>CAKKXW010000002.1:2394764-2613530 GCA_920937365.1 Sphaerophoria rueppellii
TTATGGAGGGAACTTTTTTTTTTGCATAGCGATATTTAGAATTAGATTCACGTGGCGTGGGTATACACCAAGGGAGGTTATTGAATTGAAAAACTAAAAGCATTCCAACTCCGATTAGAGAATAAAATCAAAACAGCAAAAAACAAACACACAAATAAAAAACAGAACTACACGAATTTCGAGCCCAATTCTTGTGTTTTGAAAAAATAAAAATAAAACAATTTAACGCAGAAGTTCGCAGTATTTTGTGCTTTTTCATTTTTTTCTTTTTTGTTTAATCCCTCGGAATAGTCTTTTTGTTCCAGCTAAACAGATTTACCTACCTAGATTGCCTTTGTGCGAGCTCGTATAAAAGCGAATATACGACCAACCCCCGCCCGTTAGTGTGCCACATACAACTCTCAAGTTCTTCCGTATGAAACGTTCTCTATTTTATGGGCGTATATGTATGGATTGGGGATATAGCCAGAACTAGTGCCACTTTTATAAACGACGCCATTTTGTTGCTTGCGAAACTAATGTCACTTAACTCTCTTTCAATCTCAAGGGAGGAAATTGCAACATATCGTTCGGTCGGCTGGTTGGGTGGTTACCTTACAACCTATTTCGAACATCAGGCTGGTTGATGTAAATGTGAAGCGAGGTTACTTTTTCGAATGAAATGTTGACAGTTGGTTGTTGTTTTCAGGGCCGTCCACTGATGCGTACAGTTACATGTTACAGAAAAGGATAATCTGACATGGAAGGTGGCGTTAAGTTATTTTCTTTTTAGGAATCGAGAAAGAAAATCCAATTATTTTAAGTTAACGAACTTTTTACTGCGGTAGGAAAAAAAATCGCTAAGAACATATTTCTTTGATTTACATTCAACCTCGAGAAATGGATACTTTGTTTTCACCTTTTTTTGACCAGGAGAGAGCAATAAATGAAGACGCATCTTATCGCCAAGCACAAACGAAGGTTTACAGCACTTTCCTAAAGCTTTAAAAAAGCCTGCATGTTCGCAGACATAGAAGGCAATCCTATGACCTGTAAAACCTATTGCAAACCCATTCAAGTGTACTTTGTGAGGGCCTGAAACCATTCTGCAATACTTTATGGGTTTGTCAGATCAATTTCAAGCCAATACTCACAATCAGAGATTTTTTTTATAATTGGCACCCACTCAAGGGGTTTTTTATACCCTTATTATGCCAGAAACACAATGCGTGCAGTAAGAAGGAAGGAAGCGGTTGGAAAGGAGATATCTTTGTACATTGTTCTTGAATTCCTGAACATTGCAATGATTTGAAAAGACAGAGTGTAGAAGAGAGTTCCACATCCGCGTAGTACGGCTAAAGAACGATTCTCTATACTTGAGATTACGTCCGAAGTTATGGTAAACTGATGGGCACTCCTAGGAGCGCGAGTATTATCGGCGAATTGTTGAAGGGGGTGAATGCAACTATTTCATAGACACATTCGCAACAAGCTAAAATTCATGTCTTCATCGCTTTTGAACCCGCATTTGATGGCATTGCCTAAACTCGGGTTCCCGAAAAGAAACCTGTTCCCAGGCTATTTTGTGCCCTTTCCTGCTGAAACTGAGACGGTAAAATGTTTAGCCACTAAAATTCCAAGAATAAACAATTATTGCCATAGGCATTCTTTGGAAACAAAATAAGTCAACCTTCATAAATCCACCCCTGATTCAATAAATCGTTGTTGATGTTTGTGTATTGTGTTCATCTCCCGTTGAGAGAAAATATAATTGGGTCAACTTAAAGTCAAATGCAACAAACGCAGAGCAGTCGCACAAACGTCAACTTTAATAAGAAAAACGTGATAACAAAAAGAAACACTGGGATTAATTTTTTTTCTAGTGAGAGAGAGGTAAGATTTGACACACACAAAATCAAAAAACCTTTGCACAGCTCTGTAAAATTATAAAGCAAGCCGAGTTTGATTTAAGTTGTTTTCAAACAAACAATCAAGTAAGTAGAAAGAGAAGAAAAGTTCTTTTCAGTAAAAGGTGAAGCAAGAGGTCAGCTGAAAGGGGTCACAAACGAGGCACAGTTTAAGACGATGTTGACTCTTTGGGGATGCATGAAGCTGTTTTGATACATGCAATTGTTGCTCGGTGATGTGCAAGCCGAGGGCACAGTTGGATCCATTGAAATTGAATTGAAATAAAAAAGGAGAAAAACAAGATGGGCAGAAAAATAACAAAACACACGACAGCGACCACGTCAGAAGTGCGTTGAAAATATGAAAATTGTAAGACGTCGAAGATAAGACATGGAAAGAGAGAATGAATAAGCTTGAGAACTGTGTTTCGAAATTACAACGAGGGAATCAAATTAACTTTAAGCGGACCAAGGTCAATTCAATAATGAAGTGATTCAATTTAGATATAGGTT
The DNA here is from genome assembly GCA_920937365.1 of Sphaerophoria rueppellii. Taxonomy (NCBI): domain Eukaryota; kingdom Metazoa; phylum Arthropoda; class Insecta; order Diptera; family Syrphidae; genus Sphaerophoria; species Sphaerophoria rueppellii. Next base: position 2,397,164 of record CAKKXW010000002.1, read on the forward strand.
TTCTTGTTTTCCTTTCTGCTAGTAACAAGGTCATTGTTGCCACTACAGTCAAATGCATACCTTCTTAATATCTACTTAAATAAAAATATCATACAACTGCCTTGACTTTGACTCAATGCTTTTCTACCAGTGGAAAGTTTTTGTACAAAATCGACCAAGCCGGTCATGAGATAAAGCCAGGTTAGAGGATTGTGGGGTAGCAGGGTAGTGGACAAGAATTAGAGGTCGTGGTAACGTGTTGGGGAGAGAGTGGTAGCGGGGTGGGTGTAGTTTAGGTCTTTTATTTATCGATTGAGGCTGTACGAAGTCTGCGGGGCCAGCTAGTGACCGTTTCTTTTTCACAGGAGAATTAGAGCGTCTAGTCCTTTTTGTAACGTACCTGAAAGAAAAAGAAAATGACGAGAATTAGTTTAAGTTCCGCTAACTATATTCTGATTTTTTAATAAAAAAAATAAAATGTTTTCAATCACATAAGTTTTCCACAACAATACAAAAAAATGTACAAAGAACTTGACGAGCCAACGAAATTCCTTCTAATTAAAATTCTCAGTCCAATATTAGTTCTTCCTATACTTTTTTCCACTCGATATAAAGGAAGAGAAACGAAAAAAAATGAAATATCCTCATCGCTGCGCCTTTCCATTGAACTCGACAAAATAGTGTCAAGCGCTATGAATGTAATCCATAACATCGAACATATTTATGAGGTCAAAAGGACGTTGTGTCGTTGCCAACGTCAACACACTCTGTAATACCTACGACCACTCATGGGAGTATATTGAACTTTTTATCCTCTCTTCGGCGCTCTACATGTTGTTCGATTTTTCTTCCTTTTTTTTTATTTTCTTATTGCCCAAGCTGTCAACTTCTGAATTTATGAGAATTTTCATTTATTGACTTTCACAATCTATGACAAGTTTTTTTTTTCTTTTTTGGTTTGATAGAAAACAAGCCCATTGGGGAATCAAACTAGTGGAAGAGAAAAATAATTGCAATTACGGGAGCGCCGAGGAAAATAATAATAAAAAAAAAAATAGAGCACGTAATAACTTTTGACGAAATTCAACTCTCAAAGACGCATCATAACTTTATATGAGTGGAAATCAATTTGGCATAAAAATTAATCCATAAAATCATAACTGGGAAATTTCAAGGATGTATCTACTTATAACTTGGGCTAGAGATGAAGCCAGACATTTAAGAGTCCCTTATACGATCTGTATGGCGGCATCGACGACTGACGCACAACCTTAAGAAACTTGGAAGCATACATAACCTGAACGGGTAGACATAAAAATCAGTAAGACAGGAGGAAGCTGGGTGAGGCAAAAGAAAAATTGTTTTCTTGATATACGCATTAAAAGAAATAGAGGGTCTTGTTTGCCTTTGATCAATTGTACTACAAATTCTTATTTCTATTTCTTGGTAATTTTCTGTTTGTTTTCATTTTTAATTTTTAATTTTTCTTTTATACTAGTTTTAATATTATTAATTTAATAGGTTTGTTTTATTTATACAATTTTCTATTGCGTTATTTCTTTTCATTTAATTTTCAATTATTTATTTATTTTAATTTTATTCATTTTTAATTTTTTTTTCATTTTTTATTTTTTTTTTTCATTTTTTATTTTTTTTTTACTTTTTTTTTTTTTTGTTTTCACGTTTGTTTTTTTTATTTATTTTTTTATTTATTTTTTTTATTTTATTTTTTTTTTTATTATTTATTTTATTTCATTTTATTTTTTATTTTTATTTTATTTATTATTTTTTTTTATTTTTTATTTTTTTTTTTATTTTTTTTTATTTTATTTTTTTATTTATTTTTTTTTTATTTTATTTTATTTTTTTTTTATTTTATTTTATTTTTTTTTATTTTATTTTATTTTTTTTATTTTTTTATTTTTTTTTATTTTTGTTTATTTTATTTTTTATTTTTTTTTATTTTATTTTATTTTTTGATTATTTTATTTTATTTTTTTTTGATTATTTTATTTTATTTTTTTTATGTTTCTTTTATTCAGGTAATTAATTTTTATTTTTTTTTTATTTAGGTAATTAATTTTTTATTTTTTTTTTATTTAGGTAATTAATTTTTTTATTTTTTTATTTCATTTTTTTATTTATTTAGGTAATTATTTTTTATTTCAATATTTTTTAATTTAATTGTGTACATTTTTGAATCAGCAAACAAAAGTAAATCAAAATTCCACAAATTCTGATCTACTGTACAAACGGAGAGTTCATCGATTCTAAGGCAGCCACAGTCGCATTAACAATTGAAACCGAAGCCATCGTGTCGACTGAATATAATCCTTTTACTTTGTATGAAGTGTTGAAGGGTTTTTTCTGCCATTTACAGACTTGTGTCTCTTCCATAAATGGATTTCAATTTTCTATCCTTTACATGTGAATGCATCGACTCCTTTTCTACCATCAGCAAATGGAAGAAAAAAAAGGAATGTATAATAATAATCCATAATCTCAATGTAAGCGTAAAACGAATATGATTCCGAGAAGTAAAACCCAGTTTCTTGAGAATTGCACACAAAGTTTTGTGGATTAGGCGTGTTGTAAGTAGACACACACACACACAGACACACACTGCTTTGGATTAAAGCCGTTGTGAAATGCCAATCATTTTTCCTTATGGAAGCCGAGTGCCGATTTGGGGCTTCCGAACTGTGTGAGAGAGAAAAGAGCTCAATTTATTGGGTTTCGGGTTCGGGTTCGGTTGCATGCATGCAAGAAGGTAATTTGCAAAAGTTCGAAATTGGAAAATATTCTCTTCCATCTGCAATGCATGTATGCAATTTCATCGAAGCAAAATTTTGTCGGTGGAAGTGATGTTTGCTTAAGACTCGGTCGAGAAAAACTTTTCATTCATGATTTTGCTGTTTTTTCTGTCTGTTGTGTTGGATGAAGAGGATTCAACTCAACCCTTGTCCCTTACGCTCCTGACTGACTAGCATAGAACTACAAGTCGAAGGTATCGATTCTGAGATATGATATGGAATTTGACTTGGCAAAACTCTAAAGTGCAAGTATATATAAGGACATGGACGTGGACATGGACACTGCCTCAGACAATCATAGTATCAATTATGAGCCAATTTCGAAAAGTAATTGACAGTCTGATAAGAGGCAAAGGATTACTCTATAAAACAAAGTATGTCTGTTTCATCATGCTATTGTGGCAAGTACTTGAGAAAGAAAGAGATGGAACAGGATTATGATTTTTCGTATACAACAAAGTTTTGTGTTTGGGACAACTGGATAGCAAGTTCAGAAACAAAGGATGTTTTTTAAGGAGAATTTACTACAAAATTAAAGTAGATTGAGTTTGTTTTGTGATTTTTGGGCAGCATGAATAAGTTCGTTGTTTGGGGAAGAAATGGACACCGAAGGATGTGAAACTTGGAACAAAATTGTATGAAGGGGTTTTAGATGAACTGTGAATAGGTGAAAATGGAGAATATGAAAAATTAAGGTTGTTGGTAAGTTTAAATCGAATTTTCGAATCACTTTTGCAAAGAAAAGGACAACAAACAAAATTCTTCAGAACTGGATTCTTGATCCGTACGACCTGGACTGAAATTCAAGCTCTAGCAGGCAGGGACCTGGTGGTCTCTCAGTGTTCTATAATTTAAACAGACAAGACTTCAAAATCGTCGAAAAAAATTACAATATCATAAGAAAACACGAAAATCCATTGTAAGCTTAAATCAAAAAGCCGTTAAATCCAATTAACAAGAACTTGCTACACTCAGCAATAAACAAACAAAAAAAAGTCCTGCCAAACTTTATTTATTGTGATCCTTAATTTAATTTCTGAGAATTCCTAAATTTTCTGAATTTATAAAACGAAATTTCCAATTACCACAGAGTTTTGCAACTTTCCCTTAGTGCTTTCTATGTAGCTGTATCAAAACTAAGAAAAACCAACAATAATAACAACAACATCAAAAGTTGTATCACCTTTTTGCATATACTCAAAAATTCTGTGACAAACTCATCGATACACTACGAACCATTTGATTAGACACATCCAATTGGAGTTAGCTCATCTGTGATGAGTGCCACAAATGGCTTTAATTTATCGACCCAGAGTGTACTTTCAGTATTAAAGGTGATTTTCGCTCTCTCTTTCACGACAAGAGCGACATCGACAACGAGGACGAGATGTGATGCAAACAACAACGCCTCGAAGCTCTTCGCTTGTGTGTACAGCTTGAGCCTTGAACGTGTACATAAATAGAAGTAAAAAAGAAAAAGGAAAGGGAAGTAAAAACAGTTTAAGGGAAAATACACAAAAACCAACAAACGACGAGGTTCTTCTTTATTTGTTACTTTTGTGGAGGAATATTCAAACAAATATTTTGGTTAGGAAAACTTTATATACGAAACGAGAGTAGAGTAGTCATTGCTCGTGTTTTCGTTTTTCCAGCAGAAAGGACAAATAGTGAAAATATCCTTTCAGCAAATATTCGCAAGGCAATATTTAAACGAGCTGAAATATTTCTTAACAAAAAAAAAAAAGTGCTTCATACCTGCACGTTGTTGTTTAAGGTCAAAAATCATAGTGTGAGACATTTCAGGATGTTGATCCTTTTTTTTCCACTGATTTCTGTCAGTTGCATTCGTACAGACAATTAGTTGCACATTCGTTCGAAGGTGGTTAAGGACACAAAGATATAGCGAATGTCATTAAAAAGGAAGACCACATGATGGTTTTTTTTTCGTCTGCTTAAAAGGGTTTTGAAGTCTCAGTTAAGTGCAAGGACGGACGGGGGATAGAGCGAGGACTATAAATTTGGGAAAGTTAACTATTAACAGGCGTGCGCTTAAATGAAAATGGATTTTTGTGGTTTGGATTAAATTTTTGTCGACAATTTTAAGTTAATGGCAAAAGGATTCAGAAGGAGCATAATGAGAACCTGCACATGACGGTTGTCGGTTGGATTATGTTCGTTTTTCCTTTTTTTTTTTTTTTTTTTTACAAGAGGTTGCTATGTTGTTAACAATTCGAGGATTATCCGTACATAACGTCATTCAAATGTGTGCTGTTTCAAATTTTAATCAAAGTTACAAAACTATTTCCTCTAAAAGAAGAAAGTAGGTCACACTAAGGACCAATTAAGATTTACACAAAATTGCTTTTAGATTTCAAATTGTTGTGTCCCTGCTGCGGTAGGAAAAAGAACAGTAATTACGAGAAAAGGCAGTAAGTGGCAAAAGAAGATACAGACCATGTTTGGGAAATATTATAAGAAAAAAGTGATAAAAATCGGTTCAGTGGTTTTCGATTCAATTAATAAATACAAATTTTAGAGGAAAACTTAGATGGGGTGCCATTGGGAGCAAAAGAAAAATTTAGTTCCAAGTTGAAACAAGCCATTTTGAGCCCACTTTGATGGACTCTGAGTTCCCTTCATTCAGTATTTGAAGACAGACACGCAGAGGTTTGCTGTACCCTTTCGACTCGTTATGATCAAAATGCCATGTTTGATGGAAATCTTTGAAGTTTTGCATTTTTTCGATTATAAAACTTTCCACATTTCTACCTCCTTGTCGAAAGTAAAAATTGTGAAAAATGTTGAAACAATTTTAAAATCATGTTTGTTTCGTTTCATGATAATAAAAAATTCAAGAAGCCCAAGCTAATTAATGTTCTCCAACCATAAATTCCCCCTTTAACAGCCACTCGAGATTATTAACCATTATCCATCGTTTTCGAATGCCATATCGCCAGCACACCACCATAAATCTTAAACACAAAAATATGATATTTATTGTAATAATTCAAAAAGCTATAAAAGCAGAGACAAGAAGTCGTATAATGTCTCAATCTCACAATCTGGGTCGATAAACTTATCTGTCTTTGATTCACAACGGAAACGTTAACCAAAACAACAAAGAACGAGAAAGAAAAAGTAGTTTTACCTTGTACCCAAAAATAACAAGACCAAAATTATTTTCATATCGATTTTCAATCAGAAGGGAAAACATTTTTTTATTACTTTTTCTCGTTCCCCGAAAATTCAAATCATCAATAAAAAATGTTGTCATAATACTGCCAACTCGACGCCATCGAGTGCGTCTTCTTCGTTATCGTCGATAGATTTCGCGGCACTTGTCTTCACAACTCCACAAAAGGTGCACTCAAATTTTGTCGAACCAGATTATAACCCAATCAATGGTTCCCCCTTCGTATTGTGATATGAAACTGAAAATAGATAGATACCGAACCGAAAAGTCGGCAGCCAACTGAAATTTCGATAAGCGATTTGGTTTTTAAAGGAAAACTTTTCGGGAAGATGTATAACGTTTTGTAGAACTTTGGATAGTGATTTCGCCGCTTCGTCTAACCCGATTCCTGTCAAATTTTGACATAGAAATTAAATTTGAACATTTAAATAAGGCGAAGGAAAACTCTTAGGAAACAGGATAGAACACACAAAAAGGAGGATACGCAGAAAATTTGTCTACCTGAGAAAAGTGAGAAAAATAACTCTTTCAAAAATAACTTTTTCAAAACGTTTCGAGTCGAAAGGACTCCGTAAGATAAGAAAGGGGAAAAGAGGTCATGGAAGCGAACTAGCTTCGATCTCGATCTTTTCACTTTTCTTTAGAAAGATTTATGTATTTGACATTTCGCCAAAACAGGTAGCAGTCACCGTGTAGAAAAAGAGCAAAATTGGTTGGTGATTTGAAGCTTATATTCAGAAGGGAAATCACGTAGCGAAGTCAAAAACATTTGGATGCTGTGGACAGAGATTCTCCAGCTTCGATGGCGGCTGTCAAAAAAATGATTCAACGAATTTCGACTTAGTCAGGCATTTCGTTTTTTTTTTTTTTTGCTGACCCTCGTCCAGGTACTCCGAAAACGGCTTACTTATACTTACTTATGGTGGCGCTACAGTCCAGGTTGGACCAGGGCCTCACCCAACAAACTTCTCCAGTCAGCTCGGTCCCTGGCTAACTGTCTCCAGTTTCGCACGCCAAGTTGGTTCAGGTCCTCTACCACCTTTGTGCTCCACAGGAGTCGCGGTCTTCCTCTTCTGCGACGTCCTTCCGGGTTGGATTCGAAGACTCTACGAGCCGGAGCAATATTTTCCATTCGCTCAACATGACCCAACATTCTAAGTCGTTCGACCTTTACTTTTCTGGCTAGGTCAGTGTCGCTGTACAGCTCGTACAGTTCTTGGTTGAATCTTCGTCTCCATTCTCCATTAATGAAGACAGGACCAAAAATCACTCGAAGAATTTTTCTCTCAAAGCAGCCCAAAGCGTTTTCATAAGATGTTGTCATAGTCCATGTCTTTGCACCATACATGAGGACCGGGATGATGAGGTTTTTGTAGAGTGTCACTTTAGTTGCTCGGGAGAGGACTTTACCTACTACTCAATTGCCTTCTTAGTTCAAAAAGCAGCGATTGGTAGCGTTGTCTGAGTTGATAGCGGATCCCAGGTAGACAAAGTCCTTAACTACTTCGAAGTTAAATCTGTCTATGTTGACACAAACGAAGACGGCTACCACAGTGGAAAACGTGACAAAAATCCAGACAGAATGAAATGTTGATCATAAGTAAGTATCGGACACACAACAGGCGCAACAGTGAGATGATTTCAGAGCAGTGCTTGCGCTGTTAAGAAGCATTCCGAAGAAGTTTCTGCTCCGTTTTGTGACAGTCGAAGAAGTGAAGTTCGACTGGTAAAAACGAATAAGAAGAAACAATCGAAATAGTGGATTTTAGGCATCAAACGTACTCCTAAGAAGCCGAAGAACCAATTTCTAAGATTCACAAGTCGTATACATATACATATCGACTACTACGAGAAGGGCAAATTGTTCACAGAGTGTACTATCCCGATATATTTTTTTGCCTATTCGACACCGAATTAAAAGAGAAATTGACCAACTTGGCGAAGAAAAGAGTGTTTTTATGAGCACTCGCCTTCACCTTCGCCAAAGACTTTTCGGTTTGGCCCCGTACGACTTCTTTTTGTTGTGAATTCGAAAGTTTGTCGTCCTGACTTGGTCCTCATATGAGAACTGCACAGAGTGTTGTCTATTGCTCTTTACAATTCTTCTGAACTGCCCTGCTGACACTCCTGTTTGCTGCGTCCACTATCAAGGTGTGGATGTGGCAACGCACAAGACGTAACACACTGACTATGGAGACTTCAATTATTCCAACACACTTGTCCCATTTGAAAATTGCTTCATTCTCACTTCAAAAACATCATGGCAAAAGTTAAATTAAAGAAATTTCACTCACCATTTACTTTTTCATTTTATTTAAAAGTTTTTCGTCTCAAAGAAGTGCTTGCCCTCCCCCCTTCTATCACAAGCAACTCAGCACCACCAACACATAAAAGTATACGAAATTGCTTACCCATCAAGGACATTCTGTTCGTAAACTTCCATCTCATAATTTTCATCTTCAATCCTACATCCTACAAATTATCATCATAATTTCTACCAAGGATATAAACAAAAATTACGACAAACTAACTAAACAAAAATAATTTCATTATATTTTCAAATTATTTCACATCACTAACTTTGACCATTAATTGTACACAAGGCGTAGGAAAACTAAGAACCAAAAAAAAAACTTTCTCCATTTGACACAAATGTCTTTGGCCGCTTGCGGCCCTGACCTGCCCAGCACGGCTCAGCCCACTTTCAATATAAATAAATCCCGAACGGAAGAAAATCAATCTCATTTCGCATTTCAAATAAACAAAACACAAAGTCTGCAAATTTTATTATCCTTTTTTCGTAGATACATACTGTCGTCAACATGTTGTCTTTAGGTCCTTTTTTTTGTGTGTCTGCTTCTTCTTTGTTTTGCCAATGCTCATTTTGTTTCAGTTTCAGTTTTATTTTCGCACTTTGACACATGGAAGGATATAAGTTTCTGCAGGATATGTGTATATTCAGCAAGCCATCCTGGACCTGGACAAACGAAGCATGATGTCCTTTGAAAAGGCACAACTTTGTCAAGGGGAACAGAGCTTACACGTTTGCTCATATTGCAGCAAAACCTATTTCTCTTATGATCTTTATCGTTGTCATCATCATAAATATCCTTTTTATTTTTTGTTGCTTAACTCGCTTGCAGAAGGACACATCACACACCTAATGGGTCATAAGGGGGAAAAAGGTGATATTTTTATTGTCCGTCCACCGCCCATCAGGCCCACAAAACTCGTCCAACCGAGCAACAGCAGCAGCAACAAAAGAGAAAATTCGTCCTTAATGAATTCTCAAAATAGAATATCATAAATTATCCTTTTTTGTTTGTTTTTGGCCGAAAAAAAGGTCAAACAAAAAATCAAACAGAATGCTTTTATTCCTGCGAAATCCAACTCTCTGTGCTCAGCTTCCGATTGTGATCCTTTCAAAACATGACTTTTACACTTGATTGGATGAAACGCAACATTTCATTCATATATGGGATTTTTTTTCTCATCAGGATCCAATCTACACTCCCATAGAGAGTTGAGATATTGTCAGCAGGACTTCCAATTCCGAGAATCTTCTTCCTTGTCGTGGAATGAAATTCTTCTGCACTTAAGCTTGACTTGTGAATTAAGGTTCATTGAGTATCAATTTGTTGATGGAACCACAAAAGTGTTTTGTTGTTGTTGGTTTTTTTTTTCTCAACAAATGTATCCCCGGGAGTTTTTATATTCGAGTCGGAATGGAGTTGGAATTTATTGCACACTGCGTTTTGAAAAATGACGTTTCAATGACGAACCAAAGAATAGAAGAATCCTTTTGAAAATTACAGTTCGCATTCTTTTGCAACACTTAAACCAACAGTATCATTTTCAGAGTGCCATTGACAGTGGAGGATTCTCGCTGAACGTGGGGCCTTTCATAGAATTCATATTTAATAGCACTGGGAACTCAATCCACCCCTGTTGCATTGCATCACATCCAGTCGTAGTACGTTTACCATTAATAAAAAGAGTATAAGAAAAGGATATGTAAGGACGACGACGACGTCATGAATGCCAAGCTTTTCTAAGCAGATACAATCAACCGGAAATAACTTGAACCACCATCATCATCATCATCCATCCATTCCTATACACACCCACTCTGGCATGATAGCAAAACAAAAAACACCCCGCATCTGTCTACCTATTCACTGGCTGGAGCACGTCGAATGCCATACCTATACCCACCCATACGTCACTAGGGGTGGTTAATGAACTTTCTCGTTGCTTTTCGTTTCGGGAAGAAGAAGGAAGAGCCAGAAACTTGAATTTTTTGTGCTTGTCTGCTTGTGTTAGAATTGTTTTCTTATTCTTCATATCACCTGAGGTCCTTTGAAACAGAGACAAGAAATAAAGAAGAAACGTTTTAATTTGTTAAATGTGTTTTTTTACTTCTAAAGTTTTGCTTTTTTTAAGAATTTTCTTTCGCAGTTTCAAATATGAAGGTTATCACCATTTTTACTGTGTGTTTTTCATCTGTTAAGGAACAAAAAGATTTGAGGTTAATAAACACATTTAAATTGGAAAAGTTTAATGGTCACAATGATGATGGAAAATTGCAATGAGAAAGGAACTCATTTGTTATAGATTTTCAGTTTTGTGATTTTATTAACCGAAAGAAAAAAAAATTATGGGCGAAGAAATTTGCGGGCATTAAAATGACAGGAAAATGTATTTGTCCAGAAAATCGTTGGTCTTTTGTTAGGAGAAGGAAAGAAAATTGAAAACCGCCGAAAGGTTTTCTTCTTTCGATGCCAAGAACCACAGCTCATCAAAAATAATTTTAAAGTTTGAGTTTTTTGGTAAATGGCTTTTAAATTGAATCGAAAAAAAGTTTTTAAAATCACGTTTTCTTCTGAATTGTGACAGATTTTTTGCACTTCTGTAGAATGTCATTGAAACTTGTCTATTTTTATGCCGCTTAACTTCGGGAATCGGAACACTCATTAAAAAGTCCAAAAAGAAATGATTGGGGAACAGGATAAAGTATTCCATTTTTCTATTTCTAAGGCCAATCCAATTGTATTGTTGTGTTTACTTGTAACAGGCGTTTATAGGCCTACCTTTCTGCTTAGTTCGTGATAGTTGTAGTTTGCTAGTCAAAATCATTCTGCATAATTGACTTCAATGACTGTCTGCAAATACCCACTTGAGCAGATAAGTTTCCGATTGTTTTGTATAGGAGCTACAGCAACGATTGTACATCCGTCCGAACTGAGGGCTTTCGATGGTAAGGTCTTCTTTCGACTGCCCCAAGGTCAGTAAATTTGTTAACAAGTCTCATTATGATCCATCCGTTTGGAGATGTACCGGCAAAGCTTGAGCCTATACACTCTTTGAATGGAAATTTCGGACGGGAATATGGCACACAATCCAGTGTCTCAGTTATTCTTACTTATTAACTTAATCGACTCCCAATCCATGAAGGATCTCAGCCTGAAACACTGCAGCCTTTCATCGGGAACAGTCCCTCGCATGCACTCTCCAGTCAACAAAACCAAACGCTCTGGCATCCGCAGTCATTTGGTCCTTGCACCTTGATGTTTGTTCCAAGGAAGGTGTACACCTTAACTACCCAACATTGACGTTTTGTCCTAGGCGGTGGACTTCAAGATCAACTTCAATCGCTGTGAAGGCCTCAAGCACAGCTCTCTTGGATCGAACGATGATGTCTATCTCGTCCGCATAGCCTGGGTGGATTTGTTGAAGATAGTGTTTTCCATGCTCACAATTCCTTGCGCAATATCTGCTCCAGGATTATGTTGAAGAAATCACGTGACAACGCATCTCCTTGTCTAAACTCGGATGAGCTGTTACCCATTTGCACACTGCACTGCGTATTGTTTAGCGTCATGCGGCACAGCTAGATCAGTTTGTTCGGGATTCCGAATTCACAATTCACCATCATAAGCTCTTTGTGGTGGATGCTATCATAAGCAGCTTTGAAGTCCATTTAAAAGATGGTGGGTTTCGACTTGGAATCCGATGGTCTTTTCCAGGATTTGCATCAGTGTGAATATTTGGTCTATCGTTGTTCTGCCTGGCCTAAAGCCACACTGGTACGTGCCGATTATTGTGTTGCGACGTTTAAGACGCTCACAGTACGTTGGATAGGATTTTGGATGCAACATTAAGCAGGGATATGCCTCGGTAGTGTTTGCATGACATAGGATCCCTTTTTTTTGTAGATTGGCTTATAAACCAGTCGATGGGCATGCATTCTTCGTCATGCTTAAATAAATAAAATAGAGTGGCGCGACAGCTCTTGAAGAGCTAAGGCCTAAGTGGCTTACTCTTATCAACAATTCTCTAGGTGCGTGTGAAGAATTGAGGGGACCTACAATTTAACGCCGATTCCGAACGGCAAAGTTGAGAAGCACTTTTTCATGACAGATGATACTCTTGGAAGTTTTGTCAGTTCTTCGCAAGAGGCAGTGTCCGTGAAAGATGAAATAAAAACTTTGGGCCTGAGTAGGATTCGAACCCACGACGTTCTGCTTAGCAGTCAACGCACCTAACCACTTAGCTACGTCATGCTTATATAGTTTTTATTTCATCTATCACGGGTGTTGCATCTTATGAAGAATCAATATGTCATGATAAAAATGCTTCTTAACTTTTCCGTTCGGATCCTGCGTTAAATTTTATGTCCCTTCAATTTTTCACACGCACTCAAAGAAATGTTGCTTAGTGTAATCCACTCAGGCCTTATTGGCTCTTCTAGAGCTGTCGCGCCACTCAGTTTTATTTTTAAAAATCAATCTGCAAAATAAAAAGAAAAAAAAAAATGAGCAGATAAATCAGAAAGAAAAAAAGTTGCTTTCATCATCATCAGCCACCTTGTACTTTCAGTACATCGTCCTTCATTGTGAAGAATAGTATGTGAGTGCTGGACGCATAACCTCAGTGTTGAGAGCCTTTCCTTCTTTATTCCGTCAACAAAGACACTGCGGCACACACATATTAGTGCTCGTGGTTGTTGATCAAGAATCACGATGTTTTTCTTCAATGATCCTAACACTTTTGTTAACGTCTTTGATTGACTTAACCGCGGCAAACCCACAGTTGTTATCAGGCAGTCGAATTGTTGTTGGTACCCCAAGACATGCAACCCAAGACTCGAACCACCGTTCCCTTTGTATATTGGGAGGAGGAAACTTTCTCTCAATTGATCAGACTCTTACAAGTTTGGAGACAATAACGATGAACCATCTGAAGCCGATGTCTCCCATGTTTTTAAAACTTTAATGTAATTCAAAACAGCTTAAAGACTGTTTTCAGAAATTTATGTTGAACTTAAATTTTCAAGCTCAATCCAAATCAAAACATATTTTTTTAAAAAGTTTTTTGGTTGAATTACTGTCATATTCAATTTCCTGCGAAGTAATGCAAACGCAAAACATTTTCAAAACAATATCAGGTTAATTCAGCAAAATAAAATTCGCGAGAAATATTCAAAAAATATTTCCACAGAAGGATTGAAGATTCCCGGTATGGTGATAAGTAGCAGGGCTCATAAATCAGGTATATGCTTGCATTTTGTCGCATGAAACATTCTGGGCAAATACAAATAGGAGCAGATTTTGTATTCACTTGTGCATGAACGGCAATTGGAATGAAAAATCTCTAGTTTCTGGAAAAATCCGATTTGCTTTTTCAATCATTTCCGAAGGCTCTGTGAAGAGCTTACAAAAATCTTTTTAAATACTTTCATTAAATGCAATTTCAAATGAGCTTAAGGCTCCTGACTGAGGGATTATTAATTTAAACCCCTCTTCGCTCAATCTCTCGTTTTTTTTTTTTAACAAAATCCTCACCTGAACAATAAATATTCCATCCCATTGTAACTCGACCGTTTGTGTCTTACATAATTAGGAATTCCCCACCATAAAAAGGTTTTCATTTCCTGAACTTTTACTTAAACTCGGAAAAACAAAGAACCAGGTTGCCCATTACCCGATTATTTTGAAAGTTCCTTGTTTTCTATTGAAAGTGAATTCGAGAGCAAAATTTGTGTTTATTGATTTTTGTTTGTATCCTTTTTCATGTTTTGTTCATTATAAGCGGCTGCATTGGGGCTTCCTTCTTTCAAAGGGGCTAAAGCCAAAACTTAATACTTTTAAAATCTTCCCCCCTGCCCCTGTGTTGAATCCCACACCTTTCTTGAGCTGAGTCAAACACGAAAAAGGATGTTACATTGTTGTTTATTCTTTCCATCGCATCGATTTACAAAAACGGGCCCTTCACCCAACCCCGAAGTACATATATATAGGGCTTGAGGGTTTTCCTTTTCATGTTATACGACGACGACGAGTGTATCTATAGGTTTGCATAATAAAGGACCTTCGTGCATATAAACGCCTCGAAATAAATTATTCAAAAATGAGAGAAAAAAAAACAAGAAAAACAATCTTTTGTCTGGATTGAAATGTATATAAATCTGTGTATCTGGTGGGTTTTGTTTGTAAATCGATCGCTTAAAAGTCATTGTATTGTTATTTTGTTGATGTAGTGCTGTGCTGCGAACAACGAACTCAAAAATAAAAAAAAAGAAACTCCTCCGTTCATCGTCCTCCTTCTTTCAATGATGATTTATGTCCAAGAACTTGGTATTCGGTGGGTGGTTATGTGGGCGTTTGTGAGTTCGAGTTCGAGTTGGTTGGCTTTGCAGCTCGACAACGAAGAACAACCATGCTGCACCGAAACAATGTCACTGCACTTTTTCGATTCGGTCTACTGACTTCATGAACTTAACTAAAATATTGCGCAATGTATTTTATGTTGTGTTGTGGTTACCGCACCGACACGTTACAAGCTGTTTAGTTGGGTTTGGTGCATTGCATTTGATTTGTTTTGTTTGATAAAAGTAAAACCATGTTGCAAGAAGGTTAAAGTGGACAAAAGGGTTGTGCACAAGTTCTCATTCTCAACAGAGCAGTACTGACCTCACGACTTAATAATTTTTAAGCTCCCCATACAGGAGTGTAAGATTGAAGAACGAAAGAAGATGATTTACCATAACAATCGACCAAAAAATAGGTCGAACGCAGAGCATGACGGTGATTAAGTGGCTTAATTTGTGGTCAGCTAGTGGCGGCTACTCAGCATACGCGTCACATGCTACTGCTTCCAAGGTAGGGAGAGAGAGCGCCTGATAGACGCCTTCGCGCCGCCGCCGCCGTGTTGTAATGTTAATTTCGTTGAATCAAATTGTTGAGAATGAATTTCACGGTCAATAGTTTGGGAAGTTTCGTTTTTCTTTCGCTTTGGTTTCTTGTTTTGATGTGTTTTTCTTCTTCCACTCTGCATGTCTTCAATTACTCTGTTTTGTAATGCTAATGATTATGATAATGGCAACTCTGATGATGATAATGATGATGACGATGGTGCGGTGGCGCTGTGATATGGTCTGGCTAGTCGGCGTTGCCGGTGCATCAGTTAGGTGTGTTGTGTAATCACCTCATCTCCGCCGCAGCCGCTACCGCCACCGCACAGCAAAGCAAACGAAACATCGCACAGGAAGTGATTATACTAGTTAAATGCGATTGTAATGCAAGATGCGATTTGTTCGTTTATTTTTAAATCATGAGAAAAAAAATCTAAATGAAGACGATTGCATGATAGAATGCGGTCTGACTGTTGCTGTTTGCTGAAGCGATAGCTTGTTTTCTTGGGCACAGAGGTAGGTACATGTTTTCCTTTGCATTCTGCTCTTGAAATGGAATTTTTGTAGTGTGGTGGCAGGTATTCGTTCTTTTCGTTCTCTAATTGCTTTCTAATTGTCTTGTTTGTTTTAAATGGTGAAAAATGATTAGTTGAATTTTTGTATGTCTTCAATTCGTGGAATAAAAATTGCACTTAATGTTCAAGGAATGTCTTGTGGTGTTTGTGTTCAGGTAGAAACGGAAGTTTTAAAATAAAATCATGGGAACTGAAGGTACCTGTTTTCAGACAAAAATTGTAACAACGGTTGCGATAACGTTGTTAATGATTCATCAAAGAAAACTTTCGAAATTTTTGGTTTTAAAAAACCAACCTGGTGACAACTTCCTTCCTTCCTTCACAGCTCGGAAGATGAGCTCGAGGTATGCGTGCGTCCAATAGGACTTTCCCTTGGGTATCAACGGAGCTTTTCGGCGGCTTTCAACGACTTGGTAGCCTTGCCTTGGGTCATCAACGGCTTTGAACCTGTTTATCCACGGAGTTTTCTTCGGCTATGAACGTTGATTAGCTGGTGTTTCAACGGGCAGGCCCGGGAGTACACTTTGACCGAATGATCAGTTTTCGTATTTTAGGAGGCATGGAGTGTTAACACTATTTAACCTGTCCTTGACTTCGACGCTTATGCATATTTTCAACGAAAACTGGATGTGAACTTTATTCTATTGACTTGTAAGAATTCATACAAAACTATTTCTCAAAAAGTCTGTTATGGCAGTAAATGTTAATTATATCTTGTTGGTATAATTTTATGTTATTTTCGAAATTGCAATTAATACATCGTTATTTTATGTAACGGTGTATCAAGGATTAACATCACTCCAAATACGGCAGTTTTGTTTATTGACGTATGCATTTAACAAAAAGTGAACATCATCACTAAACGAATTCGCTTATAAAAATTGGGATCCACGGCTCCAATTCTTGAAAAACCAAACCAGGCAAAATAAAGATGTTATTTTGAATAGCCCGCTATTTTGGTAGCTGTCACTTTTGAGCCTGTAATTTTTTGACATTTGACAAGTAGAAACTACGCCATTAATAAAAATGGAACGTTACACACTTCAGCAACGCATTGAAATTATTAAAACTCGCCATAAAATGGTGAACATTTGGAAGAGACGGTTCGTAAAACTATAACATTTTTGGGTCGTCGAGTTGTTGGGACAAGTTAGTGATGTGAAGAATAAAACTCACAGAACAACTGATAATATTGCTGTTGTAGCCCAAAGTGTTGAAGAAAACCCAGGTTTGTCCATTCCTCGTCGTTCTTTGGAATTAGGCATTACACCGTATTTTGCATGAAGACTTGGGTCTCAAGGCTTATAAAGTTCAGTTAACACTAGAACTCAAGCCGGCTGATCAACAACAACGTCGTGTTTTTGCTGATTGGGTCCTTGAAATGCATGAAAATGATCCGGTATTTCATCGAAAAATCATCTTGACTGATGAGGCCCATTTCTACCTCAGAGGCTACGTCAACAAGCAAAACTGTCGCATCTGGGGCTCGGAAAACCCAAGAGTTATTGTTGAAATGCCTCTCCATCCTCAACGCGTAACTGTTTGGTGCGATTTATGGTCCGGCGGGGTCATTGGACCTTACTTCTTTGAAAATGAGGCTGGACCAACAGTTACGGTCAATGGATTGCGCTATGGAGAGATGATTAATGATTTTGTATGGCCGGAATTGGATGGTGTTGATCTGGACAACGTTTACTTTCAACAAGACGGCGCTAGGTGCCATAAAGCAATGAAACCATCGATCTTTTACGGGAAAAGTTTCCGGACAGTGTTATCTCTCGAAGAGGTGGTCACAATTGGCCACCGAGATCTTGTGATTTAACACCTTGCGACTTCTTCCTACGGGGCCACGTGAAAGATAAGGTCTACGTCAAGAGCCCAGCGTCGATTCAAGACCTCAAAGATGGAATTTGTGAGGCTATCGAGGACATAGGGCAGCCACTTTGCGATTTATTATGGAAAATTTCATGAAAAGGATAAGGTCCTTGTAAGCGTGGTCGTGGCGGCCATTTGCCTGATGTTGTGTTTCATTATTAACGGCATACCTTCCTCTTTATAATGAAATAAACATCCGATCATTTATCTCAAAAAATGCCATTTTTCTTTATCAAACCTTTATCACTTGAAAGCTGACAGAAAGGCCACCTGTTAAGATAGTGCTGCCAATTTAAATTTTTATACTTCCTTAAAAAGCCTTTTTTCAATGTTTTACACCTCCCATTTTCTTTTTTCCGGTTTCTGTTTCCGGTAGTTTTAACAGTCAAATTTTCTTCTGTTGCGATGAATTATTTTGTACTTTTCAAATGAATTTCAATTTATGTCATAATTTCAAAGCACACTCTTTTCAAATGATGAAAATATTTTAAAGCATACTTTTGTCATGACATATTTTATAGCCTACTTTTTGGATACTTGATTTTTTTGAGAAATGTAACAAGAGGACCATACTTTTTCAATAAAATCAGAGTTTGTTTACTAATTTTTTGATATTTTGACAGAATCAAGTTTTTGTACGGTTCCCAGACCAAACTTTTCATTGAATTTTTACTGTGTAGAACTTCAAAGTAATACTAGTACTATACTACGGTTTATTTGTTTGTTTTTTTTTTTTTTTGGTTTTTGCGTAAAATACCAATCATTTATAATAATAGCGTAGTAGACTTATCTCAAGCATGTCAAATTAACAATCAGGATTTGAGAAGAAAAACAAACATATTCTTAATAAAAATTAAATTTTGAGATCAATATTTTTTAAGAACGATTATGAAAGTTCAAGCTGAAAATTAAAAAAATATCAACTTCTTTCGTCAAATCTTAATTTTAACAAAGGTTATCGGCTGATGGGACAGAAGCATTTCTTTTTTAAACGTTTCGGAGATAAGACAAGATTTCAATTTTTTTGTTTATTTGGGTTTTTCTTTTCATTAAATTCTCATAATTCCCTCATTTCGTATTTACAGTAACAAATGACAAATTTTCAAGGACATTATTGGACCCCTCCGTGTGATATCGATTCAATAAACCCATGTGTCGGACAGAAAAATTTCACTTAAAAAAATCATTTTACCAATCCACAACGACATTTCCTTCACACGCGATTTCTTAGTTAGACATAATCATTTAACAATCAAGACAAAGGATTCAACCCTCCTTAAAATTCGTTTTGTTTTTTTTTAATGAACCTCCACATATGCGTGTTCAATTGTTTCCGAGCAATTCAAAACAAAAGAAAATCTAAAGGTTGCTTGACACTTAAAACGCTATAATGCCAACTTTTATTACAAGCTTAACTTATAATCCGAGTAGATATGTTTGTGTGTGCCTGCGCCTTCAAAGCTGCGTGACATAGAAACCAAACCAAACCAAATCAGAAAAAGCCACAAAAGCGTCAAATCCAAACATCCTATTCGAAGTTTCCCTTTCTTCGTTGCGCATATTCATTATGTCGTCTAAATCGTAACGCATGTGATTTTTTTTTTCTTTTATTGTCATTTTATTCAACAACAAACTTTCCCAAAGCGATGAGTCCACACCCTTTGTATACACATTTCTTTTCTCGTTTTTCCCGGGAATGATATCTTTTATATGGCAATTAATTTCGTCCTTCGCATGACAGACAGTCTAACACGGCATCACGCATAAAAGTCAATTGAAGGCTGGAAGAGATGGGGCGGGGGAGGTGCTGGGAGGGACGTCAGGGAAATTATGTAATTCTCAGAATAATCAAACTAAATAGAATGCGATGTTTGTAATCAGAAACGATTTAAGGGATATTGACAAGAAAAGGAACAGGAAATTACAAATCTTTCGATTCTCTTCGTAATCGTCGTCATCTTTGCGATTCCCCAAAATTCCAATGTCCCAATGTGAGTATTTGGGTAAACATCAAAATCCTTCGATAGATTGCCGGTTTTATTATAAATTCGAATTATATCCGATTCGCTATGGACATCGTTTACAAACGAACCTCGCTGGCAGAATTGTGTATCCTTGTGCGATGGGTACGTTCATCATCATGTATAGCGTGTGTGTTTTTGTGTGAATTGTAGTTGACTTTATTTCGGTCGTTCGGGTGATGTTTTATAGTCCCCTTCGTTATTGTTGCATCAAACTGACCCATGCTGCGATGAAATAAGGGCAACCATTTATTATGTCCTTTCGATGTTTATGTCCTTTGTGTTGCATTGTTTACTTGTTCTTAACACAATGCGCATGTATTGGCACTTAAAAGCAATCCCCTATTGACAATTGTTTTATCAATTAGAGTTGGACATTGACTGTTTATTTTGAATGACTGTTGACAAATGGTTGAGGGTGGTACTTGCTTATAAAATTGCCTTGGGTCTTCAAGTTAATTGCAAGATGAACTTAGATAATTTCGCATCAGAGGGGAGATCTAGTCTTGCAGGACATAAACAATTTTGTAACATTTCATTGTTTGCAGGCCAGTTGCAATCTTTGAAAATCTCTGTGAAGATTTGCAATATTCGCCAATATTTGCATAAATGTGGCGGATCAGCAGACATAGTTAAGGCCCCTGTTGGAACTGTTGGTCTTCTCCAAAATCTGCCGTAGGGTGAATATTTGATCGATGGTGGACTTTTCGGGTCTGAAGCCACACTGGTAAGGACCTACCAGGTTGTTGACGACGGGCTTCAAACGTTCACACAGCACGGCAGACAAGGTCTTATAGGCGAAGTTAAGGAGACTTATGCCTCTGTTGTTGGTGCAGTTCAGGGGATCTCCTTTTTTGAGGATCGGGCATTAGATCGTGATGTTCCATTCATCGGGCATGCTTTCCTCTGACCAAATTTTGCAGATAAGCTGGTGCAGGCTCCTAACCAAAACATCTCCAGCTGCTTTGTACAGTTCGGCGGCGGCTAGCCCGTCTGCTCCAGCAACTTTGTTCGACTTTAGTTTAGATATCGCTATCTTAACTTCGTCCATGTCGGGTGGGTGGAATTGTTGGCCTTCTGCACCCAAATTGAATGGTTCTGTATTGCTGACGGAGTTTTGGTCGTCATCGCCATTATACAGCTTGGAAAAGTGGTCTTTCCATATCCTCAGCACTGATTGCGGTTCTACTACGATGTTCCCATGATGGTCTCAATAGGCTTCAGTTCGGGGTGTATAAGCCCTGGAGGTTTGTTTCACCTTTTTGTAGAACTTTCGAACCTCGTTCCTGTTGTAACATCCCTCTATGTCCTCGATCGCGCGCTTCGCATGCTCCCTTTTTTCTTTCCAAGAAGTTTATGCTCCTCTCTCCTTTTCTGCTCTTAGTGCTCACGAGCTGCTCGTGTCCTTCTTTGCACCGCCGCTTTGTATGCCTCTTGTTTTAAGCTGCATGTGCTCGCCGGCATTCATCGTCAAACCAGGGGTTTCGTTGTGGTGGCCTTGTAAATCCCTAGCACTTCAGAGGCGGCATCTCTGATGGCTGTTTGGCAGTGTTGCCACTGGTTCTCTATATTTTGTGCTGGCAGCAAAGGACTTCTGAGGATATTTTCGGAGACACGATCGGAAAAGGATCTAGCAATTCTTGCGATTGTAGCCGTTTGACGTCGAATTTCCTCCTAGCATTTTCGAGTGGTGGCCTTGACCGGGATATCCACATTCGTACCTTGGCTACAACAAGGTAGTGGTCCGAGTCGATGTTGGCACCTCGGAATGTGCGGACACCTTGCATGCTAGAGAAATGTCGTGCATCGATCGCAATGTGATCAATCTGGTTGACAGTTGATTGGTCAGGAGATTTCCATGTTCCATGTTGTGGATATCGAGATGTGGGTATCGCGTACTTGCTACCATTACGTCCGCCTCGCAGCGAAATCGATTAGCCTAAATCCGTTATCGGAAGTGGTGTCGTGTAGGCTGTGTCATCCGATTATTCCACCAAAGATTTCTTCTCTACCCAGCTTAGCATTAAAATCTCCAAGGACGATTTTAATGTCATAGCTAGGGCATTGCTCATAGGTCTTGTCGAGGAGCTCGTAGAACCTGTCTTTGGTGTCTTCATCCTTTTCCTCAGTGGGGGCGTGAGCGCAAATATATGCAAATATTGGTGAACTGTTGAAAATGATCAGAAATTGTATTTAAAGCATTTCTAACTACTGTGGCAAGTTGCTATAGCTCTTGGAAAATATTTTCTCAATTTTCAGCGAAGAACTATCAAATGTTCAACCCTCATTCATCTAAAATTATATGACAGCATGTTTGAAGGTGTTTTGGGTTGTTCGTTGGTGTTAGTGATCGTTCGCTAAATGCCAGCTCATTTCTTATGGATGATGTGGCGTTGGCGTTATTTAGATGCAGCTGCAACCGCTCAATTATATCGCGGCATTTTGTTGAAAATTTTATATTTTTAAGACGAGATTAATCACAGTAACGGCAAATCTGCGTTACTGGCGACATCTTTATCACCCACGCCGCCGTTGCGCCGCCGTGAATCGCAAATCGTTGAACAGCAATTTGTCATTTTAAATGTCAACTCAATGAGTTCTCTTGTTATTGAATTTTAATTCTTATATTTAAATAAAAATACTTAAGTTTAAGAAAAGATCATGCGAGTTATCACAACTATGATGACAAATCATAAGTCAAGCTTTTTACTGATTTGTTTGTTCTTTGAATTATTTCATGAATAACTTTAAGTATGACTAATTTTGTTCTTCCCTTTCGCAAGTAATGTTTATTGCAAAAAATGTGAGAATCCCAAGTTTTATAAAAGTTATCGCCTTCTATCAATTTATTCAAATGTCTTCCGGTCTTTGTGAATTAGACTTAATTTCATTGTAATTTATTAAAATTGAATCAATTTGAAAATTATCAGTTGGGTTATCAGCAAATGTGTAAGTTAACAATTGTTCAATGATGCAAATTCAGTTCCTAATAAAAAATATCTAGTGATTGTTTAAAGCGGCTCTTTTGTAAGGACTTATTAAGAATTGATTAATATTTTCAACACTTGACCCTGGAATTCAGTGCATTCGGTGATTCATGACCAGAAACAAATAACTGAGATAGATGATACTTTGCATGAGCTAATTTGATTTATGGCAACATTTTGCGAAATTCCTAGTTTTTATTTTATTACCAAACAAAAAATGTGTGGTATACCTTCTTTGGCGGCGATTTTGTGGTGGTGTTGCCATCACTCTTTTTTTCACCAAAGGGTCATGTCAGAAGTGGTTTTTTGTGGCTATCGGTTGGGTAGCTACTAGAGCTCTTGATACCCGGGTACCCGGTCCATGGACCGGGTACCCGGGTACCCGGGAATTTCGGGAATTACCCGGGTAGCAAATACCCGGGTATTTGCATGGTGTTCGGGTACCCGGGTACCCGGGTACCCGGGTACCCGGGTACCGGGTACTCGAAACATAATGATCGTATATCCGAGTACCCGGGTACCCGGGTATTTGGAACTCTTACACAATGAAGCTGAAGTTGTTTGAAAAAATGGATGCTTTCATGAAGGATTTGCAGGTTGAAGGTGGATTACTATGATAATGTAGTTTATAGGGATGTTTTTGATTATTTGTGTGGTTTATTTGTAATTCATAAAAAAATGCAATTTGTTGGATGGATTTTCATTTTATTAGTGGTTGAAAAATGAAAAGTTATAAACCGATCTTGGCCGTCGTCGTCGTGATCGTCGTCGTCGTCGTGGTGGTCGTCGTGGTGGTGGTCGTCGTGGTGGTGGTCGTCGTCGTGTCGTGTTCGTCGTGATCGTGGTCGTGGTCGTCGTAGTCGTAAATAAAGAAGGAAAAAAAGCTGTTGGCAAGTGTTTGTTGATTTTGTTATTGTTGTAATGTACGAAAAAGAAATGCAAGTTGTGTGTGGATAGTGATAATTGAAAGGGATGATTTTATTATGTTGGTTAATCACTGTCCTGCATTTTCCTGTATATGGCCTTCGTCAAACAGGTAGTTGGTGCGATTTCCTTTGTTTTGGTGATTCATACAAAATATTTGGTTGAAAATATTAGTTGGATTATTGTTTTATTAGGGGTTGAAAATTAAGATAACCGATTTGGTGTGTTTGGTGTGCTGTCGTCGTTAATCTTTTTATGATGGGTTATTGGTCTTTTTCTTAACCACAGGTCAATAAAAAAAGAAAACAATCATTTGGTAAGTGTTTGTAAGAACGAAATAAATAGTAGCTCGGAGACAGACCTCATTTGCAGGATTGTTAATTTGGGTTTTTGCATGTCATAAAAATTAATGTTTGGGTTTCTCTACATGTCCCGCTTGTAGAAACTAGCGCATTTTCAACAATAACGATGAATGGTAACGCATAATATACTTGGATGGGATTTTTATTGCTATTTTTGTGTTTTATATTTTTTTCTTTTTTGAGATTTTAAGGAAACAAATAAAAATATTGCTATGATCGTCCAACCTGAATATTAAAAGATAATTCGAGTACAAAATAGAACAGTCTCCGAGCTACTATTTATTTCGTTCTTACAAACACTTACCAAATGATTGTTTTCTCTTTTTTATTGACCTGTGGTTAAGAAAAAGACCAATAACCCATCATAAAAAGATTAACGACGACAGCACACCAAACACACCAAATCGGTTATCTTAATTTTCAACCCCTAATAAAACAATAATCCAACTAATATTTTCAACCAAATATTTTGTATGAATCACCAAAACAAAGGAAATCGCACCAACTACCTGTTTGACGAAGGCCATATACAGGAAAATGCAGGACAGTGATTAACCAACATAATAAAATCATCCCTTTCAATTATCACTATCCACACACAACTTGCATTTCTTTTTCGTACATTACAACAATAACAAAATCAACAAACACTTGCCAACAGCTTTTTTTCCTTCTTTATTTACGACTACGACGACCACGACCACGACCACGACGAACACGACACGACGACGACCACCACCACCACGACCACCACGACGACGACGACGATCACGACGACGACGGCCAAGATCGGTTTATAACTTTTCATTTTTTAACCACTAATAAAATGAAAATCCATCCAACAAATTGCATTTTTTTATGAATTACAAATAAACAACACAAATAAAGCAAAATCATCCTAATAAACTACAAAATCATATTAATCCACCCCCAACATGCAAATCCTTCATAATAGCATCCATTTGTTCAAACAATTTCAGTTTCATTCTGTAATAGTACCGAGTACCCGGGTACCCGGGTACTCGGATTCACGATCGTTATGTTTCAAGTACCCGGGTACCCGGGTATATGAATACCATGCAAATACCCGGGTACCCGGGTAATTTGGAATAATTCGAGTACCCGGGTACCCGGGTACCCGGGTATTGTTTCGGGTACCCGGTCAGAATCAAGAGCTCTAGTAGCTACATGGTTTCTGAGGAGTTTTTTTTTATTATTATTTTGCAATGCCCTTTCTGGAGGAGCAATCTATGGGCGAAGATTCACTGGTCCAAAGGTTTTTATGGTAATTCATATTTCATTCGTTTCGAAACAGAAAATAACCAGTCATGCTCTGTAAATTTGGCCAGCGATATTTCGTTTGTGCTGAGGTTATTTTTTTAGGGTTCTTTCAACCTTCATAAAAACTTTATAATAACCTGTACACATACACATGCATGGAGACTCGTTTGTATATGAGGGAAATTTGTTCAGACTGCAAATGCGGTATGGGAATTGGAGTTGCACTTTACCTTGTGTTCGGTTTTGATTCTTGTACATTTTTTCATGAAATAAAGCACGGACGATTTAAACAGCAAAAAAAAAAAAACGTTGGAGAACTTTAATAAATCAAACCTCAAAAAACTGTCTGAAAAGGACCAGTACAAGTGCCTCATCTACCTGTGACTCTGATCAACTTGGTTCCTAGTTTTCAACATGAGTCGAGGTAGGCATTTAGGTACTGCTTCGTCTTGTAGCCTTTCATTTCATTTCATTTCATTTCATTCATTTTTCTTAATCCGAAGACTAGAAATGTTCAAAATTTCCCTTTTTTTCTTTTGTCATGCAAACACGTTATGCATAAAAGAACTCTCAAAGAACCCATCACCATTATCGTCAAACCAGCTATGAAGCATTTAAATGCACACATCAAATCATATTGCATATAAAACAAGCCCATCGACCTGCGATGCAAGGAAATGTGCAACTTTTATTTTTCCACACAAAACAAAAAATCCATTCAACGAGCTTAATACGCTCTTTCAATTCAACACCAGAAGCCAGAACGCATTTGTCCAAAAGAACAGCTTCTGCATACTTGCACGTTCCACCTGAAGAGTGGAGGCCGTCAGAGTGGCACTGTGGCTAACCCCCAGTTGAAGCCTGCATTGAGCGTTTGTTCGTGTATGCAAGCTATTGAATGCTATACCTAGCCCTAGTTGAACATATAGGTGAAGGATGCATAAAGAAAACCACAAAACAGGCACAAACCACACTTTAGCCACAATCGCCGTATTGGCCGGGCATCGTCAACGTCGCCATTCTACTACTGCTGTGTGCTGAATCCTCCTGAAGTCTTCTCTGGGAAGCCTCATCATGCCTTAACATATCGTCATCACACTATCAGCATGAATAAGAACCTTACACATAGGAGCTGCCGCCAGTCGATGCTGTCGGAGGTGTAAGTCGAGTCGCCGCCGCTGCGCCGCAGCCGTTAGTTGGTGGCAATGGTGTATACGTTGTGTGTCGGCGGCAACGAACCACACGCCTAATGACTCTCTACTTTGGATTAATGGAAAAGCCAGCAGCCAGTCCAACTGGTCTCAACGACGACTCTCTTCTGGATCTCAATTTGCCGCCTCGTCATCGACACGCACAGATGCATAGCTACAGAACAACTTGGAGTACATTTTGATGTGTTGCTGCAGCAATCTGCATCTGCATTCGCTCAGACGAATGGCGATTCAAGAGTGAAACGACATCACTTGAAACAGTAGAACCAGTCATTGTCCTCTTTGATATTTGCACTTTTTTGAACACTCTGTGAGCAATGTTTTTCCCGTCATCCTTTGATTTATTTTCACATTTTTCTTAGGTTCGTGATGTGTTTTTTTTTTCGAACGTTGTTCCTACTACAGATTCAAATGCTTCGGAAACATGAGGAAGGCTGCTTCCAAAGGGAAACGTTAGCATTCAGATTAGGTGTAATTCCAAATGAATGATTGACAATGGGGAACGTTTTGGAAATGGAAAACTGAACAGTTTTGTATTGATTAATCCAATACACGTTCGGCGCCACTTTTTTCAACATTTCACCTGGTTTCGTGTGTTTTAGCTACTTAAATCCCATTTCTAAAAATATGCTGTGAAAACAAAATAAAGAATTTTTAATGAAGGTCAGTTTGTAATATCTGCACCTCTTAGAACATATTTAACTTTCCAGTTTTGTTCAAAATTCTTTGGGAAAAATAACAAGAAAAACAGAAAAAACTGTCACTCTCTTACCTAATCCAAACAATCCATCGCATTGCTTACAAATTGCCTCTTTTCTTTAAATAATCTTTTCGCTCTTCTTCCCCCTCCCTACAAGAACACTCTTTCGGAACGACAAAACTCACCTTTGTCTAGCAAATAAACTCCAAATCTAAGGACGTGGTCCTAAACTAATTTATTCTAATATTCACAATAAAAATTCAAATCACAGAAAAAAAAGAAGAGAGAAAGAACTGCAAAGACTGTGAACGAGGACAAACAAAGAACACGCCAAACAAAAAATATAGAAGGAACGTAAGACAAGTTAAATCCCTTAGCTAAGCAAATGGATTTCAACTACTGATTTGGAGTCTTATTTTTTTCTTTTTTTTTTACAAACAAAAAAAAGTAGAGGGCGAAAGGAAAACAAAACATCCAGCCGTCACCCCATTTGAAATATGAACCCTGGATTGTTTATCATTTTATTTCTTCCTTCTTTGAAATTTCTTGTGTTCTTTTGACTTTTTGGCAGGATATCCACACAAACTCGTCATCTAACTTTTTTCTGTTTTTTTTAGGTCAAAGTCATAAGAATCAGTGATTTGTTTTATCTTCTTCCTTATTTCCTATTCTCTGGTCTAGATTCACCTTTTTGGAGAGTAGATCTATCTTAGAGTTGGCAGTTGTCCCGTTTATGTTTTTGGACATATGTATGATGAACACTAAAACTTTTTTACGAATTACGAAGATGTCTAGAGATAACTCTCCGAGTTGTCATACAAGTTTTCCTTTGGTCCGTGTGGCTGTGTGATTTGTGACCTTTTTTTTCTTTTTGGTAACCTTTCGTTGGTGTAGACAGGTTACAAAAAAGAACACCTTCTTTTGTGTTTTCTTGTTTTGAACACGCGTTCCCCATTTAAGGTGGGTAATCCATTTGAAAGTTCTTTGCCTACATTCTTTTGGAAGTGAGAGTATGTCAGTCTCACGTGTGATTCTAAAAATAAAATTCTCCCTCTCATCGGCGTCACTAACGCCCCCCAACGGAGACATTTGCAAACAAAAAATGATAACGATTTTCGTTTTACAGTGCTGTGTGAATGAAATTGTGCACCTTGTCGAAATTACTCCCTTGCATAGAATTTACTTCAACTTGAGAGCAAACATTTTTCTAGTGAATGCGTTCAACTTTCTTTTAGACTTTAGTGTACGCTGTAACGAAGCGTTATAAATGGTCCTGCCCCATTAGCCGAAACCCATTAAAAGTTCATCAGTCGAACTCGAACCGTTCGCTTAGCTAAAACCAGATTCTCATACCAACCAACCGACCGTTGCGAAATTCCGTCATTTATTTTATTCGCTTCCTTACAATTCACATTGTGTTATTACATAAAAATTCATAAGGGGAAGTGAACTTCCGAAGTAAAATCAGGTTATTTACTTCTCCGTTTCGGAGTACCAATCCAGTGTACTAAAAGTAAGAAACGCCGAGAAGCAAAGTATTGAACTTAGTGTACGGCCGGGAGCTTTTTATCCGGAACCTTTTCGAGGAAACCCTTCTTCTAAGGCAGAAGAGCAAGGCTTCTGCTTGATCTTAATTTTTGATTGCTGGATCGATTCCAAAAGTTGATTTCGTGGTTATTCTCGTCAACCGGAGACCGCTTACCGTTTCTTCCTGATCCAGGTCGGACCAGGGCCTCATCCGACAAGCGTCTACACTTCTCCAGCAAGTTCGCCCGTAGCCAGCCTGTCTCCAGATTACCACGTCAAGTTGGTTCAGGTCCTCTACAACCTGTGTGCTCCATCTGATTCACGGTCTTTCTCTTCTGCGACGTCCTCTAAGGTCGGATTCGAAGGCTCTACTGGCCGGATCATTATTTTCAATTCGTCCACATGACCCAGCCATCCTAGTCGTTGGACCTTAACTTTTTGGTTAGTTTTTCTCTCGAAGCACCCCTAAGCGTTTTCATCCGATGTTGTCATGGTTCATATCTCTGCATTAATTCACAAGCTAAATAGTGAATTACGAATTCAAGTTTCTTTAATTCACAAGCTAAAAAGTGAATTACGAATTCAAGTTTCTTTAATTCACAAGCTAAAAAGTGAATAACAAATTAAAGTTTCTTTAATTCACAAGCTAAAAAGTGAATTACGAATTTAAGTTTCCTTAATTCACAAGCCAAAAAGTGAATTACGAATTAAAATTTCTTTAATTCACAAGCTAAAAAGTGAATTACGAATTGAAGTTTCCTAGATTCACAAGCTAAAAAGAGAATTATGAATTAGAAAACAAGCCAGAAAGTGAATTATGAATTAAAAATGAGCTAAAATGTGAATTATGAATTAAAAACAAGTGACTTATGAATAAAAAAGTCAATGCAGAAACAGAGATAAATTAAAATTTGTCGAGTTGTGAAGGTGAACTTATAAGTTAAACAGATATTTTTAGCAAATATTTTCATATTATATTGATTGGAAAAGAAAAACTCTACGGTAGAGAATACATAAGGACCTGGATGATGAGGATTTTGTCCAGTCACACTTTATTTGCTAGAGAGAGGACTTTACTACTCAATATTGCCTTCAAAGAAGCAGCGATTGGCAAGAGTGATCCTTCGTTTGATTTCAGCGCTGACTGGTGTTGTCTGAGTTAATAGCGGATCCTAGGTAGACAAAGTCCTTTACTACCTCGAAGTTAAATCTGTCTATACTGACGTTGGTTCCGAGACGTCGATGTTGGGTGTCCTTTCATGTCGACAGCATTAACTTGGTCTTGCCCTCGTTAACCGCTAGACCCATCTTCCTCCGCCTCAAGGCTCACGAGCGCTTCACTGACATCACGCTGTGTTCTTCCAACTATTTCAATTTCGTCTGCGTATCCTTGTAGCTGCACGGACTTTTGAAAGACTGTGCCTCTGGTGTTGACGTTTTATCCGACCATGATGGAACAGCGGCATTTTCTCATCGTCATCTTACACAGACGGACGAGATGTCAAAAGAAGGCATTGCTCTATATAGTTGGTCTCTATAGAAACTGTCATACGCGGCCCTGAAATCGATGAGGTTGTAGGTATCGATTTGAAGTTCCTGGGCCTTCTCCAAGATCTGCCGTAGAGTGAATATTTGATACATGGTGGACTTTCCAGGTCTGAAGCGACACTGATAAGAACCTATCAGGTTATTCACGATAGGCTTCAAACGTTCACACAGCACGACAGACAAGATCTTATAGGCGATGTTAAGAAGACTTATGCCTCTATAGTTCTTCAGGGGATTTTCTTACTTGAGGATCGGGGATACGATACTGACGTTCCATTCGTCGGGCATGCGCTCCTCCGACCAAATTTTGCAGATGAGCTCGTACATGCTCCTAAACAAATCATCTCCACCTGCTTTTTACAGTTCGGCGTTCAGGCCGTCCGCTCCAGCGGCTTTGTTCGACATAAGTTAAGATATCGCTATCTTCACTTCGTCAATGTCAGGTGGGTTGAATGGTTCTGTATAGCTGGCGGAATTTTGCTCATCATCGCCATTATACAACTTGGATTATTTCCAATACGATGTTACAATGATGGTATCTACAGGCTGCGCTAGGGACAGAAAGTAGAATTTAGATTTCTTCGATCCACTTCTTGGAATTTTATCGACTAAGAGCAAAATATTTTTAATAAAACATAAAATTCCCTTAGTTGACGTTTACTTACTTATTCCACCGCTAAAGGCGGTTAAGCGAAAGAAAAACAAAAACCCAGTCAGTGCATTAGATGGCGTTACAATCGGTTGTCAGTACAAAAGCAACAACAAAATGGAATTTTCGGTATTTTCATTAATATTAAATTTTTACCCATGGATTAACCCTTATTCTACGGGTTAGTCCTTTGGAATAGGAATGGAATAAAGTGGAGTGAATGAAATTAAATATATCTTTTATTACAAAACGAACTCTTTTTAAGACAAACACATTTACAACGTGAAATTATTTCCCAACACCACCCTGAACACCCCTGAAAATGCTCACAAAACTAAATATTAAATTTCTTATTCAAAGAGGCTGCTTTGTTTTTCTGGAGAAACTCCTCGATATCAAGGAAATGAATTAAAGGAGGTTTCGTCACAGAAGGCCCATTTCGAGGGTGTAATTCTTTTTATTAAATTCTTCTTTGTTTTTTTTTTTTTTCAAAAACTGTATCTCTTTCACCTTGTTTCCTTGTTGTATCTTGTTTGCAAACTACCTGCCTACACCTACCTAAAAGTGAGTTTCAGAAGGCGATATGGTACCAGATGAAATTTTGTTGTCTTGTATCAAACGCCCACATCATCGTCTATTGCATTTGCTGGAGGAAATTCCTCAAAAAAAGGTTAACGAAGAGTGTTGGAGGAAGATATTTTCATTTTGGCAACTAATATTGCTGTGTTATGTGTTTTTCTCCTTGAGAGTGAGTATGAGTGTGTCTGTGTGTATGTTTAGTTTATGATTTCACATTTCGTTTGCCAAAAAAAAGGAAAACGCGAGCAGTTCAGTTCTCTTCTCTGTACCTACCCACCTACGTACACATTTAAAACACTCGAAGTATAGCCTTTTGAGAGTTCTTCTTTTTTGGTCCTTTTTTTGTTGTCTGTTTGTTTGTTACTTCCAAGCCAAAGCCAATGTGGGTGCTTCTAAGAGATCCCCATAGAGATATCAAACAGGATATTAATTTGAAAGCACCCGGCGCATATTCGTGTATCAGTTTTTTTTTTCAGATGTTGAGTTATAAAAGTAAATTGTTCCGGTGCAATGTATTTATCAGAGTTTGCTGGAATTAAAAGTCCTTGGGCGGGATTTTCTTAGATCCTTTTTGACTTCTTGGGAAAATTGTGAAATTAGAATTCTAGGTATGTCACAGACATGGAAATAAATGTTAGGTTATTTTTGGGGCCAAGTTAAAAGACCTCAGAAACATACAGCGTCTTGAAACTGAATTCATGTTATAACCCAGACTTTCTCAAGTACAATGAAATGTTATTTTTATTCCTCCACACTCAAGAGGTTCAACAAATGCAACCTAAACAATGAATCCTCTCGCACATGAAAGAGTTTTTTGCGCTCTCGAAACCCTCATTCTCGAAAAAAAAGGTGTACCTGAATCTTTCATTCGTAAATATGTCATAAGCACATTGCACTCACGTTCCACAAAATACGCTTTTCCCCGGGTTAAACTAAGAACAGAAAGAAACTATCCTATCGGTAAAGATAGTTACGAGAGAACGCAACGCAAGGCAGATGCCAGGACCCAGGACTGTGTATCATTGTTTTTTCTTTTTTACTTTTTTTGCGATCCCCTTGCCCTCCTTAAAGTGTCTCTTCCTGTCGCTGTGTGTTTGTTTGAAGATGCATGTCAGCCGGGTCGGAAGGTATTAAAAATTTTGTAATATTTGTGCCTTTTGTGGTTGGGATTCGGAGCGAAAATAAAAGACAACTCATCTTGTTCCATTTAACCATCCCCATTGGGAAAATTAAAAAAAATAAACTAACCTCAATCAGGACGACTACTGTTGCATGCTGGAACATTTATGATGTGCTAGGGGGAGTTGGGTGACACAAAGAAAGAAGGAGCTATAGAAAAGGAACACATACACACACATCTTATCTCACCTGTCTCATTGAATTTTTCATTTAAAAAACAATTAAGTCAGGAGGACATTGCTTTTGGCCTCATTTGACAAAAATTGACGGAAACAGAAAAAACCACATACACACATTGCGCCATACTCGTGCGCCGGCGGCGGCGGGCGAACGTACAGGAGACAATTTAAATTCAAATAACACTCCGAATAGAGCGCCTCGTATGTCCCCTGCGCTACGCTTGAGTTTTGAATTAAAAAGCGATTAAGTTTCATTGAACCGGGGGGGGGGACGACACCGGGAATCCCAATAGGGGCCGAGAGTACGACGACGTTGGCTGTTTGATAAGATTGCTGGTTTGGCACAATTCATTCTTCAATTTCAATTAACCCGATGCGGCACTTTTGCACTTGCATTTTTTTTTTCAGTTTAAATTTTTTTGGTTTGTTTGTGTGTTGAGTTTAATGGCCGATTAATTTTATG
Organism: Sphaerophoria rueppellii; assembly: GCA_920937365.1. Lineage (NCBI taxonomy): Eukaryota > Metazoa > Arthropoda > Insecta > Diptera > Syrphidae > Sphaerophoria > Sphaerophoria rueppellii. The sequence goes on from CAKKXW010000002.1 coordinate 2,430,402, forward strand.
TATGGTCTCCTCGTTCGATTGAGTGAATTGCATGTTCAGCAGGTAAACGTCAATCGATCATGCGGATAGCGATAGGTGAAGGAGAGGGATGGCATTACCTTCGTCGTTGGTTTAATTGAATTAAAAGCAATGAAGTAAACTATAAAAAAGTAACGAGCAAGGTAAACACAAAAAAGTGTAAACCAAGCGATGACAGGAGGGTAACCTAAAAAAAAAAAACATGTTCATCAATTAGCTTTGACACTGCGTGTGTGTTCAATTAGGGAAAAGACGAGTTTTTGTTTCTTCTTGTTGATTTTTTTAGCTCAACCGTTGCAACGTGGTTGTGGCGGTGTCATGAGTTGATTGGCACTGCGTTCAGATGATTAAATAAATTCTTAATCTTGCTGCGTTGAACATGATCGGTGGCAGCAGGGGGGTAAGATAAGGAAAGGTAAGAGAGTGAAGTAATTTAAAAGACACATATTCGAAATCGGTCGACGGATTGAGGGAAATTACACCTTTACGAGCCGAATTTGTATAATGGCGATACGATCTGGTCTGAGATATCCTCGGAGGACGTCCGGCGAGTGGTTGCTTTTCCGATACGGTTTGACAGGCCCTTGGACAAATAAGCACGATACGGTGATTTCCAAGCTGTATTATGGCGATGACGAACAAAATTCTGGCAGCTTTACAGAACCATTCAATTTGGGTGGAGCAGACCACCAATTCCACCCAACCAACATTGACAAAGTGAAGGTAGCGATATCTAAACTTAAGTCGAACAATGCCGCTGGAGCAGACGACCTATTTGTACAAAAGCAGCTCATCAGAAAGATTTGGTCGAAGGAAAGCATGACCAATCCTCAAGAAAGGAGATCCCCTGAACTGCACCAACTACAGAGGTATACTCTCTAAGCAGCTTGTGTGAACGTTTGAAGCCTCTCGTCAACAACCTGGTAGTTCCTTATCAGTGTGACTTCAGATCCGGAAAGTTCACCATCGATCAAATGTACACCTGCCACCTTGGAGCAGACCTAGGAACTTCAAATCGATACCTACCACATTTTCATCGATTTCAAGGCCCCGTATGACAGCTTCTATAGAGACCAACTATATAGAGCAATGTCTACTTTTGACCTCTCGTCCTGTAAGATGTCTGTGTAAGATGACGATGGAAAACTCAAGCTGTTCGTGGTCTTTAAAAACCTAACGGATGCTTTTGACGTCAAAAGACAAGGCGTTGCGCTGTTATGCGATTTCTTCAACAGCTTTCTTGACAACAGCTTTCTTGAAAAGATTGTGCAAATCTCCAACGTAAGCACCAGAGAAACACTTTTTCAAAAGACTTTTCGCGTTCAACTATTAGACAACTCAGACGACATTGACAAAATTGGAAGAACACAGTGTAATTATTGGTCTAGTCTGCATACATGCATACGAGCGACACTGACCTTGTCAGAAAAGTTAAGGTCCAACGACTTGGTTGAGTCATGTAGAGCGAATGGAAAATAATGCTCCGGATCGTAGAGTTTTCGAATCTAACCCGGACGTCGCAGAAGAGGCAGACCGCGACTCAGGTGGTTGAGGACCTGGACCAACTTGGCGTGCAACTGGAGACAGCTAGCTAGGGCGGAGATGGCTGGAGACGTTTGTTGGGTGAGGCCCTGGTCCGAACTTGACTGTAGCGCCACCATGTGTAAGTAAGTAAGTGATCGGGGACGATACCCTTACCGTCGGCGGATCGGTACTCGGTAGGTTCAATCTACAATGGCCCTGGTGACATAAATCAGCAGGTACAATGCCCCTGGTGACACGGATCAGAGGTACCAAAGCGAATGAATGGTTGCAATCAAAACGGACGGTGTCTTCAAGATCGGAAGCACTTACTGCTGGTGAAGTTCTGATGTTGATATATTCATATTCATATTGTATCATTCGGTAGTAGTAGTAGATGCGATTTTAGAGAGATAGTATTAGCCTACTTATAATATTTTTGGAAGTGAGTGAGTGTGAATTGTATAAACAAATTTCAATTTCGTATGGGAAAATATGATTTATTTAAAAGCATGTGACTTCCGAAACAAACGATTCAGCAGACGAAGAACAAAGCAACGACAATGGCTAAAGTATTCTCACTTGGACCATTAGATCACCCTATAGAGCCAGAGCTGCACAGCGATGTCTTGTGCTCGGAGTGAGTTTTTTACTCAACAAAAAAGGGCAAACTTGCCACCACATTGTGAAGATATTCGAAAACGATTTTACGCTACAGTTTCGGAAAAAATTACCCCCGCCATTGACTTTCTAAAAAAAGCACAAAACATTTCACGTGGCACAAAGAATTTTCAGCACAATTTTTTCCTATTATGAATTCATACTCCAGCAGTAACCCTAACCCCAAGGTCCCGTATGCAAAAAAATTGTACTGACAGAATCTGTCAATTCCTAGTGGATCAATCAATTAAATCACATTTTGTTCATGCAATATTTCAAACAATATCAAGCTGTCCGTTAAATGTCAAACTCTGTCACATCCGTGCCACCGCATGAACGTTTCTACACCAATGGAGTGTTCAATCAATAATGTTGCGAATATTTAACTATACGGCTATTTTGTTCATTTTTTTGGAAAAAGAAGCTCCATTAATTCATGACAGTAAAAAACATCGCTTGGTTGAACTAAAACTGACAAAGTAGGTAGGGATGCAAGTACAATTACAAAAACGTAAAAAGGATCCTTATTTTTCAATAGAAATTAATATTTGCAATAAATTACTGTAAATGGGATGGCAAAAATATTCTACGCATCATAAACTCACAAAATCAAAGGCAATTTACAGACAACACCGAAATTTATTGGAAATTTTATTATTTTATTCATTGTCGTCGTTGAGGACACACAAAATGCCTAAATAAAGTCCTAGACAGTGATTTTAAAGAGAGTTTTATAAGCAAACCAAGTAGGTACAGTAGAAGGTGTTTGTTTGATGGTGCTTATAGGGTTTGTGTACTGAGAGATATTTACTCTTGCGTATAATTGCACATCAACTGGTAACTAGGGGAGATAAGGAACCCCTCCCCGAGCCTCTTTATCCCATGTCATTTTATTTAAACAGAATTTGCATGCACATGAGTACGAGTACGATACGAGTGTATGTGTATTATCCTCCAGGGCACCTATATGACGTATGTAATAAACGTTTATAGCAAACTATAAAATTAAATTGTCTACAAGAACGAAAGTATCAATGTTGTTTACTTTTTTTCTGCCTTGTGCTGCCATCTCTCTCTGGAACACACTCTTGTACTCGGATCTGTATTTTATGACCACACAAATACATTTCACGGTTTTTGGTCATGGATCCTCGATACTCATTGGTGAATGGGTTTTTGTGTGTGTGAGTGTGGGGGAGGATAACGTGAAGTTTAGCACCAAGGTCAGTCGTCAAGTCAACGAAGAATGAAATGAGAGGGGGTTGCTGTGTTTTTTTTGTTGACAAAATTACCAAGGAAGGGAATGGATGCAAATAAAAAAGAAGAATTTATACAACAAACAAATAAAAAGTCCGTATCCTGTTTTCCAAATCTCTTGCCATTCATTTTGGTTTGTGGTTATTGCTCTACAGTTATTTTTTGGCTTATTTATTTTATTTTTGTTATTTTAAAGGATGCTCCACTCTAACACACGCATTAGAGGCAAGCCAAGTGTTTGGTTAAAAAAAACATTTTTGAAAGCAATTGAATTGATTGTTTGGGGGTTATGGCGTTATGCAATGTCCATTATTAAAATGAAATGAAATGGGAATGGGTCTAAGTGCGTATCGTTTAGGCAAAAAATCCCTGACAATAGGACGAGTGGACAACGATGTCAATGACGGTCATAAATCCAGGGATCAAAATGTGGATGCATTAGAAAGGTTTATTTTTATTAGACATTGTTCATAAAAAATGTAGCCCTTAAGTATGCAACGACTTGTGTTGTACAAGAATTTCTGTTTATATTTATTTTTCTGTTTTTTTTTTTTCATTTCATTTTTGCACAGCGGCTGTCAAGTATCAACAACAAATTTCCCAAAAGGGAACTTTCGGTTAACGTCACTTTACTATTCCGGGAACAAATTATTTTTATTGATATGAAATTTTAACTCATGGGTTAACACTTATTCTACGGACTGATTATCCTGAGTGCAAGAGAAGGAACGAACAAAAAGGAGAAATGAGAAGACCCTGCGAAGGAAGAAAAGAATATCCGCAATTTCTCAGGTCAGATACTGAGCAGATCGCAGATGTTTTGATGAACCGCCTGCACTAAGTAATCAACTAAATGTGGAAGGAAGAGTGCAAGCCCACTGACTGGTCTATAAGCTCCATATGTCTCATCTACAAAAATGCTATGCCATGAATAACCGAGGCATATCCCTGCTTAATGTTGCGTACAAAATCCTATCCCACGTACTGTGTGACCGTTCGAGTGTCAGTGTTAGACACGTTCCAGTGTGAGTGTGGCTTTAGGCAGGCTGAACAACGATAGACCAAGTATTCACACTGAGGCAAGGCCTGAAGAAGACCAACAAATTTCAAGTCGAAACCCACCATCTATTCATCGACTTCAAAGCTGCTTATGATAGCATCCACCGCCAAGAGCTTATGATGGCGATTTCTGAATTCGGGATCCCGAACAAATTGATCCAGCTGTGCCGCATGACAATACGCAGTGCACTGTGCAAATGGATAACAGCTCATCCGAGTTGTTTCAAACATGTGCAGGGTTTAGACAAGGAGATGCACTGCCATATGATTTCTTGAACCTAGTCCTGGAGCAGATAGTACGCAGGGCAGGTGTGAGCAAGGAAAACATTATCTTCAACAAATCCACCCAGCTGCTAGACTAGCGGACGACATAAACAATATCACTCGATCCAAGAGAGCTGTACTTGAGACCTTCACAGCGATTTGTAAACAGGCGAAACTCGTGGTTTGAAGTGAAGAGACAAAGCTTACAAACAAAACTCTATCTGTCACACGTCCTCGGACAAAGTGTTGGTAACAGCAATTTCGAGGTAGTTAAGGAGTCACCTACCTTGGACAAAGTTCAATGGAAAAACGACATCCTTGGAAGATCCACGAAGAATTACCTAGGACGATGGCGAATGGAGAAGATCAACCGAGATCTTTACGAGCTGCACCAAGATGTGTCCAGAAAGCCAGGAAAAGACGACTCATTTGCTCGGCTACATCGAGCTAATCCACGACAAAGCTCCAGCGTCTTCTGTGAGTCTCCTGATTTCAGCATCCAGGTTCGAGACGACAAGGAAGACCTAACCTACGGTACAAGGACAACTGATTTCGGATGGCAGAGCGCTTGGTTTTGCCGACTGTAGAGTGCATGCGAGGGACTGTAGGGTGAGATCCTTCATGGATTGGGAGCGGGTTAAGTAAGTAAGTCGATTATCCGGTGGAATATGAGCTAAAATAGGGTATTTTCATTAATGTGGCTGAAAAAGACTATTAATCGGCTAAGGACCAACAAATGCCTTAGAGTAACCTCATTTCACCAAAAACACATGAAGTGATATTGCACGTATGGGAGTGTCGAAAGACTGGCGAACAGGCATTATTTAACCCGGTTGAAGAGTAGATGAAGGCAAAACTGTCATCGGTCAGGCCGACGATGACGAGTTAGTCATTGTTGTTGCTTTATTTTATTCATCGTCTATAACAGCTCAAGACTACATTTATATAGAGGGCTCCCCGTTTCCATCGTTCGTCTTGAGGCGTAGACACTTCGCCCTTTTAATTTATTGCACCCATCTTTCACAGAAATTTAATAGAATCTATGACTCAATTTCTCTCAGTAATTCAAACGATTTTCTCAAGGTAACACCCTCCAACCCGCGCCCCCTTCAAAAAGAAACGCAATTTCTTTGAATAATAACTTCAATCATAGCATTCCAATATTTCTGCTTGGTTTGATCTTAAGATTCATCTGCCAGCTTCATTAAATTTCCAAGAAGAATCCCTGCTGGCGCCTGAAGGCATAATATCACAACAAGCCAGCCATCCAGGTAACATTACACCCCCGCGCACCGCCACTCAATCAAGATCAAAACACCAACTGTACTTGGGTATAAATATATTTTTCCAATTTAAAATCAAAATATGAAAACACTCAATCAATTTAACCCTGACATCAATTTCGCCCTCGAAAAGTGATGATCCCCCGACCGACAACTCTATTCCAAACTCCCACTAACCGAACCAACCGAACCGCCAATGAAGAGGTTAGGGTGGAGGGATTGTTATTTTTCTGTTCGTCTTCCCCTTGATTTGATAATGGTGTCGTTGTCGCTGGTTTATTCTTTTGCTTGACTAGCTTTTGCATTATACTGAATCACGATGGCTGATTATTTGATTTATTTTCGTTTACAGTTATATCGCTTTGGCTTTATGGACACATCCCTAATGAGACCATTTTTGCTTTCGATGTATTTTTATTTTATTTTTTTTTTAATTGCTACAAAAACATGAATTTTAAATGAAAATTTGTGGCGGTGTAATTTTTTTGTTCAAGCGACAACAAGCATACATACGACATGTATAGGTTGGCAAGGACCAACATTTTATCATAAGCAAAATTGAGGGAAAACGGCGAACTTGCAAATCCAAACAAAATCACGAACAGCGAAAATTATGTACATGTATTTATTTTAAATTAATTCGAAATTGCATAAATTGAATTTTCTACCTTTGCATTTTGGATTTGGAAAAATAACAACATCAGCAATAAAATAAACAGCACACATATTAAGGTTTTGTTTTTTGCATTTGTATGTACCTACGGACATAAAGCGCTAAAGCGCTTAGGAAGTTAGAGGGAAAGTTTGCCTTCTCTCGTCGCTGGCTGGCGCGCTGGAGGCAAGGCAACCTTGTTGGTTGGGGAATTGTAAAGCAATAACCTTAGCATTACCGTTGTTTTGGTTTTTAATAAACGTGCTGCCAGCAAAACGGAAAAGAAGTTTTTTTTATGACTTTTCAAGCGTTAAGATCGACAAACTTAACTTCAGGCACGTTTGATAGTGAGCCTGTATTCCGAGAAGAAAGCTTCAAGGTCAGGAGCAGTTTGGAAAGTAAGAAATAAAGTTCCATGCCTTTTGTATCGTGTTTTCCGCAGTAAAAACGACATTGGCAACTTTTAAGTGTTGATTGATTGTTGGAAAGAGCAGAATTTTATTTGAAATAAAAATAAAAACAATCCCGTATGTTCCAGCTGACTTAATTGATAGCCAAAACGAAAATGCCAAAGCACACACACACACACACACATTTAGCCTCGTATAGCTTTATTGACACCTATACTTACTTACTTAAGGTGGCGCTGCAGTCCGTTGGGGACTTGGGCCTCAATCAACAGTCTCGCCAGCCAGCTCGGTCCCTACCTAGCTGTCTCCAGTTTTGGACTCCAAGTTGATTGAGGTCCTCTTCCAATTGAGTGCGCCACCTGAGTCGCGGTCTTCCTCTCCTCCTACGTCCCTCGGGAATATTGTCGAAGGCTTTCCCGGCCGGAAGCATTGGTGTCCATCCGCTCTAAATGACCGAGCCATCTGAGTCTCTGGACCTTGACCCTTCTGGCTAGGTCCATGTCGTTGTACAACCCGTAAAGTTCGCTGTTATATCTTCTTCGTCATTCCCCTTCAATGCACACGGTGCCAAAGATGACGCGAATAACTTCTCTCGAAACAGCCTAAGGCACTTTCATCCGATTTTGTCAGGGTCCATGCTTCCGCACCATACAGCAGGACTGGGATGATGAGTGTGTTGTACAGTCTTACCTTAGTTGCTCGAGAGAGGGCTTTTCCACTAAATTGCTTTCTTAGCCCAAAAAAACAGCGATTAGCAAGAGTTATTCTTCGTCTGATCTCGGCAATGGTGTTATTGTCCGTGGTAACAGCGGAGCCTAGGTAGACAAACTCCTCTACTACCTCGAAGTTTTATGCGTCTATTGTGACGTTCTGTGCGAGCAGTCGGTGTTGGGTGTCCTTCCTCGAAGCATAAACTTCGTTTTTCCCTAATTTACTGCTAAACCCATATTTGCCGCTTGTGTCTCAATTCTCACAAAGGCAACATTGACATCAACATCACGCTGTGTTCTTCCCATTATATCAATATCATCGATGTACGCGAGAAGATGAACAGACTTTTGGAAGATAGTGCCTCTGGTGTTGACGGTGGAGTTCTGCACTATCTTCTCAAGAACGTTGTTAAAGAAATCGCACGACAGTGCATCGCCTTGTCTGAATCCTTTTTTTGACGTCGAAAGATTCTGTAAGCTCGTTGCCAACCTTGATGGATCAGCGTGAGTTCTTAAAAGTCATTTTGCACAAGCGAACGAGTTTGGCACGGATGCCAAAACTAGACATTGCTTTGTACAGTTCGTCTCTGTAGATGCTGTCATACGCGGCCTTAAAATCGATGAAAAGGTGGTGGGTATCGATTTGGAGTTCATAGGTCTTTTCCAGGATCTGCCGCAATGTGAAAATTTGGTCGATGGTTGACTTTCCTGGCCTGAAGCCACATTGATAAGGACCAATCAGATTGTTGACGAAAGGCTTCAGACGTTCACATATTACGGCAGAGAGGATCTTGTAGGCGATGTTAAGTAGACTAATACTTCTGTAGTTGGCGCAGTTTAGAGGATCTCCCTTTTTCAGGATCGGGCAATCAATGCTGAGTTTCCATTCATCGGGCATACATTCCTCTGACCATATCTTAGAAATGATTTGGTGCATGCTCCTGTCTAGCTCGACACCTGCTGCTTTGAACAACTCAGCAGCTAGTCCATCTGCTCCAGCGGCTTTGTTGGATTTCAGCCGTGATATTGCGGTTTTCACTTCTTCTAGGTCGGGTTCACGGAATTGTTGGCTATCATAGTGTCCGATGAAAGGCTCCTGTCCGACGGCGATGTTTTGTTCGTCGTCGTGGTAATAAAGTTACAGAAGTGGTCTTTCCAGATCTCCAGCATTGACTGCGATTCTACTATGATGTTCCCTTGTTTTTCTCTGCAGGCATCGGTTCTTGCTCGATGACCTTAAGCCAGCTGTTTAACCTTTCGATAAAACCTCCGAACTTCATTCCTGCTGTTGGCTCTCTCAACATCCTCGATCTGCATCTGACGCTTCTCATGCTCTCTCTTTTTTCTCCTGAGAAGGCGGCGTTCTTCTCCCCTCTTTCGCTCATAGAGCTCACGAGCAGCGCTTGTCCTTCTATGCAGCGCCGCTTTGTATGCCTCCTGCTTGGCTGCATTCTTCGTCCAAGCAGGGGTTTCGTTTTGGTGGCTGTGTGAAACCCAGGCGGCATCTCTAACTGCTTTTTGACACGTATAAGTATAACTGAAAACAAAAAAACTCCCATTCAAATGCCTACATAGTAACAGCGATTTACTACCTTTGCTTGTCACCTGCATTTCTGCTCAATTAACTACAAACAGAACACAAAATAAATAAACACAAAAAAGTTTGGTTTAAAGGAATTTTGAAAAAAAAAAAATCCCACACTGCGGCGCTGTCAAATGACAGTCTCTCTCGTAAAATGCTTGTGGTAGACCACACGTTCAAAAAATTACAACCAACGATGCAAAAAATTCAAATAAAAAACAAAAAAACAGGAGCGCCTCCGCATCAGTACTCAGTAGTAGGTAGGTAAATGTTAACCAACCCAACATCATCCTCCTCCTCTTCCACCTTCAACACCTTTTGCTCAACCCACGGCCTATATGTATGTTGATGTGAACTATGCCAAGCTGCGGCAGCCACAAATTGAATTTCATATTTCCACCAACGACGACGACGACGACGACGAACGCCGACGACAAAACTTCAACAAATAAATTCAAAACCAATTCCATTCGACAAAAAAAAGCACGAGACAACCCGGAGTAACTACATACCTACAAAAAAATTAAAAAGGAAAATAAAATCAGATCACAGACTAAAAAAAAAAAACAACTCCGGACTGCGCGCGGAGGTCACTGACATGGAAAATGCATTTTCTCCAAGGAAATTCCAGTCCCTGAAGTTATTTGTGTCGCCTCTTGCCTACCATATCAGATTCGTTTTTTTTTTCGATTTTCGGTGCCGGTTGTGGAACAAGAACATTCACTCACAGTCAAAGGCCGAATCGCTTTTTGTGAATGTAAAGAGCAAGAGCCGTTTAATTTGTTGGTATTAATGAGTAATCGACAATCGTTAAAAGTATCGATGACGTTAATCGATGCTGACATGCAATATGCAACTCCGTGGACTGCCTCGCTACTCTTCTTATCGCTCAGCTAATTAAGTAGACAAAAATGTGTGTCAAAGAAACTTAACAACTTCTTCAGTTTTTTTTTTTTTATTAAATTGAGAAAAAATCTTGTTTTTCTAATTCAGATTTATGGGCAGTAAAATAAATTGCCGAAAACCTAAACAGACCATCAGAAGCAAATTCCAAAAAAAAAAAAAAAATCTAATCATTAATGCGCGAGCTCGCTCGTTCCATTCTGTTTTCAAGTTTTTTCCATTTCTGTGAATCAAAATCTCAAAATGAGCCTGCACCTCGCTGCGATTACCCTTCTTTTTCCAATCGAAATACCATCATCATCGTCGCTGCGGCAGACACCCACGTTATTTTTGTGGTTTTCTCCGTTCATTTGGTTATGCATTTATTTTTGGTATTCACCGTTATTTTGTGAATTTATTAATTGCATACACATGTGGCCTACCTTCGAAATCAACCTACCTACCAAACCAACAACCAATTTATTAATTTTCTTTTTGTTTATGATTATTGGCATTTATGCCATTCCCCAGCTACCACAAACATTTTCTTTTACTTTTTTTTTCGACATCGCCGACGCTGTGCTGTGGCTGCACAAGAACAACAAGAAAAAAATCAAAAACATTCCAAAAGAAAAAGGAAACACAAAAACCAACAACACATCAGACATCACTTCGAATTCAACAAATGAAATCTGGCAACTATGCCTGTTCGTTCTTCGAAATGAATAAGTATGTGATTGAGTGGATATTTGAGTGGGTTTGAGTCGTTTTTTTGTTTAACTTGGAAATGTATTCCAAAATGCCTGGAAGAATTCTTGTAAAACCACAATTGCTTTTTGTTGGTGTTATTATTATTTGTTGTCTATACGCATCACAGATGTAAAAATGAATGTGATTTTTTCTGAGAATTTCTACAATTTTGGGATAATTTTTAGAATGAAATTTAATTGCAGGTGAACAAAAGAAATAGAAAAAGGCGATGGGAAATTTCTGGGAAGAACAAAAAACATATCTGTTACGTGGGTTATTATTTGATTTCAAAGATAAGAAAGGTGAAAGGGCGGGCGAGGGAGTAAACGAGTTGAAATTGCATTACATAGGTACTTTTTTATGGATGTAGGTAGATGGATATTTTTCATTTGTATTAGAATGACGGAAACTGGAATTATGAACGTGAGAGTATGTTTGGGAGATGGAATTATGGATTTCATTAGAGAAGCAGCAAAAAGTAAAACAGTGCCAATTTGCAAATAAACAAGTTAAGTCCAGGGAGGGCATTGAGATGTGGAGTTGGTTTTGGTATTTGTTTGTTGGCTTGATACTGATATATTTAAAATTGTTCATCAAGATTTGCTTTTGAAAGTAAAGAATAGCAGATATTGCAAAAGAAATGATTCACAACGAAGTATTAATTGACCTTATTGTTTCTAAAACTGCCTAAAATGAAAAAAATAAATGTTTTTAGCTTATAACGTAACGTAACGTAACGAAAATTACAGAACTTTGTATATAAAAACCGAAGGTTTTTAACATGTTATGTTCAGGAAAACGGGCTTTGAAATGTTGAGTGAGAAAAGGTCAAAGAAAAATTAATCTTAGCATTAGTCAGATTACCTGTAGTAGCCCGTGGCTTACTGCTTAGGTGCGTTGGCCGCTAAGCAGAACGTCGCAAAACACATTTTAACGAACAGCATCAATACAAAATCATTCAACCAGTAAAATATTTTAGTGCATCTTGATTCGAAAAATATCGCACTGTGCGTCATGGATTCGAGTCCTACTCATGCCCATAAGGTTTTTATTTCATCTTTCACGGGTACTGCCTCTTGCGAAGAACTGACAAATCTTCCAAGAGTATCAATCTGTCATGAAAAAGTGCTTCTCTAATTTGTCGTTCCGAATTGGCGTTAAATTGTACGTCGCCTCAATTCTTCACACGCATCCAGAGAATTGGTGATGAGAGTAAGCCACTTGGCCTTGGCTCTTCAAGAGCTGTCGCGCACTCTTTTATTAATTTATTTTAGATTAGCTAGATTCCACCAAAAGGGTAAAAAAACTCGTTTACAGAGCTTCGAGACTGTGAATGGAAAAAACTCACGATATTCAATTTTGGTCGGAGCAAAAGTCAGTGATTCTTACAAAGGTTTAGACAAGTGCACTTTCATACGAGTTCTTTAAAATTAAATAAAAAAAAACTGATTCCGAAAAGAAAGAACAGCCAGCATCGCCACGGCTCGGAAAAAATAACAATTTGGTAGATTTTGATTTTAGATTGTTAAGGATATTGTCTATAAAGATCAACGTCATCATTATCATCGTCGGCCTGGCTAATGAAGTTTCTCCTTTCAGCAAGTTCTTCCATGTATCCCAAAAATTGGCCGACGACATCCAGTTCCGAACCGCAAAAGGCTTTCAGGGACTAAGGGACGGTTCCTCTTCGCTCATACGAGCTAATTGTCCAATTCACAGAGTCTATCAAGCTTAATTTCTGTCACCAAGTTTGCTACGCGGTTGATTTGATAAAGGTCGTGATTATATCGTCTCCAGAATCATCCTTTCTCACAAACGGAGCAACTATTCTCCGCAAGACTTTTCTCTCGAACGCGGCTAAGAGTTCAGAGTGCTTTCGTTAAAGCACCCAAGTCACGGATCCGTAAGTGAGTAATGATAAGACAATCATCTTATACAGCTGCAGTTTCGAAATAATGGAAAGATTTTTGGATTTAAGGAGCCTTGAAAGACTAAAATAGGTTATGTTGGCTTTGAGCGAACGCAGGCATTTTTCTTCTCCCATATCCATTTTGGAAGGATCGCACTACTTCGCATTCGAGCTTAATAGTTGCTCTTCTAATGTTACCAACGTTTTCTGCAGACGAAGTCACCATGTTCTTAAATTTGCTCTCCGTTGCTTCTGTCGACTTACATTTACATTTACTTTATTTGAGCAACTTAAGGATAATGTAAGATGGTAACATTTTTCGGTCTGCAAAAACGAGAACGTAAGAGAAAATTTTATCCAGAATTTCGGTGGCTGTACAGCGAGACTGGTTAAGGTAAGAAAAAGCGAATGGATATATGAACGTGTTCCGGCGCGGAAAGTCTTCTTATTCGATCTTGAAAGTGAAGGACTTCTCAAATTGAACACAGAGGTGGTAGAGCTACACCAACTTGCGCATTAAAATGGCTGGCTGGAGAGTTTTCATACAAGTGACCCTGGTACGAGTGGAGCAAACAAAATTGCCAACGGAAGAATAACTTTTGCCTTTTTTTCTATGAGTATTCGAACAAAAACGATCTTAAAGGTGCGTCCATCTAGGCTTGCAGTTTATTCTATTGGCTGAAGTTATAGAAACATCACTACGACTACTTTTTATTTTGATTTTTGATCACATATTTTTTTGTTAATCTTTGAAGTTCACACTTTTAATTTCCGTGTTAAATGCACATTAATTCAATTTTTAAACTTTTTATTTTTATTTAAAACCCCTTAGGTCAGGGAGAGCCGAAACGGGCTCAAGTTATAGCTACTCGAAAATATGACAATGCGGATTTTTTGGGCTTAACTCTTTTTAATTTTCGTGTTAATCACGTTCAAAATATGTATTCAGTTCATATTTCATTCAAACTCCCTCGCCAGCCTAAAAATTAAAGTCCATAATGCCCTCAACAACATCTCTGATTAATTATTTCACACCTTCAATAACCTCTTCTACTGCTATACAACAAACAACCCACACATCTATCTTCTTTACAAAAAAAAAAAAAGAGCATAAAATGACAATATTGACAATGGGAATGAATGAGACCACACAAGTGGAAGCAAAATGCGTGCGACTGAACAACCAATAGCATTGGAAAATGCGTAAAAACAAGGTTAAAAAGAAGACGATTCCCCACGAAACTCAATTATGGTTTGTTGAGTGAAAATATCAAAGTCAAACAATCGAGTAATTAAAGGAAATTATTTTTTCATTTTAATGCAGAGCTACAAATTTTCAATAAACAAAGTAAAAAAAAACAATAATTAAAATGTCAAACTTCATAGTTACTTACCTCATCAACTGCACTGGCGGTAGCAACGAAAACACCAACCAAAGCAAATGTCAACATCCACTTGGTCATTGTTGCTGTTGTCAATCCCCGTCTGGAGATTGCTGCTCCCTTTCCTGCCCCGCTCAAGTTGCTGGTAATCCTGTTATTTGGTGGTGGCATTTCGATGCAATCGCTTCTCCCCGAATTCCGATTTACACACACGAATATTTTCAAAACACAAATTCGAATTTGATTTCACTCTTTGGAACCCTTTATTTTCCTACAATTTCCACTCACTTTTTTTTCAACAATTATCTATGGCCGCAGTTGGCTGGATTCACGTATACACGGCACTGTAATTAATGCTGTTACACCCCACTGCCACAGGAGACCGAAGAAAACAGCAAGACAAAAAAAAATTACACAAAAAACGACCGACAAAATATAAACGAGTCGAAAACGGCTAATTATGCGGGCGACTTACGTTGGGGGGACGTTGAACGACACGGGAAACACGACAAAACTACCGACAACAGACAAGAAGGATGCGCGATTTGCATACAAAACTAACTACACTATCAAAAATGCCGGGTTAATCCCCAACTATTGGGATAACTTTTCTTTATTTTTGCTTCCAACACGCACGTTATTATTGGTTGAAGTTGAAGGTAGTTGAGAAAAATAATAATCACTTGTTATTGCTTGCACACTGCTATCTCCCTTTCGCACGGGATCCTGTTATTTTCCGTGGTTTTCTTTTTTTTTTGTAATTTAAAAATGGACAATTTTACAGATTAAACTTTGTAAATTTTAAAAACCATATATACCGATTTGACAAGGAAAATAAAAGAGCAGGGAAAAAAGCCACAAAAACGCACCACGGAACGCGAAAAATCTTCAAAAATTAGCGAAAAAACGCTAGACAATGTGATGTAGGTGTCCACTATGTTGCAAGCACTCAAGACTTCTACTCGAATGGAAGACAGCCGTCTGGTTGTTAACTGTTTGTGGAAATCTTGGATGTGTGTGGTTGTGTGTGTGTGGTGTTGGAATTGAGTGGTCGGATTTCCAGTGTGCGTTTTTTGAATATCGAGTGAGCATGCGTTGATTTTATTGGAAAAACAAATGGTGGATGAGTGGGATATTTGATAGATGTAAATGAGTTGAAATGACGAGTGACGACTCTGATTCTAAGCAGGGATGTATAGAGGGAAAAGTTATTTTGACAAAATTATAATAATCTTCAATTTTATACATTTCTATACGGATTTTACTGCCGCTTAACTCCAGGGTTTCTATTTAAAAATATTACAATAAGTGCCAAAATTTATTTGCAGATCTAACATAAATTTAAACATTAGTAACCTAGTTTAAATTAAGCGCCTGAAGCCCTGAAGTGATAGTGAACCGATAAAGATGATTTTGACGTTTAAGATAAACACGTACATAAATCTGGAATATGTTGACTAAAGAAAGGATTGGTTGTGGATCAACTCTGAACTAATCAATCGGTGGCGAAAGAATAAATGAATAAGTAATAAAGTTGATTTCACATGTAAACATTTCTAAGTTCAGCCAAAAATGACATCATATGGAAGTGAAGAATGCTTTGTAATTATTAATTTGTTCCTTCGTTGATCCGCGGCTCAGAGTGGATCCTCGATAATACAAATGATTAGTTAAGTTTGTGCAACTTCTTAAATTTCTGTGTAGTACCCGTGGTTTATGGATGAAACACAAACACGCTTTAGATTTGGCTTCGCTTGACGTTTACGAGCCATAGTTATCCAATGCATGCTTTCATAATGAAGATTCGACCTCACGTTTTGACAGTCGTAAGGAAAAGAATGTAATGTTACGTAATGTGACTCAAAACGGAAGCTCTAGCACAAATATGACGAATATTAGCTTTGCCTGGCAGCTGTAAGTTAACAAATAAAATTAATTTGTTTTTGGAGGTATGACGACCATGGAGACAGAAATGTCATTAAAAGCAAACTCGAAGCGGGTGCATCGTAACGTAGACGAAAATGAAGCTAAAGCGTGTTCGGGTTTCAGCCATTAATGTTTTTATAAATCATCTTTCATGGGAACTGCCTCTTGTAGAGTATTGAAAAAGCGTCAAAGAGTGCTTCTCAACTCAGCATTCTGGAGTCCTCTAAATTAGCAAAGGTATGTTTGATATGTATAGTGGCTGAAACACCAACACGCTTTAGCCCCGTGTTTGTCTGAGTTACGATTTACCCACTTCGAGTTTGTATTCTGACAGACGGAATGCTTATGAGAAAAGCAGAACTCTTCCGTTTTGAAAATAGAATCGTCCGAAAATGACACATTCATCATAACCCATTCCATTGGAGATAGAAGAAGAAAAGTCAAGAAAGAAAATTGATTCATTTTTCGATTGATGATGATGATGGAGGGAGAAACGTCATCGTATGTCATGTGTATCGTAACGTAGAAAAAGTGTCTTAACGTAGACGAAGGAGTGGTCGTCTATTATGTGTGAATGCGTTAAAATACCATTTCTTTTGTTTATGATTATTTTTATAATAACGGTCACTTCAACAAATACATTGATGCGTTTGATTCATGAGTGCAATGACTCCCAGAGCGCCGCAGGGCTATTTAAACCAAACGAACTACTAGTGTCTACTCCAATGGCGAAGGAAAAAACGTTCAATCAATATGATAACAAAATTGTTCATATCTTTATTAATGTACCAAATTATGATTTAAATTTTCCATCCGAAGCTAATCTTAAGCCGACAAGTGCAACATTCTCGCATGCTAAATAATTATAATCATCAAATCGACAAACGTAATCTGGATCATTATTGGATTTGCCAAAGTCTTCGAAATTCCAAATTGGAATATCAATATGAAGACTTTTGAACAAATTCTCCAGACATTTTTGAAACTCAATTGACGATTTTGGAACATAACTATTATTCCCTGAAGTCTCAACAGGTTCAATGTCATTTTCTTTCTTTTTCAGAATTTGCGGATTTCTCTCAACCGATATCAAATGTTTGCGACTTCTTGAAGTGATTTTATGACGTGGAGTTAGATTTTTGATTTTAACTGGAGTCTTGCGTTTTTCCCCGCTAAAAAGGACATCGGAGTACAAAATACGAGGTTGAGATCGGTCAGGCAATGAAGGGAATGCTAATTCGTCGGTTGCTACTGATACTGTTGATTTTGGTTTGGAATTGGTCGAGGGCAAATCCCAATGGCATGTTGTGCGTGTCCAGCTTCCGGATTTAATTCGAATATCTGATTTTACATCGCGGTCTTCCTGAAAAAAAGTTATTATTTGATAAACTTTGAAAGGGAATGAGTGGGAATTTGGTGAACCTTCTTTGGACTTTTTACTGTCTGGTCTTTGGTCAAGGATAATTTGTTGCGTCTTGATCTGTTATTTAATTTTTGAGACTTCATTTTACTGGTGATGGAAAGCAACAACGAAAATGAAAGCACTGTAGATGAATGTCATATTTTGCTGGCGTACCTTAAATTTTTTGAGCGGTTCAAATCACTGACCATTGTTTGTTTCTTTTTTTAATACAAATAGAAATTGAACAAAAATGTTTGAATTTGATGTTTAAGTAAAATTAAACACCGAAAATGTTCAACAAAATTAAACTGAGTAAACAAGTCGGAAGAGCAGAAATTCATCTACGAGTGTACTTATCCGTATGTTTTCGGTTTCGTGATCGTTTGTAACGACCATCTGGGAAAATATTACAGTTCCATTCTGTTTCCTAGATTTTGTTGGGTTTAAAAATGTGTCTATGGATTTTGAAAGAAGAACAATTCCCTTCGGAATAGGAAACAGAAGAAAACACTTGGCTTTCCTTTTTTGTGTCAGTATCTTCCAAAAATCTGTACAACTTCTCGCGTACGCCGATGATATTGATAAAAAGGGAGGAACACAGCATGATTTCAATGGCGCTATTGTGAGAATTGAGACAGAAGTGGCAAAAATGGGTTTAGCGGTAAATGAGGGAAAAACTAAGTATATGCTGTCTTCGAGGAAGGACACCCAACACCGACGCGACGGCTCGGACAGAACGTCACAGAAGACGCATACAACTTCGAGGTAGTAGAGTAGTTTGTCTACCTAGGCTCCGCTATAATCACTGGCAATAACACCAGCGCCGAGATCAGACGAAGAATAACTCTTGCTAATCGCTGTTTCTTTGGGCTAAGGAAGCAATTGAGTGGAAAAGCCCTCTCTCGAGCAACTAAGGTGAAATTGTACAACTTCCTCATCATCCCAGTCCTGCTGTATAGCGCAGAAGCAGAAGTCCTTGTCGAAATCGGATGAAAGTGCCTTAGGCTGTTTCGAGAGGAAAGTTCTTCGGGTCATCTTTGGCCCCGTGTGCATTGAAGGGGAATGGCGAAGAAGATATAACAGCGAACTTTACGGGTTGTACAACGACATGGACCTAGCCAGAAGGGTCAAGGTCCAAGACTCAGATGGCTCGGTCATTTAGAGCGGATGGACACCAATGTGCCGGCCCGGAAAGCCTTCGACACTCTTCCCGAGGGACGTAGGAAGAGAGGAAGACCGCGACTCAGTTGGCGCACTCAAGTGGAAGAAGACCTCAATCAACTTGCAGTGCAAAACTGGAGACAGCTAACTAGGGACCGAGCTGGCTGGCGGAGACTGTTGATTGAGGCCCAAGTCCACAACGGACTGTAGTGCCACCTTAAGTAGGTAAGTAAGTAAGTAAGATTGCTTTTCTTTGCAGAATTCAACTTGTCACTTTTTTGGACTCTGAAGAATCTGAAGTGTGCTTTGATTGTATTAGTAGCTACTAGCAAGCGAAGACTTGGATTTTTGACTGACATGAACCGCATCGGATTATTAAGAATAGGAAAGGCGGCGACCAAAAGAATCCGTCAATCTGTCAGTGTTGACGTTTTTAACTGACAGCTCAATAGAATACAAATATTCTTATGGAATACGTCCCATAAGCAACGCACGTGACATATGCGACAGGTAGAGTTGGTCAACTTATTCTACTTTTTGTGTCCGTTAATCGGTCAATTCAATGTGTTCCCACTGCAACAATGGAAAGCCATGGATGATCGAAAACAAATGAATTTTGCTTGTTGACATTATTTTTTACAGCTGTTGAACTGTCAGACAAAACAAAAATGTTCAGCATATTTGAAGAAAAGCTTCCGTTTGGTGTCATATTACATACGAAACGTGAGATCGAAGCTTCATTGTGATAGCATGCATTGAATTCCTAAGGCTGACATTGTAAAAGTCAGGCGAAGCCAAAACACCAAAGCGTGTTTGTGTTTCAGCCATTCTGCACTCATACATATGTAACACAAAACTATAACGGTTGCGTCGTTTTTATTTGGCAATAAATTCAGAAGTCTTCTGAAACCATTCCATTGGACTGACTTTGACAGACGGATACTTCTGAGAATCTGTTTAGAAAGCAGAATCGTCGGAAGAATCACAATAATGTCAGAATGAAATTAAACAAGTTCCATGTGGAGCTAGAAAAAGAAACCTCAAGAAAAAACAATGGAAAAATACGTAACGGCCAGTTGTACAATCTGAACCACGGATCGCTAATCGTTTTTGACAGTTCTGGATCTGGAGCTTTCACTTTCATTTCTGTTTTTTGTTTCTGTCATATTGTCATCTCCGATCGGAGAGATCTTTCAGATTGCAAAATTTCGCTGTGAATTTCTTCAAAAAACACTTTGAAAAACTTATATTTTTGAACGAATTTTCCAACTGTATTTATAAGTGTCAGTTTGTTTTGTATTTTCATTAAAAAACGTTCATAAATATATATACACAAAAATACATTTTTTTGCAAAAATTTTATATTTTTTAACATTTTAAAGACGCCAAAAATGTCACGCAATC
The DNA here is from genome assembly GCA_920937365.1 of Sphaerophoria rueppellii. Lineage (NCBI taxonomy): Eukaryota > Metazoa > Arthropoda > Insecta > Diptera > Syrphidae > Sphaerophoria > Sphaerophoria rueppellii. Next base: position 2,450,634 of record CAKKXW010000002.1, read on the forward strand.
TTCTTAAATTTAACACTCCCAGTATGTCTGAGTAAGTTCTTGAATACAATTTTTAAAAGAATGTTAAGACAACTTTAAAAAAAAAATTATTTAGTATATTGAAACGTGGTTACAAAATTATTGGCATCCCTGGAGGAGGACTAGGCAAGCTACAAGGAGTAAAAGAAGAGCAATACTTCTCAAAACAGGTGAATTGCATTGTTTTACCCTTAGTTCTAAGTGTACGTTCTTTCCTTCATAAGGAACAACAAAAACTGCAAAATATGAAAGAAAACTACGAAAATTCAGACTACGACGACGTTGGATTTGTTCCCTCTGCCAATCTATCAAAAGAACATCCAACAATTAAACCATTTGATCATAGATCGAACAACAAACACAAAAATCTGCTCGAAGAGGTTTATTTTTTGAATGAAGTGAGATAAACATAACTATTGATTTCATCCATTTCGCTCTCACCTATTGTTTATTAAAGCACTGCGATTGCATACAATTGATGAAAATGAAAAAGAGCAAAGGAAATGATGACGAGTGATCGTTATAGAAGTCGACGCAAACATTTCAAAATTTAACGGTAACAAATTTCAAGTAGTGGGAAACGGACATTTTCTAAACACACCGGAACTGGCCGTCAGCCATAACATAAACAAAGCAAATCAAAAAAAAGTGTCAAAATTCAAGTCAGCTGCTGTGTGAAAATTGTCACTTGGAAAATAGAAAAAACAGAAAATAGAGTGAAATTTTTAAAAACTCCTCCGAATAGTCAACTGGTTTTCTTGTTTTCCTTACGATATTCAGTTTTGAAGTTTCTCTTGAATTCAGTAAACCAAGAAATCGATTGACGATTCTATAGGATGTTCATTGCTCGTCGAATTCTTTCACAACTGCATCCCAAAAACATCCAGTAAGTTCCTTTTGAGAGGATTGACCTAGTTTGAAGACAATTTTAACTTATGCAATATTTTGCCTTGTAGACTGTTTAAAATGTCTTCACAAATTGGTGAATTGGGAAGTGGTGCCGGAAAAGGTGGTGGTGGTGGTGGAAGCATTCGCGAAGCTGGCGGATCATTTGGCAAAATGGAAGCCGCTAGGGAAGAAGAATTCTTTTACAAGCAGGTTAGGTCGAATTTCTTGATTTTTTTTTTTTAATTCCTTGAATCTCAATTTTCATATCGATTTTCTATCTGAATGAATTGCAGCAAAAAGAACAGCTGAAGAATCTTAAAAGTAAACCAGTTCCGGCAGAAAATGCTCCTAAGAAAGAATAATATCCACTTGGTCTGATGATTCTACTTCGATCTGTTTCTTTTCATATTTTTATTGTAATGTAATTTGTTGTATGCTATGTTTGGTTCATAAAAGACTGTTTTGATTGAAAAGCGTTGTTTTCCTTCCCTGTCGGGACCTTATTTCTATTAGATTTTTGTGAGAGAGTGTGACATCTGTCTTCCATTCCTTCTGTTCCACTAAGCGAACTCCGTCTTGAAGCTTGAAACAAAATTCTTATCACCAAAGTCGATCCCACATAAACAACACCATACCGGCAACACTGCTGATAAGGCTCAAATATTATCAACCCAGCCTTTCGTCAAAACAAATTTGAATAACAATTTTAGATGCCTTCCAGATTTAGCTGAGTTATCTTCAAGCTCTTCGGAACTTCATACAAAACCATGACGTCACTCTGTGGATCACTCAAAAAAGCTCTCCGCACCAACATGAAAGAGAAAATTCTTCCCTCCATCACTCCAGAATCCAGAAAAAGGCAGTCGCATGCAATCACACAAAAAGTAAGCTCTGAAAGACTACCCAAAATTTTGAATAATAGAATTCTATTTCCTGTCAAAGGTTATCACAACTGATGACTTCAAGAAAGCTCAAACCGTCAGCATTTACCTCAGCACTTCGAGTGAAGTGGATACCAGTGGCTTGTTGACTGAATTATTCCAGCACGGAAAACAAGTAAACAATTCTCTTTATACTCTGAGTCATGAGACAACCTCTTAAAGCACTTTTCAGGTTTTTGTCCCAACTTACAATAAGAACATCATGGAAATGGTCAAACTCGAAAGCATGTCTGACTACGAGTCACTGCCTCTGACCAAATGGAACATCAAACAGCCGAAGATCAGCGACGGACGACTGAACGCTCTAACTTCCTACGGAATTGACCTTTTTCTAGTTCCAGGTGTAGCGTTTTCAAAGGCGGGCGGTCGCATGGGCCATGGAATGGGATTCTACGACAAATACTTTAAAAGACATTCCGAAACGTTTCCCGAGAAGAAGACAATTCGAATGGGTCTTGCTTTTACAGAGCAAACTGTTCCTGAAGACGAGTTGCCATTGACGGAACACGACGTGATTCTGGACTTTATTGTAACGGAAGATGCCATATTCTCCTCGAAATAAATTTTTATTTTTAATCATAAGCAAAAAAGAATACAGAATCATGTGTCTATCGCAAGTAGGTCCTAATTCGTCCGCGACCTCGAGATCGTTGTCCACCGAAATGCGATTGCGAATAGTGCGGATCACTGCTAAAGTGTGGCGACACCACTGGCTCCGATGTGGCTGTGCGGAAGTGCTGGGGCGGCGGTGGTGCCAGAGAGGCATCCCATGGTGATGGCGATGCAGTTCTGTGGGTTTTCGATTTTCTTTAAAAGAGGGAATTGAATTCAAGATCAAGATTATTCTCACCTGTAAGGGCCATTGCCGGAATTGGAAATGCGCGATCCGCGATTGCGTCCGACACGGGATCCACGCATGAGCGAGGGGATTTTGTTGTAGCCAGTCGGGCCCGTTGGCTGGGCGCCGCAAGTTTCAAGCGCCAAAAAGTCGTCGACGTGCAGAGATGGTGGTCGTGAGGTGTTTGGCGGTCGGGAGCGGAACAAATCACCTCGAGAAGGTGGGGCTCTTGAGAAACCACGACCACGGACGGGAGTTATGTATATCTTCTTTTCTGGTCGTCCAGTGGTTGGTTCAACTTCGACTCGGCGAGTTCGGAAACAGGGAGCCGTAGGTGTTCGTTCGCGATTCGATTGTGGCGAAGCAGACAAATGCAACACCCGCTTGCAATCCGACGGCAGATTCGTCTCGGATGGTAGACACGTCGTCACCAAATCGGCAATATCCGCAGTCACACGCTCGCACAGGGCAAGATCTTCCTTGGTCAGAGTGTCAATTCTCAGCGGATCCAACCAGTATTGGACACACAGTTGAGTATCGTCGCTAGCCTCGTAGATAGTGAATATTGGACGTGCCGCATACTGAGTTACAATGCCTTCGGTTTGAGGCAGATGAGGTTCGTTTATCGACTCCGGAGATGAGGCTGCACTCTCATTCGGTTCATAGCTCTCCAATTCGGTAATATTCTTGTCGATGTCAGCCATCAGTGATTCACTGACCGGTTCGACTTTCTCGAGAATCGATTTGATTCGTTTGAGATAGTGTTGTTCCTCGTTGTCCTTCTTGAAACCTAGCAAGCTTATCAATTCAGCTGTTGTCATTTTGAGAGTTCGATTCGGAATTGTTGTATCCGTTGTGGAATTGTCGATGTGTGTGAGGCCGCGAATGAGAAGGACGATTGTTTCGAGGAGGCCATGGAAAGTAGCACTTTCGTTGATTTCAAGGATTTTCTTCAGCCAGCCTTGGAACTCTTCGCGTTTGGACATGAGCGCCTGTCGGAGGTGGTAGAAAGTAATGCTGTGAAGGAGAAAAGGTATCATTTTTGTTGGAGAAAGAAAAAGTCTCAAGCTCTCTACTTACTCATGCTCCGTTAAAATAATCAAATTCCTCGACGCAGCAACGGTCACTGTGCCAGTGACTTCGGCACTCAAGAAATTATTCAAAATCGCTTCGATAATCTTCGGAATGAGTTCTCTCGGTGGCAGTGCAGAAGCCAAATTCAATTCCAACAAAGACGTCGAGTAGGGCGAAATCAATGAGATTTCCGAGTCAAAGAAATTCTCTAGAATCCTATGAGTCGCAACTTGGCATTTGGCATTCAGTTCAGTAACCACTCCATTCTCGGGACTGGCCAAAACGCCTTGAAACAGTTCCCAAAGCTTTCCGGACAAAATGGACAGTGCCGAACTCTTAATGGAAGCATATGAAGTCAGTTGAGCAAAGAAATTCAGAATTCTGGCCAATCCAGGACCATTGGGACCTTCAGTGCACAACATCTCGGTCAATGTCTTTGAGACTAGAAGCGTCATATTTGGCGCCAGATCAGCCAGTTGGAGACAAACTCGCGTTAGCAAGTCGGATAGTTGGGGGAACGATGTGGGACAAATTGTTTCGATCATCAGAGCCAGACGGTCGCTCTCTGGATGCAAGTGAGCCGACCAGAGTTTCCTCTCGGTGAGCATTCTCTGCATTTGGGACTCCTGCAGCTGTCCTGTAATCGGAAGTGGCAGAGGCAGGGGCAACAACTCGGCTAGAACTTGAAGTCCAGGAATAAACGTCGACGGTCCAGACAGGATAACTTTGATGACCTCTCGAATCATTTGCGTCCACAGGCTCTTGTGCAGCAGTTCTTCGTCTTCCTCATTTGGCTGGGTATAGGCCAGTAGAATCTTTAAAATCTCCGCTTTAATCTTGAGAGCTTCGTCGTAGGCCTGACTCGAACTGGGGATGTAGTGCATCAGGAAATAGGTCTTCATTAGATGTTCAATGGACGTGAGATCTTTGTATTGGACATCCCTGCACTGAATCCCAAACGTCAGCATCTCTCTCAACACCTGCAACGTTGGCAGGACAATCTGGCAGCAATGAACTCCCTGGATGGTCATCAGCGCCGGAGCATGCAGCCCAGGCTGCTCGAAATACTGACATAACTTTTCGAGAATGTGCAACAGAGTGACCACTCCATCGGCCGAATAGAATTGCAGTGCCATAAATCTATGCTTCAGCTCAGTGGTCTCAGCACTGGCTGCGGTTTTGCCTCCTCCAATGCACTGGTGTCGGAGAATTCTCAAGCCCATGATGAGGTCTCCGGGGAACGTCGTAATATACTCCAAACTCCGAGTGATAACCTCGACTAAGGGGGTAATGTCGTCGTAGGCGAAGATATTCACTGTCTCCAGAGGCTTCAGATAGACGTACATCTCCTGCAGCACAGCCGATACCGAGGGCTCGAAGTTCTCGTGGTTTTTGGCTAGTTCCAGAATCGTTGTTCCATGCTCGACAAGGTAGTCCAAGTTGTCACAGTGCCGGACACAACAATCGACCATGTCGACAGCGTAGCTTAGAACTGGGGATTTGTACTTGACACCCGGTGAACTCTGCTGGCGGCGTTCTTTCTCGATGAGTTTAATAATGGGTTCCAGGTAATTGTTGAGAGCGATTGTCTCCACAGTGTGTACCCGAGACGGATTTGAGCAGGTTTGGCTGTAAAGCTCATGAAGATGGGTGGCCAGGAAGTTGGCCTCCTCCGGCACTAGAGGCGTGTACACAATCGCGTCTATGTGGTAGCGGGTTTGAATTCTGTAAGCCAGAGCTAGACCGAGTTTTTGGAAGTGATTCAACTCGGTTTTTGGCTTCGTCTCGTCTTCATCCACCAAGTCTTCCTCCTCGGGAATGGCTTCATCAGCTGACTCCGTCAATTGAGGATCCTCGAGCAAACATGTGACCAGAGCCTGACTCACTTCGAAGCAATCGTCAACGAAGTAATCGATTCCGACGTGGGTCTTCATCATGGCATCGAGCAGTTCCATTGTTTTGATGACCAGAGACGGAGGAGCGACACTCTTGTTGCTGAAAATCAAGAGAATCGATTCACACAGAGAATGGGTGGTAAAGTAGGACTCGATCATGCTGGTATAGCTCTTCATAGCTGCCGTGTCGTAGACGATTTCGAACTTCTTAGAAACAGGCAGGAACCGTTTGGGCTGGTGGTAGCTGAGGACGTCCGAACTGAGGGCCGAGATGACTTCATTCATTGCTACCTCGATTTCGGTAAATAGCTCCTCGTCCAGATGAACTTTCGGAAGGACAAATTGACTGCTGACATGTTGCTGGATGGTTTGTAGAGCTTCGTAGAGGTTCATCTTTTTGACAATCGATTTAAGAGCGAATTTCGTCCGAGTTAAGGGAGTCTGGAGGAGATTTGTGAGTAAATTCTGATAGCCATTGATTTTGCCATTTTGAATGAACTGCTGGACACCTTCTTTTGTGTCCAGAAGAGCGTAGGTGGCCTTAAGGACCATGAGCTTTATCGATAGAGCCATGTACTCCTGCCCGTAGAGAGCGAATAGCTGGGCGAATGGATCGAATTTCTCAACAGTGAGTAGATGGTTTAAGATGTCTTTGCTGGGGGAGAGAAGCTCAATGAGACGAACTCCAGATTTGATGTGCCGAATCTTGTAGGCTGGCTGAGGCTGGAGACATGCGCACTCGAAATTCAAAGCGATTTTCAGGAGCTGCCCAATCAAGGTCAGATTTTCGGTCTTTTCGTAGAAGAAGGCGTACAGAATGAAGTTCTTGCGACGATAGGACTGATGGAAGTGAGTCAGAAGGTTGATCAGTTGTTCCGAGATCAACACAAGCGATTCTTTCTCGTCGACACTCGATTGCTGGAAGTCTTGCATGTTTGTTTGGGTTTTCAGTTTGCTCATTGTTAGCCCGAAATTCTCCAAATCCTTGGAATAAAGTTCTTTGAGGTTGACATCGAACCTGTCCAACGGAGTCTTGAATGGATCGTGGATTTTGATGGCTCTCTCGAAGGTAGCTGCCTCGATTTCGATTTCGTCCTCGATTTCCTGGGCATCATCGTCGTCTCCGAGTATTTCGTCATCGCTGAGAATTGGTTCGAACTGTTCTTCTTCCTCTTCGAGTGCGGGTTGAGGATCGGCTGGCAACTTTGCCTTGTAGTCATCGCTCTCGACGACATCTGGAGACCTCGGTCGTACTGGAGAGTCCAGCGGCGGAGTACGAGGCCATTTATGGGAAGCATCTCCGCCACTGGATCGGGTCCTTCGTCCAGATTGACGATATTCAGGACTGCGGGACCATTCTCTGGGCTGTTTTTGACGAGAATAGACCCCATCACGCTCATGACTCTCTGAATGCGTTCGAGTTCTCGAATTACCACTTCTGTCGGAAGAATGAGAAGTTTTTCGCAAGCGGACATCGGTTTTGTAGGAGCCAGCGTCATCGGGTTCCTGAAAACTACTCACTGATGGACTCTGAACCACATCGAATTGTTCAGTATCCATTGTAGTTGGTTCGAAAGGATGAATTTCCGCTCTCCATTCGGGTTTTTCGACTTTGATTGGTTCCTCTTCAGGAATGAGAAGAACTTCATCCGGAGCTGGTGGTTCACTTGGTTCTCGAGGTGGACTTGCAATCTGATCGGCGACTGTAGCATTTGTAAGCGTTCCATACACCGCCAATGTGATTGTACTGTACCAGCCTCTCAAAACCAAACCGTCAGTGGGAATCTTTTCCAAATGACATTCCAAATGAATACAATCGTTTTGATTGTATTCCAAGCTGCCTAGATTTTCGAATGTCGAAGCACCTGGCATGCCCAGATCGTTGACAAAAAATTCGATGCCAAATTTCGAGGGATTCGTGGCACCCAAGCGAACACCTCCCGGGAAATCTGCTTGCACTCGAGCGCCGAGCGGGATTATACGTACTTGTGTGATATATACTGGTTTTGGGAATTGCACTAGATCCAAATTTATATCCTTCAAAACAAAATGTTTAATTTAAAAAAAAAATTTTTGTTGAATATGTAAAAAAATACCGAGTTGACTTCATGGGAGAATGTGTCGAAGAATAGCAGCTCGGCGGCATCGTCCAAGTCGGCCATTGTGGTGTTAAATTGTTCCTTAAACTTTGAAGAAAATAATTTTATTATTTTTATAAGTAAAAAGTTACAATTTAATTCACTTTTTACTGATTATTTGTTGAGAAAAATTGTGTGCTGATGACGGCTAGTGCGTTTTCTTTTTTTTTTTTACAAGTTAACAAGCTGACAGTTGTGTGAAGATTTTGTATCTCTTTTCATTACATGTTGTTTATCCTGAATAAGCCGGTTGTTTTCTCTTTCTAGTATAATTTTTGGTTTTTTGACAAATGAAAGAACTGCCATTCGCGAAAGTCAATTTTCGGTAAAATGATTTTTATATTTGGGCACACATCTCGCAGATAATGGAAGGGAAGTAGGTAGAGAGTTAAGAATATTAAACAATGTACAATACAGTCATATTCTTCTGATGGTTATAAAACTACTTGGTAGTTGTGCAGCTCGAAACAACCTTCTGTTCGAGTTCCGGCAGCGCAGAAATTATCACCAATCATAAAAAAAACGACATGTACTGGTTGGTGTCCAAATTTTGCAATAAGTTTTTATGAAAACTGATCTAAGCTTAAAATTGGGGATTTTTTGTTATCTCCATATCGCTGTTTTTTGCCTTCAAAACAATGCAATCTCACCCTAATTCACCAACTTCAACAACAACTCCAACTGTCACTTGCCATTTATCTGCTCATCTCACTCACTCGTCAGTGTCAAAGAAAAAAGAAAATGGCGATTTATTTGGTTTCTGATGGTCGGTTGTTCTTTCCTCTCAAAAAAGTGTTTTCCCATTTAAGTGATTAAAAAAACGATTTCAATTAAAAAACCAATTAATTCGAAACCAAATAAACAAACTTAAATCAATAATTACTAAACAAACATCCAAAATGTTTGCACTAACTTTAATTTAAACAAAATCTCACGTGATAATCAAAAAACAACACAAACAAAAAATCCTGATTGGCAGAATTTGCTTTCTGTTCTGCTAATTCGATTCATTTATTTTCCTGTTCGCTAGGGAATTATATTAAAAGAAAACAACTAAAGTGATTAAATAAAATGATTTTCAAACACAAAGTGTTTGAATTCAGTGTTAAAACACACAGTTTATTGATTGTTTAAGGCAAAACGCATATTAGGGAATTGTAAATCGGGCTTCTTTTGTATATCGTGGTCGTGCCTCTCGTAGACACCATCGACGTCGTCGTTGATATCGCCGCGACCTCCCTCCATCGTGATTATTTATTAAGAAAAATAAAAACATGCATTCCAAGAGATTATCAAAGGAAAGACCATCAACATTCGCGATGGTCAACACTTTGTTTCGTTTGTGTGTCGCCGCAATTGTCCTTCAACAGCCTCCAACTGTTTTTGGTGGGTTAACGCGAGAAAACGTATCCCCTAATTCGCATAATCCAAATCTTCTCAATATAGGCTATCCCAGAACTTCGACAACCACAACAACATCGACTACTGCTGCGACTTCGAATTCCAGCGAACTATCCACTACTCTGTCTCGAGTTAGTGCCACCGATGTCGCTATCAGCACGAACAAGAATTTCACTATCGACGGCAATAATTACAAAAATAATATATCGACGACAACAATAACACCAGTTCCAGCCCCCCTTACAGGTTTGACTCTGCCGACGAAAGCAAGTGGCGTTCGTGAGAGATCAGCTGCAATAACAATGGCAACAACAATAGCACCGAGATCCAGTTATGCCGCTGATAGCAGCAATGGCAGCGAACAACCGATTCAAACGCTGCCAATGCTCTCCAGCTTTGGCAAGAAAAAAGATAGTAAGTGTCGAGTTTCGAGTAGTATTTTTAGTTGTCCGCCTTCAAAACACACACCTTTACAATTTAACTAGAAATAGGTATTTATTTTATTTGAAAAGCTTGCAAAAAGGTGTCTTTAGCCTCTTTCTGCCTCGTTTAACAAGTGCAAATCAACCTGGGATAACAATCAGCCTTTTCAGCCGCGCGCCAACAGCTCCGCGTGTTGACCGTGAACATAGCTAAATTGTTAAGTGTTTTTGTATTAAAAATTGAATAAACAAAAACATTTGCTATTGATAAGAGAGCGAGTTTTGTTATTGCAAACAAGTTGGATTTGCATTGTTTACTCGAGTTTTGTTGCTAGTAAACTAATTTATCTGATAACGAGCTGCGATAGGGCCAGGTGAATTTCGTCAGAGGGGCACGGGTATACGCAAACGATTACGAATTTATGTATTTGATTTGCAGTTGGGAACAGGGTCGCGTTAAAATAAGAATTAATTTCTTGTTCTACTCGCTAACTAACACATGTTTTAGGGGGCTTGTCTGTCGAAATAAGTGTATTTTTAAATTTTTACAAATAAAGTGAAGGTTTCAGATACGTCTACTTTTGCTTGTTTATTTGCTGAGAGATATTAGCTCTTAAAGCACGGCCCTACAAATTTGGAGGTTAGTTCGGAGGCTAACAACCCTCCCACAGTAAAAAAAAAATACTTGAAAGTTATGAGAGAGACAGGTAGAGGCGCAGATAATGACCCCCCTCAAATGGCAACTAGACCGGGAACGACAACGGACTATGCATTGAGAGTTTGTACCTGGAATATAAAGAACACTCTACACTCCAGGTGCAACTCAGAATCTTGAATCTAAGCTCTCGCAGTATAAGGCAGACATCAGGATATGAAAAGGAAAAATTGCGACATTTATTACAGCTGTCATCAAAGAATGCACATATTTGGATGCGGATTCGTCGTCGTGGGAAATCAGCTTACATCGAAAGTCATGGATTTAAAGCCAATTAGTGATCGCCTGGGAATAATCCGCATCAAGGCCACACTACAAAACATCAGTATAATATGTGCACACACCCCTACCGATGATGTCAAGCATGGAGGATTTTACGACCTCCTGGATAGAGCCTGCGGAGCCTGTCCAGAGTACGACGGCAAAATCGTACTCGGGGATTTCAATGCAAAAATCGGGAAGGAAGACACCTTTGGCGGATTAGTTAGAAAGCACAGCCTCCACGAATTTACAACAGATAACGGCTTCCGACTAATCGACTTTGCTGCAGTTCATAATACGGTGATAAGTAGCACTATGTTTGCAAGACGAAAGATCTACACAGCAACCTGGCGATCTCCGGATGGTCGAACCACCAACCAAATCGACCATATGCATCCAACGCATCCAACATCTTGGATCGAGGAGCAAATGTCGACTCTGACCACTTTCTGGTAGTGGCTAAGTTTAGAGCTCGACTATCAAACGACAAAAAAACACATGCGGCCCCAAGAAAGAAGTTCAACATCGGTTGCCTTGACACTCCGGATAATGCCAGAGACTACAGTGAGCGCCTGAGTGAGCGACTCTCCGCCGTCCTCCCAAATACCACAGATGTCAACTCCTTGTGGAACCATTATCACGAAATAATAAAAAATGCAGCCACCCCCGAAAAAGAACCCGTATTATGATGATGAGTGCGCGTTATTGAAAAGGGAGACGGAAAAGAGCAAGAGTACCGAACAAAAAGAAAAAATGATCGGTCGATCCAGGAGATCTTTGCTTGAGGCCCTCACAGCGATTGAAGAACAGGCGAAACTCGTTGGTTTTGAAGTGAATGAGGACAAAACAAAGTACATGCTATCACCGCCTAGGACAAAACGTCACTGTTAGTAGCAGCAATTTCGAAGATGGAAAGCTGTTGTGCCTCAGGCTGAGATCCTTCACGAATTGGGAGCCGCTTAAGCTGGAAGTCTCAGATATGAATTATTCTGCTGTTTAGTCGATCTAGCCGATGAAGTTTTTGTCATTATCTGCCCCAGAGCCGAGGTCTGCTTCCTTTTATCATTTTTTTTCTTCTGTCCTGAGCAGCTTATATTACTCTTCGCGTGCCCTATATAAAAATTGTTCGTTGCTCTGTAAGCCGCATCCTTACGTTCTGTCCCTAGCCTGAGTTCATCATCAGTCCAGTTGCTCCGATCTCTGCGATGAAATAGAGCTGCCATGAAATTATTGTTATTAATGTAGCTTTTATCCTTACAAAAATCTTTCTTGTTTTTTTGTTCAATGGTGTCCGAGTCTTATTGTCTATCTTGTATTAACTAGCTTCAGGCCTCCCTTGTTTTGCAGAGACTAGTTTTATTATAATATCCCGGTTATTCGGATCCGTTATCAGAGACCACTTCCGGGAAGCTATGAAGATGTTTCCAAAAGCTCGAGGAAGGGTCAAACGCGATCTTGAAATTGTTGAAGAAGTGGAACTCGACAATATGAATTTTCAAGGCTTTTACAGCAGTCACATATAACCAGGTCTGAATTCATGATGGAATACCTTTATGAGATAACATAGAACGGCAGAAAACACTTTATAGGCGCTCTGTTTAGGAGACTTGTTCATCTGTAGTTGCTTCAGTGCAAGGGTTCTGGCTCTTCGATATCTCACGCCACCACGTTGCCAAAAACAATAAAATCTCTTATAAATTTAAATAAATAGAGTGGCGCGACAGCTCTTGAAGAGCCAAGGCCTACTTACTCTTACCAACAATTCTCTGAGTGCGTATGAAGAATTGAGGGGATCTTCAATTTAACGCTGATTCCAAACGTCAAAGTTGAGAAGCACTTTTTCATGACAAATTGATACTCTTGGAACTTTTGTCAGTTCTTCGCAAGAGGCAATGCCCGAGAAAGATGAAATAAAAACTATGGGCACGAGTAGGACTCGAACCCATGACGTTCTGCTTAGCAGCCAACGCACCTAACCACTCAGCCACGGACACTACAATTATTTTACATATTTTTTACTAAACAAACAACCCTCATTTGAACAACCCAAATAATGCCTTCCGCTTGTTTCATTTCAGGAATCTTAAAATGCCACTGCGACATTTGCAAAGAGAGCAACAACATTTGCGAAACCGATGGTCTTTGTTTCACTTCCGTTGAACTCAGTAAAGGAACTGTCACTTACAGTTACAGGTAAGACAATTCATTCCCCATTCCTTCATCATCACACAATTTCTTCACTTTCAATCTTAAATGCTTCGAAAAACAAATAAAAATAAATTTAAAAAAAACTCAGATGTCTAGATATGTCACAAAGCTTCCCACCCGGTAATTTCATTTGGTGCAACGATGGTAAAAACGGTGGCCCAACAGCCCGACCGGCTGCCAGACGAGGCGGCCATTCCTGTTGTGGCAATCGAAATTTCTGCAATTTAGACTTAAAGCCAGCTATTAAATATTACCCAGAAAATCCTCAACATGGTCTCGATGAAGGTGGGTCATTAAACATGAAAAAATGCGCAGAAAGAGACTTGAGTCTCGTCTATCGCCTTCTAACTACGTTTGTTTTGATGATGACTTACCACTGCCAACAAAAACAACAACAAAAATCCCTACTAAAAATGAAAACAAATCCGTTTTTGCACCAAGCTTATCCTTCCAGTTGGCGCGTTTTGAGTTTTCTTCTCCCGTCTTTTGTTTGAATTTAACCAAGATTTTGCTGTGATCCCACTCTAAAACAAAATCAACAAAAAAACAATAAAAAAACGTTAAATAAATAAACTAACATTTTATTTAAGAAACAAGAATGTGTATTTGAAAGTCAAAAAACCGTTTGGTCTGTGAGATCGCAGATCTTTCGAATTTTCTTTAATTTTTGTTTAAGTTTGTTAACGAGCTTTTTTTTTTTGTTCTTCTTCCAAATAAAATTATAAAAACCAACAAACATTCTATCAACTAGGTGCCTTCCGAAAAAATACGATCTTGAAAGAGCACCGATTGAATGCCTGTCGAATAAGGAGAAACAGAATGTCTATAAGATCGAGTGTTGTAACACAGACTTCTGCAATCAGAATGACATTTTAAAAGAGGATTTCGGAGGTATAGGTTAGAAATTGCATTTTTTTTCATCACCAAACCAAAATAAAAAAACCAAAATACAATTCTTTGCTACTAAAAATTCAATTAAATTTTTTTTAATTATTTCTTTTTTTTTTAAACACAAACACATTTTTGTTTAGATTAAATTTTGTATATTAGTTCCCTTTCGAACACTCTGGCACACACGATTAATTCGATTAATTATTTATATTTTTCTTAACGAGTTCTAAGAACCATGTAGTGCACAAACTTTATTATTTAGTAACACAATAATATTTACTTATTCTGGAACGATTGTTGAGCTTTTTTCTCTTTTTAAAAATTATTTGGAGTTTTGTAGACATGAGCTGCATGAGCTTAAATCTTTTTATTACAATTTTTTTATTTACTATCTCTTTTCCTCACATTTGGTAACGGCATTCGCATAATGTAATAAATCTACCTCGTAGTTTTTAGATTTGCCTGAAACATTTTAGTATTTCTTACAAGAAATTTTGCTTTTCAGGAATTTATTATTTTTGGTTTTCAGTTGTAGTTCGTGGTGAAATGTATTTTTATGCTAAATTGATCTATCAAGTCCGTGAATGACTCTTAAAGGGGAAACTATCGTTAACGATTTCCAGAAAATTGCCTTAAGTCCACCCAGCATTGGTATATCTATTATAGTTCTTCGTCATCGCTGTTCTTCCGTTCCGTTCCGATTTCGATTTTCTTTGGGCTAATGATATCTCAAACTAATTTCGATTCTATAAATGAGAGAAACACTCCACTTTTTCTATCGATTTTATAGAAATGGTCGAAAATTTGACTCATTTTTATCACGTAGTATCGATTAGTCTGGAAAACAGCAAGTTTTCATCTACCAAGCGCAGATTTCCTGGCTCCTAAGAAATTATTCAGTTCGATGCTTCTCTAGACTTTTGTTAAACTTGATAATGCGAAATGTGTCCAGGGCGTTATCGAGATGTTATAGACCATTGAATTCCTTCACTTTGTAACGAAGTTACATATTTTTCTTCCCCTCTCTCGTCGCCACTAACAATTCCCCTATCCAACAGAACCCAAATTATAAAAAAATGAGACAAAAACATTGCCGCGTCACCACCGCTAACAATTACCCAGAACACATAACAGAAGCAATGTTAATACGCGGATTTTTGGTGTTTGCCTTTTTCTGATTCACACTGCCTGTTGGTGCCAAAATAACGAAGAAGAGGTAGAAATCGAAAGACAAATCTTGCTTTTTCTTCGAACGTGCCTCTTGTGCAAGAGCGGATTTAGCATACTTCATATTTTCCAGTTAGGGCGTTGGGGAATCATCCATCCCGGGGGGACTATACCCAGACCTAATTGTGCTCTAACCGCCGTAGACTTTATCTCAACCTAATAGTACCTTAAGCGGCTGGGGCGTTTATCCCAACCTAATTGTGCCTTAACCAGCCGGGACTCTATCTCAACCTTACTGTGCATTAACTGGCTGGGAACCCTTTCTCAAACTTATTGTGCCTTAACCGGCGGGGGACTCTATTCCAACCTAATTGTGCCTTAGCCGGCCGGGTACTTTATCCCGCCTGCATCACAACTTCTGTACTGCATGTACTAATCTCGTCGGATCATGAAATTTTGGTCCCTCATAACTGGCATTGATACTTACTTACTTAAGGTGGCGCTACGGTCAGTTATGGACTTGGGCCTCAACCAACAGTCTCCGCCAGCCAGCTTGGTTCCTAGCTAGCTGTCTCCAGTTTTGCACTCCAAGTTGATTGAGGTCCTCTTCCACTTGGGTGCGCCACCTGAGTGGCGGTTCTCCTGTACAACTCGTAAAGTTCGCTGTTAAATCTTTTTCTCCATTCCCCGTCAATGCACACGGGGCCAAAAATGAAGAAATTTTCTCTCGAAACAACAACAAATTTTCTCTTCGTTTTACCCTCATTTACCGCTAAACCCATTTTTGCCGCTTCAATTCTCACAAAGGAGCCATTGACATCAACATCACGCTGTGTTCTTCTTATAGCAATATCATCGGTGTTCGCGAGAAGTTGAACAGACTTTTGGAAGATAGTGCCTCTGGTGTTGACGGTGGAGTTTTGCACTATCTTCTCAAGAACGATGTTAAATAAATCGCATGACAGTGCAACACCTTGTCTGAATCCTTTTTTTGACGTCGAAAGATTCCGTAAGCTCGTTGCCAACCTTGATGGAGCAGCGTGAGTTCTTCAAAGTTATTTTGCACAAGTGAACGAGTTTGGCACGGATGCCGAAACTAGACATAGCTTTGTACAGTTCGTCTCTGTAGATGCTGTCATACGCGGCTTTAAAATCAATGAAAAGGTGGTAGGTATCGATTTGGAGTTCAAAGGCTTTTTTTCGGGATCTGCCGCAAAGTGAAAAATTGCTCGATGGTTGAATTTCCTGGTCTGAAGCCATAGTGATAAGGACCAATCAGATTGTTGACGAAAGGCTTCAGACGTTCACATACAACTTGCAGGCTGATTCCTCTGCAGCTGCTGCAGTTTAGAGGATCTCCCTTCTTTAGGATCGGAATAACAGTTGCATTAATAGCAGAACATAATATACCTTTAACCTTTCTCCTGTGCAATGCATTTAAAATAAGTAGCTTTCAGCTAATGCTGACGATTTTCTCTGGATTGGATAATTTCAGCCATTTTATTCTTCCATGTAACTTTTGTTTTAGTTTCAAGTGTCCCTTTTTAATAAAGGCACCACTTGGAGTCATTTCCAGCAATAGTGTTCTTTTGGAGACTTTGGAGAAATCTCTATTAACTTCTCATTAAAAAAAAAAAAAGGCAGACAGTCTAGCAGAACAATATTTAAACTCGATCAAACACAAAAATATTTCTTGTATCATATGTAGGTGCGTCTATATGTAAACTTATTTACTAACAAATAACCATAACTCTGTGTAACGATATTTATTTCAATCCTTTCTGACAACTTTTCCCCTTGTGACTAATCAATTGAAAGAACAAGCTCAACACACAAAAATGACCACCTTTTATGTGCAAACCAAATTGTATGATAAATCACCTTACAAAACAAATAAAAAAACAAAAACAAATTGAAATAAAAAAAATTCGATAAACCAAACAAACAAATACTCTTCTACATAATCATAGATGTCTACCCTCAGAAAACCTCTTAAATCCAGCATGGTGCCATGAAAGCAACTCGGCCTTTCTAATTGAATGTTGTGCTAATGATTATTGTAATACAAAAGCCAATTTTAAAGGAACGATACCAGGTGAGCACTCTGGATGGATTTGAAAAATAACCAGATAAGAATATTGATACAGTGCGCAGATAAAAAGATAAAAAAAAACATGATCTATGTTAAATGTTCAACATTAAATGTCTTTCCCTCCAGTATCCAACACTCTGCAGCATTTGAATGTTGCCAGCAACTTTTTCTTTAATTTTAAAAATAAAAACTTTGCTACACCTTAAAAGTAACAAGAATTTAGAAAACAAGACCACAATTGAGAATATTATTTTACAGTCGAAAAAAGTCTCAATCAAATGATGCGGAGTGTAGGTACATCCCCTTGTGTTCCAAATACAAAACAAGAACAGATTTTGCATCATTGGTCCCATTCACACCAGACAAGAAAATTAAAAAAAAAAAACATCTCAAGGAAAATATATCTCAAAAAAGATACATCTTCGTCGCCGTGTTGTCTAGTCTGTCTTATCATTTTGTCCTTTTTTGGTATCATTTTTATTTTTTTTTTATTGAAAAAAAATGCTCATGCGGTTATTCTCCTGTGGATGGAATGGATAAAGGAGCAGGTTCATCTATAAACTTCATAAATATTTCTGTGTACGTGTAAATGTTTGTGTTTCATCTGAATGTTCCTCCTATATATATATTTTTTTTTCACTCAAACGCGCGTTAACCTTTCGACATTATCTCCGTCAAAATAATGAACTGTGTATCTGTAAGTATTTTTTTGTCTATCATTTCAAAGTTTAAGGATTGATGAATGCGATAACTTCTCCGTTGAGATAACTATTTGTAAGCAAAGGAAGACTTG
The DNA here is from genome assembly GCA_920937365.1 of Sphaerophoria rueppellii. Lineage (NCBI taxonomy): Eukaryota > Metazoa > Arthropoda > Insecta > Diptera > Syrphidae > Sphaerophoria > Sphaerophoria rueppellii. The sequence goes on from CAKKXW010000002.1 coordinate 2,468,376, forward strand.
TGTCCTTTGAAGAGCTTCCTTTAAAGTGCTGCATTCTAGAAAAAACAACTCAAAGCCCCATGCTTTTTTCCTTTTGTTTTGTCTGTTTGAGATTTAAATCAATACTTCTGTCTGGGAACAGGTTGTTGTTGATTCACTTTTTAGGTCGGTAGACATTGGAGTTTCTGCTTTCTGTGTGTGTGTGTTGTTTCATTCTTCTTTTATTCGAATGGAAAGGAAGCATGGACGATGAAAAATTGACCTACTAATATTTCTGGGAAAAAAGTTGAAAAAAAAGGTAAAAATGCTGAGGATAATAAATGAAAAGCACTTTCATCAAGGTGGCTCAAAAGGAAGTTGTGTGCAAAAGCTTTAGCAGAATTATTGTCTACGGTCGGGACGTCGGGTTAAGACTGAGGACTTTATGCAATGAAAAAAAAGAGAATTCTTCAAAATGAAATTGTCTGCACTAGGGAGCGGAAATTTCGCGAAGTTTTGAACGATTATAAAACCTGTAAACCGTCTAAAGAGAGGTTTTAACAATTTTTTTTGTTTTTTGTTTTTTTTGCTTTGAACACATTTGAATGCTTTCAATAAAAATGACTTATTTCTGATTAGTTCCCTCAAAGCGCAATAAATCCATTAGCGATGATTGTCAATTGAAATGTTTGAACGACATAATTTGCATTGCTTATCCAAAACTATGGAAAAACTGAACGATTTCTTGTGTTTTCTATTTTTATCAATTTCAGTTTATTTACTTTCTGATATGATTTATTGAAAATAGGCAGTAAGCGAACATTGTTATGGAAATATTGTAAATAAGATAAGAATAGTTCTACAAATTCTATTTTTGACTTGTTTTTTTGTGATATGATATGAGTGAAGCGTAAGTACTTTTGGTTGTCAACAAAAATTACGAACCGAATGTTTTTTTTACCGCAAATATACCTGTTTATTGGGTTGGAAGACGCATTACAGTTGTATGAAATAACAAGGGGGTAGGGCAGTGGCGTAGCTAGCTTGGCAAGGGCCCGTTTCGTGTGCAAAATCAAATGAGGGCCCTAAACAATTATTTTTTTAAATATATTAAAAGTGCATAAACAAAATATGTACACACTTATTTCAATTCAATTCAATTAATTAATTAATTCTTACTAGTCAAACCATTTGAGGTTTTTTATAAAGCAAAGAAGATATTTGATATCTTTATTAACTAGTTCACTGGGATTTTCATAAAAGTATTCTCCCAGATGAAGTTTGCTTCTTAGTGAAAGAGCAGGGCATGTGCAGAGAAGGTGAAAGATTGTTTCCTCCTTTTCTTCGTCCAATGCAGCTCCTACAGAAGTTATTTGAGGCTATACCAAGTCGTATTGCGTGTCTGCCCCGTGAGGACACCTATTAGGGAGCTAATATGAAATTTGCTTTGAGATAAAAAGTCTTTAGAGCGCTTCAAGTCAAGTGACGGCCAAATGAATTTTTTTTGGCTGCGCACGTTGGTAAATTATACCTCCTAGAGCTTGTTATCGTTAAGGCTGTTACTTTCAATAAGTTTACATGTAGCTATCGGTATACCTATCTTTTCCCTAACAGGTGAGATAAGTATGATGGTTACATTTTTAGAGAGTTCATCTTCTCTTCAATTTCTTTTGCCCAGCACTCAACAGAGGTGAATGTTAAATTACTGCGCGAATGGAGAGTAAGAGATGATTGACAATCGAGGGAGAGATTTAATAGCAGCCTGACTGTCAGAGAAGATGCGGATATCAGAAGTTGATATCACGTTTTCTCTAAGCCAGGATAGAACCTCTTTAATCGCCAAAATTTCCACTTGGAAGACGATATAATTATTTGGGAGGCGGATTGAGAGGTTTAGACTAAGCTTTTCTGAGTGCACGCACTACCAACACCATCATTTGTTTTGGATCCATCTGTATAAAAATGTATGCTTTTGTCTTCCAGAAATTTTTTGTCATCTCTGGATGGAATGTAGACCTGGAAGTTTTTCCCAAATTGGGGCTTGGGAATGGTGTAGTCTATGTACTTAATTAATTAATTAATTTTCGAGACACTCGGGCGTATACTTACTATTTTTTTTGTAAATTGTTTAATCAGAAAAGAAACAAAAGCTGGCACCGCCTTTCCTTCTTGCTGGTGTGCTTCAGTGCTGCAGTGTTTTTTTCAACACCCTCTATATGGCAAGAGAACAATGAATAAGAGCATCAGGAATAAGGTACTAACTTACTTGCTTAAGGTTGCGTTACAGTCCGTTGTGAACTTGGGCCTTGTCATAATGACATAGAAAAGTTAATAAGTTAAAGGTGGAGGTGAATCAACATGAAGAAAATTTGAAGTCAGAGTAGCCGTTGAATTTTATCCGTCTAGGGGCTGCTGCGTTGCGAGACATGGGTAGGAAACCTTCCTAGGTCTAAACCATCTAAGAGCCTCATTCATCGGCAAAACGCCGTTCCTGTCTTCAAGAGTTCGGGTCCCAGGATCTTTTCTTAACCCCTTTTTTTGTTTATTTTGGCATGTTAAACGTTACAACGTTCAGTGCTGCGGCTACAAGAATCCCCTCTCTGTCCTGCCGCCTAGACCGTACTCAGGGTCCTATTCTACTAAGGTCGTAAAGGTGGTATAATAGGTTCGAGAGGGAGAACACCGGTTCCGTTACAGCATCAACCAACAGTGTTCGCCAGCTAACACGGTCCCTCGCTAGCTGTCTCCGGTTTTGCACTAAAAGTTGATTGAGCTCTTCTACTTGAGTGCGCCACCTGAGTTGCGGTCTTCCTCTACTTCTTCGTCCCTCGGGAATAGTGTCAAAGGCTTTCCGTGACGGAGAGGGTTTAAAAGGAGATGTCAGTGTACATTGAGTTTGAATTTCTGAACGATTCTCTGTACATTAGAATACGTCCAAAGTTGTGTTCGAGGCCAAACTGATTAGCATTCCTAGAAGCGCGAGTGTTGCGGGAGAATTGATTAAGGGGAAGAATGGCTACTACACTAGAGCACTGATCGTAGAAGTAACGATAAAACACAGAAAGATAGAGAGAGAGAGAGAGAGAGACGAAACGTTACGACGATTTTCCAACGAAGTGAATAAGTCAGTGATGTCTCTATCACCAATCATTCTAAGTGCCCTTTTTTGTTTACCATCCAAGAGTCTCAAGTATGTGACTCAACACGAGCTCAGAGGTGAGAGTTGTACCTACTCAAGCTTTGGACAGATATACGTTTTATAGTAGTAGCCAGGTCAGACGGACGGGGACAAGAAGGACAAGATACCCAAACATCCTTCGGCATTTTTGGCGATATCACATATGTGCTCATTCCATAAAAAGTTTTCAGTGATGCACATACCGAGAATCTCGAGATGTTTGGTTGCATTGTTATAAGTGCCACTGATGAAGGGTTGCAAAGAGGGTGGATCTCATTTCAACAATACAAGACAGCATTGGGTTTTCCAAGCATTAAACTCTAATTGAATTTTTAATCCCCATTGACCAATGCTGTTTTAAAGTTTAATGAGCTTATCATATTTTTCCGTTGCAGTCTCACATCCCAAGAGCAGGGATGTGAGTCTGGAAACGAATATGAAAAGCTAGGGATACTATCGTCAGCGAAACTCCTATATCCGCATCTACTTTAACCTAACCTAATTAGAAAGAGTGTCGGAGATAAAACGGAGCCCTGGGGCACACCAGCATTTATACTGTAGTTATCAGACTTTAATCCGTCCAGTACAATATTGAACGGTTTGAAAGAATGTTTCTAATCTAACGAAGGATAGATTTTTCAAGACCTTAAGCACGCATTTTCGATAAGAGTACAAGATGCCAGACTTTATCAAAAAATGAGTTTGAAATATCAAGTGCAACAATTTTACTTTCTCCAAAACAACGAGGCTTGTTCCCCTTTTAGGTGAGAGATATTTATTGAGTTGATAGTTTATCACCGCTTACATGACCTTTAAAAAGTACAGAATCGTAAATAATTGTAAGGAGCAGGTGGCCATGGCTCAGAGGATAGAGTAGTTGATTGCTAAGTCGAAAGCTACGGGCTTAAACCCCAGCATTGGTAGCATTCTTTTTCTACAAAAATCGCCAGCTTATCTGAGGCCACCTGTGCGATGATATGAGGCAATTAAAATCTGTATCTCCTCCTCTGTGCTACGTAGGTTTATGTTATGTGTTCTTCCTTTCTACGTGGCTGTCTGTCTCCCTTTGTTGTATTAGTGTCTTGTTCTGTCCCAGCCGATGGCCTCAGTCGCCAGTGCTGCTATGGGTCTGTAGTTCGTTACATGTGCGAACGCGAAGTACTGTGAAATGTCATGTCAATTTTAAGGGTTTGTTTTCTACTAGAATGAAGGGGGGGGGGCTATATATGTATTGTTCGTCGTAAAACGCCACTTGGCGTCATGTTGATCTTGATTTCAGCGGACGAGTTTTCTGAAAAAAAAAAAAAATATTTTAACCTCAGTGTTGTTGGATTATGTAAAATTAGTACAAACTTCATGTAAATGTATGTGTAATTTTATAACCTGGCGGTCAAGGAACTAAAAAAAAACTGCACGCTTATTTTAACTAACATGCATGCTGTGTGGACAGTTGTTATTAAAACCATTAAAGCTTTTGTGTTTGTGTTATTATTTTTGTATTCTTTTCCCCTACACACTAAATAATGTTTGCTTTTTTTCAAAGTTTTGTCCCGCTTGATTGACACATTTTTTTTTGTTCGAAATTGATATTTATTAAACATTTTTGTTTAGAAGTTATTGCTGAGCCACGCATAAGCCAATGGCAATTAGTGTTTGTGATCTTCGGAGCAACACTGCTCGCGTGTCTGTCAATTTTCTTGACATGGTGTTTCTATCAAAAACGCAAACGATCGGCCAGCGGTCGGCCATTTGCTGTTGAAGACTCTGCCTACGATCCGATTTTGAATGGCACCACAATTCAAGGATATTATTGAGATGACAACATCGGGATCTGGTTCTGGTAAGTAGTCTTATTGTCTTTTGGCAATGTGTGTGTAACTGATAAATTTCTTCTTTAGCCGGTCTTCCGCTGCTGGTACAGCGTTCAATCGCCAGACAAATCCAACTGCATTGTGTCATTGGCAAGGGTCGTTTCGGCGAGGTATGGCGTGGTCGTTGGCGCGGTGAGAATGTCGCTGTGAAGATATTCTCCAGCCGGGAAGAATGCTCATGGTTCCGGGAAGCCGAAATCTATCAGACTGTTATGTTACGACATAAAAATATTTTAGGATTTATCGCAGCCGATAATAAAGGTGAGTTCGATTAGTTTTCCATTACAAATCAAATTCTTTCATTTTGTTTTTAAAGATAATGGAACTTGGACACAACTCTGGCTGGTCACCGACTACCACGAGAACGGTTCTCTTTTCGACTACCTGACCTCACACACCGTCGACACGAAGACAATGCTCGGCATGGCACTGTCTATAGCCACTGGTTTGGCTCACTTGCACATGGATATCGTTGGAACCCGTGGCAAACCGGCCATCGCTCATCGCGACTTGAAATCAAAGAACATTTTGGTCAAGACAAATCTGACATGTGCCATTGGCGATTTAGGCCTGGCCGTTCGTCACGTTGACAAAGACGATTCGGTGGACATTCCGTCGAACCATCGAGTCGGCACCAAACGCTACATGGCACCCGAAGTGCTAGACGATAGTATTAATACACAGCATTTCGATTCGTTCAAACGCGCCGATGTGTATGCCTTCGGACTGATATTGTGGGAGGTGGGACGACGATGTAACATCGGCATGATATACGACGAGTATCAGTTGCCGTACTATGATGTCGTCCAACCAGATCCCAGCATCGATGAAATGAAGAAGGTTTGTTGGTCTCTTTAAAATTTAACAGTAATGTAAAAGCGTCCAATTCCAGGTTGTTTGCACGGACAAAATGCGCCCGAACATACCAAATCGATGGCATGCATCCGAGGTGCTGCACAGCATGGCAAAAGTGATGAAAGAATGCTGGTACCCGAATCCAGCGGCGCGCCTAACAGCGCTACGAATCAAGAAAACACTCGCAAATATAAGTGCCGAAGAGAAAGTCTAAAACACACAAAACTTTCATCGTTCAGGTATAAAATATTGAAAAAAACACACAACTTTTAATGTAAATGCATTGTAAATACTAATAATTTGAGGAAAAACAAAAACAACAATGTTAGCTTAAGCATAGAATTGAGAGAGAGCACTATGAAAGAGAGAACGGATATAGATTATACACGAGTGTAATTTTTAAAACAAAAATTAATTTATTTAGATCTTAAAGATTTAAAATAAAACAAAAAACAATATTTATATACACAAATAATTGCATAATTTTATAATAATTATATTATACAAATGAAAAAACATAGTTTTTAGTTACTTAAGCAGAGTATACATAGCATCCTGAACTATTTGACTTTTAAGTAGATTGTAAGTTTGTAATTTAAGTTCTTTTTGTATTTTTTAAAATTTATGTTTTAAGATAAAAATATAGGCGCAAAATTATAGTCCGCTAATGAACAATTTTAAGAGTATTTAATGTGATACTCGCTTTAAATGACGTTTCAGTCAATTTTAGTTAGCAAAAGAACAGTTTTATCGTTAAAAACTTGCATTAAAGACAACGGCATTAAACCCCTACTTCATCTTTTAATGCAACGTAAGCTGTGGTTCATGTTCTTGCACAATGATTTCCGAAGTCGAAGATTTTGATATATAAGAAGATTTTGAAGTTATTCGAAAACCAAAAGTTTATAAAACACAAGCTGATCCGTTTTCAGAGCTAGGCGATGAACAATTTTATCAAATCAAACTGATCCAAGATTTATTTTTGAAATTTTGGCTATTATTTTGAAATAGGCTGGACAAATGCTGTTTTCCAACTGCTCGGAACGAGTCCAGAATAGTAGGATAGATGGAAAGCTAACGCAAGGGTTTTGCCAGCGTGGAAGAACACCTCTTCAGAACAATAGCGTGGATACTATCCGGACCAGCGGATTTATATATGTTGAGATCCCTTTAAGACTCTCGCCAAAGCGCGAGTCCGGCAGAAGATTTGTCCCATGGAATTAATGACACTCTCTGGCAGCGAAGAGTTGGAAGGTTCGTTTCCGCGAGCGAGCTAACAACTGGAGTGTCATTGTCAACGAGCGTAGAGACAGAGAAAGAAGAATTCTTCATATTTTTTACAAATGACCAAAAATTCTTACTGCCTTTGAGACATTGCAGTATTTTTTGCCTTAATTTTTAGTCATGTAAAAATTTGGTCCGCCCAATATGGGCATTGCAGGCCTTCCTGGCTTGTTTAAACTTGTTCCGGTTTTCCTCAGTTGGCTTGGCTCTAAAACACCGGAACTTTACTTCTTTTTCCCTGATAATCTCTTTACAGCTTCAATCAAACCATGACTTTTCCTTGGGTTTGATGCTTCTAATCCAATTCGGGATAAAAGTTTTCATTCCAAAAAGAATCATATTAGTTATCATATCTGCGCTGATGGAGTCTACGTCAGTATCGAGGAGGCATAGTGACCAGTTAAAGATCCAGAAAAAGTTGTTGCGACCGTCCCAGTTGGCTTTCTCGTTTTGCCACACAGTTCTCTTCGGAGCTCTTTCTCTCACTGGATTAGCTCGACACGAGAAATTTGCAGATATAATACTATGGTCTGATCTGGCTAGAGGTGTTAATACACTTATCACAAAATGGGCTCGAATGCAAAAACACAGTTATGAGTGCATTAGTCATATGTTTAAGGTGGTTCAACGGATCCATAGTTCTATTTCTCCGCACCTAAATCATGATTTGAGATAAACTCAACAGACAGGCATTTCCAAAACGTACTCTTCCATTATAATGCATTCGTTTCCCATTTGGTGTACAAATGTACGAAAAGAAAATTCAAAATAAAATGCAAATAAATCAAGCTTTAGCCATTTTATTCCATGCTGCACTTACCCAAAATTTAAATGGTCCGTAGACCGTGGATGTTTTCTCGGTGGCTTGTTCCAGCGCTATTATTATAAATTATATTTTATATTTTTTTTGTTGTTGTTTGTTTTTTTTTACATCTTTTCTCATTTTCGAATGAAATGAAATGAGATGTAAAATCTTGATTTTTTTTTTTTTGAGGAACTGTCAGACTTTAGACGTGTTCATTTAACACTTTCCTTAAACAACACTAGCTTCACACTAGATAGTTTCCCGCTAAAACGTGTCTATTATTGAAGCAAAATAAGAAAACTTTTTTTGAGTTAACAATTTGCTAAGTATGTAGTATCACGTTAATGAGTTAAACACAGGCCTACTATAATTTTGCGCCATAGATTTTAATCAATTTAACAACTTGAAATTGTATATCTTTGATCCTATGTAAAATATGTCTTTTTTTAATATCTTACTCAAGACGTTCCTTTCCTTTTTTCGTTTGATTTTTGAAGAATATTCAACTTCCCTCTCAGGTCTATCAAATAATCATTAAATTTAAAAATAATCAAATTAAATATATTAATTTAATTTTAACTTTGATATTTTGTAAGATTTTAAGGTTTTTAAAATTATAACTTTAAACTAAAGGGGATATTTGAACTGACATTTTTGTGTGCGCCGTAAGGGTGGAAAATTGTATGTTAAGGAAGTGAAGAGAAAGTATTAAGAAGTTTGTGTAAGGAAATTAGTCTGAGAGTGTATTTTTTGTATGCCTGTGTGCGGAACAATTTGTGTGCTTCTCCTTGCCGGTCTTGATTTGTCAAGCTCACAGAGTACCAGCATTTCATCAATTGGCTGATCTTTGCAATAAAGGCGTTAATAAGAAACTGCTTCAATAATGTAAGTCTTGAGTTGATGCAAAAAGTATCGTAAGGTTTGGCATTCAGGCCTATTTGCAAATCGTCATTAAATATCCACTTAATATTCAATATATTTTAAGCAAATGGCAGGTGAACATGGTCAGATGAATAAGTAGTCAACTGCTAAGTCAAACGCTGCAGTTTCAAGCTCCAGCTTTGGCAGCATTCTTTTTCTACAAAAATGGAAAGCTTATCTGAGGCTACCTTTGCGATTATATGAGACAATATAATTCTACAACCCCTCGTCTGCGCTCCGTAGGTTCCTGTTATAAAGGGTTTTATTCCAATAAGAGGTGTCATTTTGATATTCAAAGAAAAATGCTATTTTTTGAGATAAATGATCGGATGTTTATTTCGTAATAAAGAGGAAGGTATGCCGTTGATAATAATGAAAACTAACATCAGCCAAATGGCCACCACGACAACACTTCCAGAACCATATGATTTTAAAGAAATTTTCCATAACAAAATCGCAAAGTGGCTGCCCTATGTCCTCGATAGCCTCACGAATTTTATCTTGGAGGTCTTGAATCGACGCTGAACTGTTGGCGTAGACCTTATCTTTCACGTGGCTCCAAAGGAAGAAGTCGCAAGGTGTTAAATTACAAGATCTCGGTGGATAACACGATCCGGAAACTTTTCCCGTAAAAGATCAATGGTTTCGTTGCTTTTGTGGCACGTAGCGCCGTCTTGTTGAAAGTAAACGTTGTCCAGACCAATACCATTCAACTCCAATTAATCATCTCTCGATAGCGCAATTCATTCATCGTAAACTGTTGATCCAACCTCATTTTCGAAAATGTAAGTTTCAATGACACAGCGGTACCATAAAACGCACCAAACAGTCACGTTGAAGATGGAGAGGCTTCTCAACAAAAACTCTTGTGTTTTCCGAGCCCCAGATGTTGTTGACGTTGCCACCGAGGTGGAAATGGGCCTCATCCGTCAAGATAATGGAATTCCGGATCGAATCAGAAAAGACACGACGTTGTTGATGATCGGCTGGCTTGAGTTCTTGTGTTAAACTTTTAGACCCCAGTCTTTATGCAAACGGTGTAAGGACGTTTGTGGAATACCCAATACCGAAGTACGACGAAGAATGGACAAACCTGGGTTTTCTTCAACACTTTGACCGACGTGCACGGGTTTTATTCTTCGCATCGCTAACTTGTCCCAACAGCTCGAATTTTCCCACCAATTCCTGTATTGCGGTTCGACAAGGTGTTTGACGACGACCCAAAACTCCTTTAGTTTTGCGAACTGTGACTGTAAAATGTTCACCATGTTTGTATTTGAAAATTTAAAAATTTCAATGTGTTCTAGTTCTTGAAGCGTGTATCGTTCCAATTTTAGTAATGGTGTACTACTGGTCAGATGTCAAAAATAACTGCTTCTAAAGTGACACCTACCGAAATAGCGGGCTATTCAAAACAACACCTCTTATTGGAAAACCCCGTATTAGCTGTCTTTCCAGTTGTCTATTTGCCTCTGCTGTATTAATGGCTTGTTCCGTACTAGTCGATGACCTCAGTCGCCAGTGCTGTTACATTTATGCGAAGTACTGTAATGTCAACCAAATAGGCTTTTTTCTAACTTTTCTGTCTACCAAGTAACTCGAAATTTGACATTTTGCAACATTTTGGACCACCGTCTTTTGAACCCCGACTAAAAAACAATTTCTGAAATCCACAGAAGCCGTGGAAATAGAAAAAGTGCTTCCAACTACCAAACCTTCAATCTTCGATTCCCTCTACATTACTCATTTATCATTCCATCGTTTACGTACATCATCAAACCCATAAATAAAAATAAAACACTGCCATCAAAGAAAATATAACGTAGTCTTGCCAGGCTAAAAAAAAAATACTGCATACACAATTTCAAAGACTTTCATCAATAAAAGACTGATAGCAAATTTTCTTTCCCGTTTCCGGTTTCTACTCATTTTCGTTGCTTTTGTTTTTTTTTAAGATAAAACTACTCTCGACAGCAAATAAACACCCGCTTCATTGGAGCTCGTCTTTGGTTTTCTTATTAAGCTTGCAGTGAAACTAAGCAACAAAATGCTCAAAATTAACTCTTTTTCGAGCAGAGAAGAGTAATAAATCGGAACAGACATCCAATCCAACGAAGCGGTAGCGGGTGTATTTCCTGTCGAGTGTTTTGTTTCGAAGCCATGTTTTGAAAATTATTTCCATGTCATTTAAAAGTTGTTTTTAGTTACTATAGTTAGATTTTTGTTTGTATGTAAAACTCTATTTAATTTTAAGGTTCATAACTCATAAGATTCACTTTATCTCATTTTCCACTTGCCCCCTCCCCCAATCATTTTGATCGACTATTGCATAGTTCATAAGCACTCATACCATAAACAGTACTCCAGGAACCTGGTTATCGGATTCGCGGCGGATCGTTTTCAATTGAACCTTTCAAATTCGACTCCCGTCGTATTTCCTTATTAACGAATTTGCGGCGGAGCGAAAAAAATTCATCCTATATTCCAGTGATTTGACACTTTTGTATTGACTTATTCTTCCAATATTCCCGTTAATAATAATAAACCAGTGTTGCCGCAGGAGAAAATATTTTTGAGTCCCAGAAGCTTGAAAAACGATTCATTTTCAAAATTAACGAGTCCACGCAAAAAAATGTAAACTCTTTCAGAAATCATTTCTTTTTTCAAGTTTTAACACTCAGGAAATTAATTGTTTGGTTTGAATGCGTCGAAATAGAGCGTTTAGGACAAGAAATAACGATTAAACGTCGTATCCGTTCGGAGAAACTTACGATCGTAGAAAAGTTCCGATCGTTACATTTATTTTGTTCATGGTATCCGTTTCGTAAAGGAAATATTGACGTGTAATAACGCATGCCGTTCCGCAAATGTTCCGATTCCGACACAATTTATCTGTCGGAACAATCGGAGACGCATAAATTGAATTTTTGCTTTTCGCCGCATGAAATCGTGATGCGCTACTCTGAGTCTGACATTTCAACGCAAATTTAAATTTTTTTCTGAGGTACCAAATTCGTATACTTCGTACAAATTGTATAGAATTTTGTTACGATCGGATAGGGCTTATGACTATTTTTTATTTCAAAATTTAAAATTCTTAGTAAGTGTACCTATTTGTGTCGTAAAAAAACGAGTCAAACGTGATAAAAATGAGTCCCGGAGTCAAGGAAGAAAAAACGAGTCCATTTTGACTGTCGAGTCCATGTGGTACTGCAATAAACACTTTCGCCTGTGAATCCGTCAATAAAAAACAAACATTATGACTTTTCAAATTCACCTTATTGGTCAAATTCAAAACGAAGAAGGCGAAAGCGAAAGCAATAATTGAAAAATGACAAACTCGCTAGCAAAACGATTCGCCGCGATTCCCATAATCAGGCCCCAGTGTTGAATCGAAGCCGTATTCCGTCTCGTCACAGTCGTCTTGCTCCTTAACTTTCTCAAATACTTTCCCTCACATTTTCTAGTTGGTTTTTTTTTTCAATAACGCCCATCGGCCACTCCCCTCGTGTTTAATATCGTTTGCATTTAAAATATTATTATATATCCTTATTTAGGTCTTAAAACTATTGACATAACATTAATATAATTATATCACATTGAAAATTAAGGGTAAACTTTTAAAATCCTATTAACTTGCAAACTTAAATTTAAACAATATAAGATTTAAGTGTGTTTTATTTATTTGATTGTAAAAATATTTAAAACAACAACAACATCAAGAATCCTATTAATTTCGAAGGATAATAAAGAGGAAAAACAAAAATATTTATATGCCTAATGTAAGTGTTATTGAAACAAAAAGTTTAACAAAATTACATATTATACAGAAAATTAAAGAATTTATGAAATGAAAACAAAAAAGTGAAACAAAACAAAATGAGTAAAATTATTATTAATGTTTTTGGAGTTTTGACTGGACACACCTCCTATTTTCCTATAAACTCGTAATAATTGCAAATTATTATTAATTAATTAATTAAAGTATATATTTATGTACATATATGTAATATTTAAATATATATATGCCTAAATTATGTCACACATATTAAATATGTTTTAAAATTTACTTGAAGCGAAATGAAGATTTTGAAGCACTTGAATGTGTTGTTTTTATTTTTTGTCAGAGAATTAAACTTAAACTTATTGAAAATGAGATTTAATTATGTAATTTGCCTTCTTTGTGTTACAACCATCAGTGCAAATTATGCAATGAAATTAATTTTGATTTGTTTTTCTTATTTTTGTTGTTGATTTAACTCATTGAAGCTTGAATGCACTTTCTTGTTTTGTTTGTTTCCTTTTTGTCTTAGGATTCCCTTTTTTGTATTTTTAACAATTTTAAGAAGAAAATTAAATATACATACATACTATAGTTTTTAAATAAGTTATCGAACGGAAAAAATATGTGATTTTTTTTTAATGAATAAAATTTGCAAGTAGAATTTAATAAATTTTGTTGTTTCATTTGAACTGAGATGTCTTAGGAAATATGATATGTCCGGTTATTTTCCGTCTTTATCGGTGTGTACTTTATTAGCAGTAGCCGCGTTAGGGTGGGGCGACCGCCCAGGGCGCCGGATATAAAGGGGCACCGCCGGCGCAAGGCCTACTTACTCGTACATTCCCTAAATTTAGCGAAAGAGATCGTTATATTGGCAACACTAGAATGGAGAGCAGTCTTCAAATCGGAGCACTACACTGTATGCATTTAATTTAACCGGGAATCCCCGACCACCGAGAAAAACATTACTAACTCTTACCCTCTTTCTCATTTTTATTAATGATCTCTTGTCTGTTACTTCTAATCCAATAAATTTTTTCGCTGACGATAGTACCCTTAGCTTCTCATATTCGTTTCCAGACTTACATCCCTCCTCTTCGGATGTGGAACTGCAACGGCAAAATATGATAAGCTTATTAAACTCTGACTTAAACAGCATTGTCCAATGGGGAATTAAAAACCGTGTAGAGTTTAATGCTTCGAAAACTCAATGCTGTCTCGTATCGTTAAAGCGAGATATACCCCCCTTGCCACTGTCCATGAGTGGCACTTGTACAATGAGACCGATCATCTCGACATCCTCGGAATGTGCATCATTGACCACCCCTTGTGGACCGAACACATACGCGATGTCGCCAAAAATACCGCAAAATGTTTGGGTTTCTTAAAACCATGCAAGAAATTTTTCTCCCCGTCTGATCTGGCTATTATCTAAAAGACTTATATCCGTCCAAAGCTTGAGTACAATTCCCATCTTTGGGCTGGTGCTCCAGCTACATGCTTAAGCCTCTTCGATGGAATACAAAAAAGAGCTGTAAGAATGATTGGTGATAGAGAGATCACGAATTCATTTACTCCTTTGGAACACCGTCGTAACGTTTCTTGTCTCTCCTTGTTTTATCGTTACTTCTATACGGTAATAGCTCTAGTGAAACAGCCAGTTGCATTCCATCCCATAAACAATTCAACCGTAATACCCGCGCTTCCAGGAAAGCCCATCATTTTACCCTCGAGCCCAACTTCGGTCGTACGCTCAAGTATAGAGAATCGTTCTTTAGCCGTACTACACGAATGTGAAACTCTATTCCACACTCTGTCTCTCCCGATCATTGCAGTGTTAAGGAATTTAAGACCATTGTACACCGGCACCTCCTCTTCAACCCCTTCCCTCTTTCCTAAGCACTCACTGTGTCTATGACATAATAAGGGTATAAGAACTAGAGATGCCGCGAATAGTGATTTGGCAGAATACCGAATACCGAATATTCGGCCACACTCGTCAGCTGAATACCGAATATTCGGTCGCCGAATATTCGGCAATTCGAACATATTTAGTTTACTTAAGGAGCCCAACGAAACGCACAACAGTTGCTGGGCATGTTTCCAGGAAATTGGTTCAGACAGTGCACAAATTGAGAATGGTGTTGAAAAAAGTGCCAACGAAAATGAAATAGAAATGTATCTAAGAACTGTTCGCGAATCGGATGACAGATCCTTACAAGTGGTGGTCATCAAACGCAAAACAGTATCCAGCATCCAGATCCACATTTGACAACACTTGCTAAGATCTATCTTTCATCTCCAGGAACTAGTGTGTATAGTGGGAGACTGTTTTCAGAAGGGGGTATGGTATTTATGAAAATAGACGAAATGGTTTACTACCACCAATGCTGAAAAAATTATTTTTATTCACCATAATTTTTATCACTTGTAGACTTTGAATACTGAAAAAAAAATGTTTTTATAAATACCGAATCTCGAAAAAATTGGCCGAATATGCCGAATACCGTATAGTTGCCGAATATTCGCGGCATCTCTAATACGAACCCCTTAAGTGTGTGCTTATTATAAAAAAAAATATCCTTCAATATTCTTCAATATTAAAACTCCTTACCACTGGTAGGCTGAAGTTTCAATAATGAAATTGCGATTGCTCTAGAGCGCCGGAAATAACAAAAAAAAAAACACTGATTTTGTTCTTACAAAAGCACTGACCCTCATATAAATCTCTCTGCTAATACTGAGTGTGAGTTATAGGAACGCGAATGCTATTTTCCTATGATTAGTTCTAATTCACTTCAATTAATCTGCTTGAAAAGGAGTTATGTGGCAACACTGTACGGTGGTTTCTTATTAAACTTCTAGCTAGCACATCTGTTTGACAACTCAATGTTCGTTTTCCTCTTGATGACATTTAACAGTATCTTGAGACCTTAACACAAAATAACTTCATCAAAAAAGCAACAAACAAACAATCCTTTTTACAAATCTTAAAGTTTTATTTGTCAAATTAAAAAAAAATATTAAAAATATAAAATAAATAAATATAAAAATACTAAAGTTAAAATTATTTTACTTATTCGTTTAAATGATAAAAAAAATGATTTACCACTAATCAAACTAAGCATTAACAAAAAATAAATAAAAAATAAATTTTATTAACATTAAAAACAATATTGCCAACTTTTGACTTTCATTTGAAACAATTTTCTTTTAATTTATCAAAAAAAAAAAAAAAAAACAAAACCGATAATTTTAATAAAAAAAAATAAATAAATAAATTATAAATTAAATAAATATATTTGCACTTAATTAAACAATTAAAAATTAAAAACAAAATTGGCATTTGATGAAAATTCACAATCATACATTTAAATTAAATACCCCTGCAATTTTTCATTTGATTTCATTTTGAAAGGGGACACAGGCACACGATAGGACTTAAATTTTGGATTAAAATAAAGGGTGTTCCATTTCCACTATTTTTTTTTTATTTCTCAGAGAGAGCACAACATTTTACTTTAGCCAAATAAATAATTATTAAACTATTTTATCTAACTTACAAAACTAGAGCACATTATTTTTTCTTTTGTTTAAATTTTAAAAGACTAAAGAAATTGATTCTCGTTGTTGTTACTATTTTATACCAGTTATGCTTCTCAGCCAGGGTTTGTAGAATGTTGTCCTCATGTAGACGCCCGGCAGGTAAGGATTCGCACATCGAATACCATGCGAAACGGTTCCAGCAAGTTCGTATCGTCCATCAGGTCGTTGAAGGACTAGCGGACCACCACTATCACCCTGTTGGAAAAAAAAAATTGTGTGAGAAGTATTTAACAAATTAAGACTTCTCCTTAACTTACTTCACATGAATCCTTTTGACCATTGGCATATCCAGCGCAAAGGAATGACTTGAGTATTTTCTTTTCATGTCCAGCTGTGTTGAACATCTCTTGACAAACGCTGTTCTCAATAATTGGCACCTAAATTAGTTTTTACAATAAGCCTACAAGTTGAGATTAGCTATTTCAAGACCAAACAAACCTGAACTTCTTGTAGGACTGATGGAACACCTCCACCATACTTTAGCCGTCCCCAACCTGTTACCGTAGCCATTCGACCCGTGAAGTCAGCTGTATCCGCTGGCATGCAAATTGGCACTGTTATTGGTGGAAAAAGACTGTCAGTTAATTACGGGCCCAATTAAATATAACTGTTTCTCTTACCAATATGAGTATCATAGTTAACCGGGCTCTCCAATTCCAACAACGCCAAATCATTTTCAAATGTTGCAGCATCATATTGCCGATGCACAATAACACGTTTCACATTCTTCGTGACAGCCCTCTTCGATTCCAAGTCTCCAGAAATGTCATGCTCTCCCATAACGGCCACTAGAGAAGCTAGGAATCTAGTCAAATAAACATTTTAATAAAGAATCGATATGGAAGAAAATCGTTTGACATTTACCCTGGTTGACAATGTGCTGCTGTCACAACATATTTATTCGAGATAAGTACTCCGCCGCATTTGTTTTTGGTAAACAAACCTAACCACGTTGATTCTCTGACAAGAACTTGCCATGGAAACTCTCCAAAGGTTGCGCCCTTACCGCCGACAATTCTTCCCGATTTGATGTGTGGACGAACACCGCATTCTGGAAGAAGTTGCAAGCAAATTATAGTCAAAGCAACATGTTGCATAGAATTTTGAAAAACTTACGAAATTTTCTTCCACCACCACCACCTTCTTCGCCATCGACTTCATTGGTCAAAATCTCATCCTCCTCATCGACCACTTCATCTCGAATTGGTTGAGTTGTTGATGGAGGGGCTGTCGCCTTTCTGGTGGGTTTTCTAGTCGCTGGCTTCTTTGTTGTTGGCTTGCGAGTGGTAACAACAGTTTTCTTTGTGGTTGCAGTAACTGGTCTCCTTGTGGACGATGGCGCAGCTGTACTGATCCTAGTTGGTGGTCTCTTCGTTGGTCCTGACGAACTGATTGGTTTGGCTGTTGGCTTTCTCGTTGGAGCCTTGCTGGCGGGACGTTTAGTGACCAATGATGTAGGTGCTCCAGTGGTTTCAGCAAAGCCTTGGATTGTATTGTTGTTGTCGTCGATCATTTCTGCCAGAGCTTCGAAATTATCTGACAGTGATTCGACGATCTTGTGAACGAGGGTATTCATTTTGTCCTTGAGAATTGTGTCTTCCACAAATGCCGGTGTAGAGAGTTCAAGGTCATTGGTGACAGAACTCGATGTGGCGGACATGTTGAGATTTGGATTTCTCACTGGCGGGAAGTTAACAAAGTCGTTTGGTGAAGTGTAAGTTTCTTCTTCCTCTTCAGCGTTGACACTTCCATACTTATCGCTTGGAAGCTCGAAGGATGGATATGAGGGAGTTGGTCCGTAGTAGCCGGGGAATGCCGGTCTGTCATCAGTGGGGATTCTGTTGGAATTTGGTGTTGTAGGGGTATGAAGTCCGGAATAGCCAGGATCATCGAACTCATTCGACGTGACCTGCGGAATGCTTATGTACTCCTGTGTGCTGGAAGCGTATTCCGGACGACGAGTTACAACGGGGCTGTAGATGTAGGAGTTGCTCGGAATCGGTGTGGTATGCGGGCGATATGGAGTGGAGCTTGCAGTGACCAGATTGACTACTGTTGGCTTGGGTGTTATGACGATAGTGGGCGAGGGAGTCTTCTGAGTTGCTGAGGGAATTTTGACAAACAAAGGCTTGTTGTTGTTATAGTTCTGTTGAATCGAACCGATTGGACCATTTTGAATGATGATTTCGTCTGTGGGACTGGACAAATATATCGAGCTGAACATCGGTCCTTGAGTAGAACCCAGGTATCCGTCAACCTTGTCTGCTAGCTGACTGTTTGGCGATTGGGAACTTTGGACTAAGCCCGATTCAATTTCCGGCCGTGGAGTTGTTGGACCAGTGACATA
This sequence comes from Sphaerophoria rueppellii, assembly GCA_920937365.1. Classification (NCBI taxonomy): domain Eukaryota; kingdom Metazoa; phylum Arthropoda; class Insecta; order Diptera; family Syrphidae; genus Sphaerophoria; species Sphaerophoria rueppellii. The sequence continues at coordinate 2,486,985 of CAKKXW010000002.1, forward strand.
ACTCGTCGATAGAGGTTGTTTCTTCGTCGGAATTTTTGTTATCTCATGATTCTTGTTCGGAGGTAGACCACTCTGGGAGGAATGTTGTGGTTTTTTGGTTGAGCTCGGACGTTTGGTAACGCGTTTTGTTGGTCGTTTTGAGGCAGTCACGGTCACTGGTCTGGAGGTTGAAGAAATCGTCGATGAGCTTTGATAGTTGGTTACTGGAGCTTGAGTGGGCCTTGCAGATGTCTCGATCTTCTCGAAGTTTGGAGCTTGTGAGAAGTATCCAGCCTGGGCTTGAATGTTTCCATTTTTATCGAAAACTGTAGCAACTGGACGAGCCGTCGATTGAGTGCTGCTGCTTTGAGAATCTGGTCGAGGAAGGTATTGTTCCTGAATGGCGATGTTCTGATTTGATGGTCGAGAGTTGGCCAGGTAACCGTTCTTGATGCGATCAGTTAACTGGGCAATCAGCTGAGATTCTGGAGTTGGAGTAACCTCCTTCTCGGCTTGAGAAGATTGGCTGGATCCACCGTTGCTTTCATCAAACTGTTGGGATGGTCTTGAAGAAGACTGAGCGATCATAACTTTTTGCGTTGGTCGAGCCGTTGTTGATGGCCGATGAGTTGTTGATTGGATTTCGTGTTTGGTGGTGAAGAATTGTGTAGTTGGTCTGTTGGAAGATGTTGATTGTGAAATGTAACCAGTTTGCGAAATTTTTTCATAGTCAATGCCTGGCCTCTGGGATGCTGGACCAGCATTTTGGGCGATTTGCTCATAGTTCTGAGGAGGACTTTTTGAGGGCGCTGGGGCCTGAGTTGATGTTTGCTCGAAGCTTTGAGTTGAGGGCCGAATATGGGTTACTTCTTGATAGTTCTGGATGGGTTGTTGAGGTTTTAAGGGTTGCGAAGAAGGTCTCTGGTTGCTTGGCTTCTTACTCAAGTTGTTATCGCCATAGAAGCTTCCTTGGGATTGAACACTGATTTCCTGGGGTACATATTGACTCATGGCCTGTTCTTGGGACAACATACTTGATTCAAAGTAAGCAGATGTCTCGTCATCCATGACAGGGTAAGCTTCACCTACTGCAGGCATTTTATTGAAATCCGACGTTGGCTGTTCGGGGCTGGTGTAGCCGTAGTTCGGGTTAGCCGCATCTTTGTGCGAATGGACATGATTACCGTAGTTGGGATTGTGCTCCTGTTGAGTGTTTGTGTTATATGAGGCTTGTGATGGTCCAACTGGAGGTCTAGGTTCAATCTTTACAGTCGTCTGTTTTTGAGGAGTTGATGAGATTTCAACGAATGTGGGTCTCTCGTCAGACATCTCAATGGAGTGATATTTATTGTTTGTCTCATCGAACCTTCCAGAATGGTTGATGTTGTTGGCTCGAGTTCTTCGTAATATAAGGTATCACCTGTGGTCGTTGAAACATGATCAGACAATACAACCCCTGAACCAGTTGTTACAGATACCATAGGTCGGGCTGATGTGACTGGAACGTAGGGTCTATGGGTGATACCATATCCCGGCTGCTGGTCGTATGAAGGGCTGGTGCTAGCAACGTTATAGGTTGGTCCGTGATTTGTTCCATTTAACATAAGAATGATAGACTCAATTGAGTCAATGTTGGTCGAAATTCCTGTTGACGTTGTCCCGGTTACTTGCGACGGTTTCTTGGAGGCCTCCAGGGTTTGGATGAGAACATACTTATCACCCGATAGTGGCTTTTTGTTTTGACCACTAGCAGAACTACCAAGACTGGGTTTTCTTCTTGGAGGAATGATCTCTGCATGATCCGGTGGTGGGACATACACCGACTGGGGTCCACCATAGCCTGTTGAGAACTGCAAGTCACTGTCAATCAGAACTGTGTCTGCTCCGGGATGAGTAATGTCACTGTGTGTGAATTCACCCATGTCCAAATCTAGCGAACCACTGCTGGTGTAGTTCCTCTTGTTTTGAGTTGTTTCACTCATAATCATCGGAACCTGTGTAGTATCCTCATTGTCAATCAATTCAGTGGAAATCTTTGTCGGAAGTTCAGTCGTCACACTCATTCCATTGCTACCACTTCCAAATGGAGATTGACTCGACGACAACATTACATACTCATCACTATCTGACACTGACGAGGGCGATGAAACCATCACCGAACCTTTGTTGACATAGAACGATGATGACGAAGTTGTGTTCACTTTGTGGATTTTCTGACTGACCAAGTCTTGCATGTATGATGATTCAGTCGTTGAAGCATCATGTAACTTGCTCGATGAGCTTTGAATTTCTTGGAATTCATTGCTCTCGAACTTCTGATTGTCTCCATAAAGTGCTGAATCGTAGCCTTCGGTAGAATGACCAGCCGAATGGGTTACCATTTGGTAATTGGGATTCTGTGCGTCTTTGATGAGAGTATTCTCATTGGCCATTGACAGTGGCACTTGACAGCAAGCGCCGAAGAGGAATCCATCCATACAGGCGCCAACAACTTCACCATTTCGCTGGGCACATTCGTGATTGAACATACATATCGTTGGTCCATTGGAACGTGGATCGGAAGCGGGTAGGGTTTTTGTTCCACGGCAGTGTTTCGGCGTTATTCGGTAGCCACCGAAGAGTTTGCGGCCTTCTGGAAAGTTAGAAAAAAAGGGTTTTGTTAGATATAATTGACAAAGTCTTAGTTTCAAGTTTAAAAACTACTCAAGCCGGAGAAGAAAGTGCAGAACTCCACCGTCAACACCAGAGGCACTATCTTAAAAAAATCTGTTCAACTTCTCGCGGACCCCGATGATATTGATATATTGGGAAGAACACAATGGCGCCATTGTGAGAATTGAGACAGAAGCGGAAAAAATGGGTTTAGCGGTAAATGAAGAAAAAACGAAGTATATGCTGTCTTCGAGGAAGGACACCCAACACCGACGGCTTGGACAGAACGTCCCAATAGAAGCATACAACTTCGAGGTAGTAGAGGAGTTTGTCTACTTAGGCTCCGCTATAAACAAACACCAGCGCCGAGATCAGATGAAGAAGAACTCTTGCTAATCGCTGTTTCTTTGGGTTAAGAAAGCAATTGAGTGGAAAAGCCCTCTCTTGAGCAACTAAGGTAAAATTGTACAACACCCTCATCATCCCAGTCCTGCTGTATGGTGCAGAAGCATGGACCTGTTTCGAGAGGAAAGTTCTTCGGGTCATCTTTGGCCCCGTGTGCATTGAAGGGGCGAAGAAGATAGATATAACAGCGAACTTTACGGGTTGTACAACGACATGGACCTAGCCAGAAGGGCCAAGGTCCAGAGACTCAGATGGCTCGGTCATTTAAGCTCTGACAAATTTAACGATTGAAAAATCCAGATCGAACAGTTTATTTTAATATTATGAACCGTGCTCTAAATCTTAACATAACCTAATGCACTTTCGTTTCTCTCAATTCATTCATTGACATGCATATCTCGTATGGCACGGTTTACCTTCTGCAGTCAAACACATTAGTTTCCAACCGCACAAACTTTCCATTTCTCCCCAAAAAAAAAAAACAGTCTATACCGCAAAAAAGGTGCAATTCTCCGAAAATTACTTCGAACTTTCTGACTTATTGTCTTGGAATGCTACTCTTCGGCTTGAAACCAAAAATTACTTTCACTTTGAAATAAAGTACAAATTGAATTTAAGTACAATTTGGGTACTAATTAATGTATTTTCAATATGACCAAAATATTAAAAGTTTCATTCTGCTTTGTTTATCGCTGAGAGGATCTTTTTTTCTTGACAACTTGATCGGTTTGGGTTACCCATTGAGAAACAAGCACAACATTAAAATTTGCATAATACCGTTAACGAAATTGAAAGTTATCTGGAAGAAGAAACACAAAAAAATAAAAAGAACATCACAGACGTCCATCGTCAATTATAGATCAAGAGGAAAAAAAGCTACCAGCCAGAAGGAACGTGTAGGTTTGACTTTCACTTGCCAAAGAACATGACGAGGCAAGGCAATTTACCCAACAGAAACCTTATACTCCCTCACGTTGAGGTAAGTACAGTGGTATGGGAGGAACTTAAAGGTGAACCAAATCGTTATTGACTGTTTAGATCAATTTATTACAAATTCCACAAAACTGATCCCACTGTATGCAACTTGAAACATACGAGAAAATAGTTTAAGTATCACCTTAAGCACAAATCATAGAGGCTGGACGACAAAGAACACGAAAAAAGAAATAAAGACGAAAAAAATACAAGAATATATTTTTGAGATGATTATCTCTTGGCTGCGCACTTGAGGCTTGAAGAAAGCACATGGTTTTGGTTAAACGTTCAATATGAGTTACTTTGGCTTGGTCATGGACAAAGTGGTCTCTTTGTGAATCAACTTGTTAACAAAATATTCAATTTTTCATGGTTTTGTTGTTTTACCAAATAATAGCGAGACTGACATCAAAAAGTGTCAATGATTTGACAGTGTCAATAAAACTATTAAGATGACACTTTCAACGGCCATTTCGATCATCATAAAACCTTTAACAATTATTATTTATCGTAAGAGGTCATCATCAATTATATTCGACAATTAAAGATGATTATTATGAGACATAAAAGTAAAACATAAGAGGAAGAAAACTCAAGTCACACTTGAAGAGCTTCTAAATGCAATCAATGTCAGTGAAATTTAATTTTTATATACCACGTACTTTACCGCGATGATGACGACAATGGACAACAGCCAGCGTCGGACGGACGCAATCACTTTGAGAGAAAACAATTTCAAACATATTCAATGAAAATTATTATGACCCCCTAGTTCCCATTGCCTCTGTGCTTTTTGCTTGTTTTTTTGTTTTTGTTTTGAAGATGGCATTAGATACCCCATCATCGTAAAGACCCCAATAGAAATTTTTATGCTGACGATACCACGCTTATATGTTTGCATGTTGTGTCTCAATTGGTGAACAAATAATAGTCTGGGAGTTCAAGTTGAATAATTTGTCTTTTATTTGAAGAATTTTCTTATGGCCGAAACAAAACACACTTTAGCTTTGGTTTTCGTCTGATGTTTACAAGCTCAGCTATAGGAATTCAATGCCTGCTATCACAATGAAGTTTGGACCTCACGTTTCGTACGTACGTTACGTTCCAAACGGGAGTTTTTATTCAAATATGCTGAACATTTGCTTTGTCTGACAGCTCAACAGCGCTAAAAAAATTCAACAAACAAAATTTATTTGTTTCTGGAGGGACGATGATGATGGTGAGAGAAATGTCATTCGAAGCCTATTCGAAGCGGGTGCATCGTAACGCAGAAGAAGGCGAAACTAAAGCGTGTGCGCGTTTCAACCATTAAAGCTTAATAGTACTGTTTCTTTGGTCTGGTTTATCGAAAATTCTAGGATGTTCAACTGATGACGACTGAAATACCGCAACCGGACTAAGCGTCATCACCTTAGGGTTATTTACTTTGGCAAAAGATTGGATTGAAAAATGTAAGGACGCTCTCCGACGGTCCTGAAAACCCCAAACAACTTCACTTAAGAGATCTACTCGAATCAAGCCAAAGCTAAAGTTTAACGATAATCTACTCAAGGCGTTCAGGGTAAGCCACTCTCACGGAATGAAGGCAATCAGCAACAATCTGACACGGAATGAATTCGCAAAAAGCAAGTTACATAACCTTGTTTTCGGTAAGAACTCAGTTTATTACATCAACGTTAAAAAAAAAAGTTCATCAAGACCTTCAAATGCAACTCTCTTGCGCAGACTATAGCAAACCTGAATATATGTGGCTACAACTACTAATCATTCAACAACTATGCCCACTCCGTCCGACTGTCACACTTTTCACCGCTGACGATCGATGGTAGTTTTTGAATCTACAGACATGCCGTGTAGCATGGCCAGATGCATGTGTGTGCGTGTCTTTGACCTACTGACTATCATTAAGCAGCCTAATCAACGACACACGTTAGATACCTTCTTAACCGACATTAAGACAAAATTCTTTAAATCAACTGAAAAATGGTAGCCATATCAATTACCATTTGGGAGCACCATTTAGGATGGTCTAATGGAGTGCAGCAGTTCTCCTTGGCTTGTGATAGGAAAGGTAGTGGAATTCAGATTTGACACTTTCTTGGTTTGTTAATTTTTGTCGTTGGTCACTTGTCACATCGTATTCCAACGAACGTGAAAGTTGGCTTCATTTCTATTTTCTTGAAATCCAATAAAACACACACTTGCACCATACCACAATCTCTCCAAAAGAGAATCGACAAAGTCAATTGGCGGAAGAAGAACAGGTTCAACTATGGCGACAATTTTTATCATCGTTTCCGCCGAATTCGTTTAGATGTGAGTGCCATAGTGATATCTTCACGACCAAAAACGTAAACTCTGCGTGATCGAAAGTTCGTCTCACTTTCGAGACAAACCGTCGATACGTGTAAACACGCATCGTTGTCGTAGTCCGTCATTTCTCAGTTGTAAACAAAAAATGGCAAGTTTCCAGTCAAGACCTTTTTTTCGCTTTCGCTTGTGGGGGGAAAATTTGTATTTCTTTTTTTGCTTTTTTTGTTTGCACTTTACCAACGAGCATCGCATCGCAACGCAACTCAATGTATGATTGATAAATCAACTGATTGTGATTGATATGCGCGATTTCTCTTGAACTGTCAATTTGACGTAGCGTGTTTCTCGCAAAATAGCTGTCAGTGGAGTTTATTTACATAACGGTGTTGCTGAACATTCTCGTTCTCACGGAGGTTAGCTAATTGATGTTTGAACTTTTTTCAATTGTCGCTAATTAATAGATCAGTTTTGTTTAGTTCTTTTTTTTTTAAATGGGAATTCTAGGCCAGGTTGCAGGCCGTAGGAATTCCAAATCAACTACTGTCGTTGGTGATAAACTTTTTAATTTCATTTTGCTGTGAGGTTAAGGGCTTGTAAAACGAGACTGTGTATTTTTTTTCCTCTGTTGATTGTTAATCGTTTTTCACGGAAGTAAAGGAACCCAACTGGTTTGTATTTAAGTGAACAAGAAAATACATAATTTATGTTTTGGAAATTGGAAGTTTCTTCTGGTTGTGAGATGGACTTGACATATTTTTTTTTGCGTTTAATGGGTGTTTTGAAAGGTGAACGAGAAAAAAGGGCTTATGAACCGGTGAATGGGCAAAAATTCCTTATGTTTTTTGTCGATTTCAGTCGTGACAAGGAAATATAATAAAAACATACATTTTGGTTTGGCGTTTGGTGCTTTTACTGTTTTAATGTTTTCTTTAGAGTGTCATCAAATATGGTTGTTGAAAAATAAAGAATGAGAACAGAATGTAAATAAACGAGAATTTAACGTTCTTTCCTGCTTCTTTGTTTTTATTAATACTTGACGTTACGTTGTAATAGCGAAGTCGAAAACGTTGGGTTGACGATATTGTATGGACTTCATTTTTCTCGGGTCCGCTAGTATGCTTAGATAATTCTCCAGTCCTAGTCACAAGATTTTAATTTTCTAATATACAGGACAACGCTTTTCTGGTTTGCTAGTATCACCAGTTGTGGACGTCAATAATTCTCGAATACTCTTCGCCTTTACAAGAAATGTAATTTGAATTCATTTAGACGTTTAAGAAGAAATAAGTCACATACAGACGCACAAATGATCTTTTCATATGTAGTAGCTTACCCGACTAACTTCTCTGCGAACAATTTTGAATACTGTTTGTTTTAATTTACTCATTTACTTAAGGTGGTGCTAGAGTCCGTTGTGGACTTGGGCCTCAATCAACAATTTCCGCCAGCCAACTCAGTCCCTAGCTAGCTGTCTCCAGTTTTGCACTCAAAGTTGATTGAGGTCCTCTTCCACTTGAGTTCGCCACCTGAGCCGCGGTCTTCCTCTCTTCCTACGTCCCTCGGGAATAGTGGCGAAGGCTTTCCGGGCCGGAGCATTGGTGTCCATCCGCTCTCAACTACCAAGCCGTCTGAGTCTCTGGACCTTGACTCTTCTGGCTAGGTCCATGTCGTTGTACAACCCGTAAAGTTCGCTGTTATATCTTCTCCACCATTCCACTTCAATGCACACGGGGCCAAAGATGACCCGAAGAACTTTCCTCTCAAAACAGCCTAAGGCACTTTCATCCGATTTTGTCAAGGTCCAGTGTGTTGTACAATTTCACCTTAGTTGCTCGAGAGAGGGCTTTTCCTTTCTTGCGATAAGCAAGAGTTATTCTTCGTCTGATCGCAGAGCTGGTGTTATTGCCCGTGTTTATAGCGGAGCCTAGGTAGAAAAACTGCTCTACTACCTCGAAATTGTATGCGTCTATTGTGACGTTCTGTCCGAGCCGTCGCGTCGGTGTTGAGTGTTCTTCCTCGAATAAAGCACATACTTCATTTTTCCCTCATTTACCGCTAAACCCATTTTTGCCGCTTCTGTCTCAATTCTTATAAAGGCGTCATTGACATCACGCTGTGTTCTTCCCATTATATCAATATCATCGGCGCACGCGAGAAGTTGAAAAGATTTTTGGAAGATAGTACCTCGGGTGTTGACGGTGGAGTTCTGCACTATCTTCTCAAGAATGATGTTAAAGAAATCGTACGACAGTGCATCGCCTTGTTTGAATCCTTTTTTGACGTCGAAAGATTCCGTAAGCTCGTTGCCAACCTTGATCGAGCAGCGTGAGTTCTCCATCGTCATTTTGCACAAGCGGACGAGCTTGCTAGGGATGCCCAAACTAGACATAGCTCTATACAGTTCGTCTCTGTAGATGCTGTCACACGCGGCCTTAAAATCCAGGATCTGCCGCAACGTGAAAATTTGGTCGATGGTTGACTTTCCTGGCCTGAAGCCACATTGATAAGGACCAATCAGATTGTTGGCGAAAGGCTTCAGACGTTCACATATTACGGCAGAGAGGATCTTGTAGGCGATGTTAAGTAGACTGATTCCTCTGCAGTTGGCGCAGTTTAGAGGATCTCCTTTTTCAGAATTTTGATTTAATTTAGAAAAATAATAAAACAATGATTCTATTCAATTACATATTAAATTATTGTTTTTTTCCTTCGGAGCGCAGATTGAGGATGGTTGCTCGACTTAGGAACGCGTAAGTAGGTACATTTAGACAAGTACGCGTTCCAAAGTCTGAAAGTGGTAAAAACTAAGTACTAATACTCAACCAAACTTAGCTGATAATGAAGTTATAGGTACCAAATCATGATTAGAATGAGAATCCGAAGTACGGTTACAAGCTATTCATATATCACCCAAAACCTCTTTACGTCCTTTTACCTCCGTAACACCTTCACTGCCCCAAAAATAACCACCTAACCAGGTCAGATTGTCCTTGGCTATAATACTCAAGAGCTCAGTTACGGGAACATTTCTTATGACAAATGAAAAAAATAAAATAAATTATTAAAACGTCAACGATGATTTAATAACTTCCTTCTCTAAGAGATAATCCTCTTCAATATTGTCAATTTCAAATTAATTCTCTTATTGCATTTGAGATGAAAGATAACCTCCGCTTTTAGTAACCGGCTCTGAAGATGGCACTAAAAGTATCATGCGAATCTAAATTAACAGGAATATATGCAAATTCCAAATGTAATCACCCAAACCAACCATTCGACATTGTACGAATTTAAACCCGACCCGTACAAACTGAATCAAGAAATTCAATGTTGAATTAAAAGGAACAAGTGTAAGCGACAAAACGACAAACACTTGTTGTTGTAACTTGTCGGAATCAGATACGATGGAAGCGCATATGCATTGGGGAATGTGACACACTTTCCTTTTGATGTCATGCCGTGCGGTTTTTTTTTTCTTCTTTTAAAATAAAGATTTGCACCGGCTGATAGCGATGTAGCGAAAGAACATAAATTAATAATTGTCCGGAGAACGATACAATGCACCTGTTGCTAATTTCAAGTTGAATACAATGTTGATTAATCGATCGATTGGCGGCTATCACTCAATCTATCGTAAAGCTTGAAGCTTGAGACGACTTTTTTTCTTCACTCATAAAAACTAGAGAAAATTCAAACTGATTTAAAATGCTCATTCCCCTGTCGCCTTCACTTTTTGGCAGAATAACAATGAACAAAACTTTCAGCTTCATGAAATGAACATTCCAAGACATTTCTTGGCCTAGGCTAAGAAATATTTGAAATAAACTGCGAGCCTTCAAGCTTGGCCATCGATTTTCTTCAAATCAAACCATCCTAACAACATGCAAATTGTTGTGCCATAAAACATTTCAATTGTCATGTCAAATAAACCATTTCCCCACTTACTAAACAACAAAAGCTGGAGCATCAATTATGAAGTTACTGTTGTTCTTTTGAATGACTTAAACTAAATAAAATTTATTAACACCACCTGAGCTGCGTTCCAAATCAAGCAGGTGTAGAGACCTATACCGAAACAACGTTCTGCTGTTTTGTTGTAGGTAAATATTTTGTTCTTCTTTAACCGTCACAAAGATTGTCATGAATTATTCATTTTGTCCGCTGTGCGTTGTCGCTCGCTGTCGTTATCGTCTCCGTTGTGGTTTTTGGCCGTCGGTTGTGGTTGTGGACGCGTTGTCGCTCGTCGTGCAGACGACAATCAGAAATCTTGAAAGAATTCCCAATTGAAGAAAAGGAAAAAGTTGTACAACTGCCAGTGAAAGTTCTACAACACGATAAAATACCGATAAAACTGTGAAAGAAAAGACACTCAACGACGAGCGAAGCGACCGACGAGTGTGTAGACAAACAGAAAAAAAAATGAATTGTCAATTTGGAATGGAGAAGGGAAAACCAACAGATACGCAGATTGAAATTTTTGTATGATATCAGTTGCTGTCAAATTTATTATATGGTTCTGTAATATGATAACATTTTTATCGAAAGCACTTTCTTGAGTGTTTTACGGCGTCCATTCCCTTTAAAGTAAAACCATTGAACAGAAGGAGACTTCGTTGACATTCTTTGAACTCACGAATTGCCTTCAAATTCTTCGGGAAATTGAAATGACCTCTCACTCAATTAATGTTATTTTAAAAGCCGTATGACAGTTAAAAAGTCGTAACAACGAGAGCAAACAAGTGAAACAAAAGAGTTGAGGTTCGAACTTTTTTTTTGTCAATGCATTTTTTCATGAGTCCAGACGCACTTGTCGGTCATTTTTATTTGATTTCTTGCAATGAGCTTAATCTCTGCGCTGTACCTAAGCAAAGACACCACCGAGCGTGAGACACTAAAATTATCTTTTGATTTACGGCAAACGAAAATCTGTTCGACCTAAATTCTTAAGTTTATTTTAAATAACCATCAATTAACACATAAAACTCATTAAATCTATGTGTGTGCCTCGCTCTACTCAAACTGATTACCGATGCGTTCGTGTATGCAACCGTTTTGCTGTTTTCATTGAAGCAACTAAAGCTGCAAGCTACAATCACTCAACACAAAAATTACTGTGCTCCATAATTTTTGAGGAGACAGCCAGTAGCAGTGGCAGTATACACCGGCAAGATGTTTGTGCAGCTTGAAAGGGGAAGCAAACAAGCGTCGAAAATTTCACAACTCTTCCTTCGTATTCATTGCGTCGTCATCATCGTCGTCGTCGTCGGTCGTCACCGTATCGTTGCACTACAAAAAGTTTCCAAGGTATTCTCACTTCTTGAACAAACTTGTATTTGCTTTAAGGTGGTATAGCAGCACATTCTTATATTACCACACATCGTGGACTGGTAAACCAGAAAAAATCAAAGCCAAATCAAGTGAAAAAGTGGTACGTTCCGGACCTGTCGCATCGTCGTCGTCGTCCGGTGGGTATACGATGGCCGGTTGATGGTCGGTGGTGAGCCAGTTTAACTAGCATAAAATGCTAAAAATTTCAACAAGTAGTGTGTGGTGAGTCTCCACTGCACTGGCCAAAACCATTTGCCAACAAGATCATCACTTGTGGCTTCTATTGGCAATATGTGAGACCAGTCCGTGTCGTTGTCGTCGTAACAGTGACCCAAATTGTCCAGAACGAATTCAGACCGGGCCAAGTCGAGAGAGTTATTTTTGCTTACCCGATTAACGCTTGAGAGTGTTAGTTCGACCATCCCTCGTCATGAGCTGAGCAAAAATGTTTGCATAAACCATATTTCAAAATTCACAGAGACTTTCAGCTCTGCTCGAGGTGCATCTCTGGGAGGCATCTCGTTGCGGTGGTGTCTAATTGATCGTGCAGCTCATTTGTAGTCTATTTCGTAAGTTGGTTAAGTGGAGAGTTCCTCGCTGCATGCCGTTTAGGATTTATATTGTGTTTAAAGCTTTCCGTTTAGCTGAGTGCATTTTCACATTATATAAGCCCCGTTCTGGTGGGATTTTAATCTTCTTAAGAAGAAGACACTACAACATGCACTTGAAGAAATTTGCGTAATTTTCTTTTTTCCATAAATCTGTGACGAATTGCATGCTCTAGATACTCCATTCGATATATTGGACTTGCTGTCTTATTTTTATTATTTTTTTTTTTCGATTTCAAAGTCGACTAGTGTGATGGAGATGGACTCAATTTCAGAGGTGATTTGGATTTTTGGTGCAGATGGCGTGAGTCTGTTTGTGTGAGTGATCAGGAATTGGTTCAGAAAGTGATAGAGGGGGATGGACAGGTGGAAAATTGATCGTGTCAGAAGCCGGCAAAGCAAACATTGGCACGAACCACAAACGAATATTGTTGTTAATCAATGTTAAACATCGAATATATCTAAAATATTCATGTGTGTGTATGTATTTGTTTGGTAAATATTTGCATGTTGAGCTGGGCAATCGAAATGTTACAGTTAGGTTGAGAAGAGATGGCCTGATTATTGTTGGTTGGATCCATAAATTTTGTTAAATACATTTGTCAAAATGGCTTTAGGTTGATTTATTCGGTTTTAGATTTGTTATCGTGTGTCATGAGATTGTTTGTGTTTATATTATCGTGGTTGAGATAGTTTATCTGGCATGAAGTCCAGAGAAAGAAGGTATTTTGACGATTTAGTTAACGCAGCATCATTTGTAAGCTTGGATCACCTGGGGAAGCGTATAATTGATTTTTTAAAGGTTTGTAATTTGAAAAAAAAAAAAAATTTGAAAGCGCTTTAGTTGAGTTTTATACGACGTTCCTTCCTTTAAAATCAAAACCATTCAGCAGAAGGAAGCTTTGTTAACATTCGAACTCGCCAACTGCCTCGAAAATCTTCAGTCAAATTTGACTCATGTTCATCCTTAAATCAACGTCTAACATCTCGTTTAATTAATTTCAATATTTAAGTCATATAACAGTCAAAAATTCATAACAACGAGAAAAAATAAATGAAACAAAAGAGCTGAGGTTCGAACTTTTTTTTTTTCAATCAAGTCCAGACGCACTTGTCTGTCAATTTTATGGGATTTCTTGTTGTAAATTCAAACAGTTACGATATTTTGAATTTTCTGGGTAAATCTAAGAAGACATGGCTTACAGGCTTAACATTTTCTAGCTTACAGGAGATTTAAGCTTACTGCAAAAAATCTGGCTAACCGCACTTAAGAATTTTGAAACAAAAACCATATCTATGATATGGTCACTAACTTGTTCTTACTTCAGTTCTTTCGTTTAAAATGTTTGATTCCTAAGAACGATGGTAATAAGTAAGGCCTGGAGTTTCCAAGTCATTTGAATCTCAATTTTGATGCTTCAGAGATTCAAAATCGGCTCATCCAAGCAGAAGAAAGCCTTATCACAGACTCAAAGTTGATAAGAAACAACAGTTTAAGCTCAAACATTTGCAGGAAACTTGATAAAAAAAATCCATTTTCCACTTTCTCAGTTCACTTTTGAGGAAAAAAGCCATAAATCACTTCTTCTATCCGCTCATCGATGAATAAAATTAATCATAAAAACAAACAGGCAAAATGAAACTGAACATGCAATTTCTTCTTTCTCCATTGACTTAAACTGACACAAATCTGCAGCAAAAGTATGAAGAAAAACATGAATAAACATTATTCCTTTATTTAAAAACAGAAGAAGAAGAAAACAAAAACAATTAGCATCATAACAAACCTCCCATCTAAAGTATCATAAACATTGCGGTCTAGTTAATTTCATCGCTGCTCATTTTGATCTGATTTTGTTTTTTTTTTCTGCTGCACTTTTAGTTGGCGGATGAATGGATTAGTAAGTGAATTAAAGTATTATTTTCACTCAACAGAGCCAAATAGAGGCTAGACACAGTGGCGAGCGCTACAAAAAACTCGTGTGAAGTGAAAACTAACCGCAGGACCGCAGTATCGATGCGAATCGATTTCAGACGATTGGTATTTTTAATTTTACTTTTAACTGAAGAAACAAAAAAACAATTAACACATAGAAAATTTTAAGCTCAAAACTCTCCAAACCAAAGTGTATAAATGCAAAAAATTAGAACCATCATCGATCAAGCTCAAACACAAGAATTTCTATTAAAAAAAAAACACTCGCGTGATAGGTGTTTTTCTTTTCTTTTATTTTTCAATTTGCAACAACTTACCTCCGTTTCGGATTCCACCGCCGACACCACTGCCTCTACCACCACCGATCGATGTAAATCCATTTGCAGGTGATGGCAGAAGCGCAACTGTTAGCAAGACACATAATGCCGTTAAATTAACCCACTTTACAGCTGTTGCAGTCAGCATTTTTCTTCTGCTCATATTGCGATGATGATTATTTGTTTTGTGAAAGGTTTTTAATTTAACAAATAACATAACACACACACACACACTGTTATCCTTCGAAAGAAGCTACTTTTGGAAAATATATCGATGAAAATATTGTTTGGTTATTTTATCATGATTTCGAGACTTAAATCGCAATGAATAAAGCACAGAGATGAATTTTTGCACTGATGGACGTTTGATTGGCAGAAAAGTGAACAACAAAAAGAGAGATATCTCTTCCTGTAAGATCAATTGATCGTTTTTTTTGTATCTTTTATTGTGCGTGCAATTTTCTTTTGCTCTCGCTTGCACTGACAGTGATTGTTGCTATTGTTTCGCGATTTTTCACCTTTTGACGATTATAACTGTTTCGATAATGATGATGATGGGATATTTCACAAAACAAAAAAAAAATCAACAATAATATTCTAAATGATAACAACGCCAAAATGTAACGCACCAAAATATAAATCAAATTAAGAAAGAAATTATCTCAAAATAAACTTTCACTTTAGAGGAGGTTCGTTGCGGTCGGTCTTATTGTGGCGCGGCACAAAAGGAAAGTAAGATGCCGATAGTTCCGTTTCTTCTTTAAAGCGAATTTTTCGTTCGTGAATACACTCGGCTTGTGGTATAAATTTTGTTTGTTTCGATTGGGCCAATGGTATAAATTAAAATGTCAAAATGATTGGCGAGTATCAGACAACGAGAGAAGAGAAAATTTAACCATCCATCCGCAATCACCATCGAAATCCAACTGAGCTGTTATGATTCGCCGATGCACAGTGGTTAAGACTTCCGTAAGCCCAAGAAGCGAATATGAGCAGCTTGGTCGTTTTGGTGTGTGTGTCTTGTTCTCCATCGATCGATGAGAGACTCGCTTTTGGATTTTTGTGTGTTGCTTTTCTTATATCACCTTGTAAGTGTGCCTTCGATAGACGTCCACTCGATGATGATAATCAACAAAAATGTGTAAAAGAAGTCCAAACTTGAAGATCAAAACATAGACGATAGGCGAAAGAATGATTTTGAGAGAGTGCGAGCGCAAAAATTACTTCTAGTGGCAGTGGCAGTGGCATTATGGCTTACTGACAGGTACTGGTATTGCGTTAACTTGGAAAGAAAGTCGAAGAAGATGAGAAAAGAAATATACCAGAAAGTAAACTGTTAAAGAAGACATTTCTCGTTTGGACAGTCGTCGGTAGCAGACTGTTTTGTGTTCTCTTTTGGATTAATTATGTGGTTTGATGGAGTTTGATTGTTTGATGGTTTGATGAAGATGTTGTCAGTGACTGTTAAACTGTTGTTTTGTGATGTTTTGAATTTATTTTCAGCTGATTATGAAGTAGAAGAAAAAAAAAAGTTTGAACCTCAACTCTTTTGTTTTATCAAAGCAAACACTTTTCTAAGGTGCAAGAGCTCAAGGCAATGGAAAAATGGTCTTGCCAATCAGTGCTTCTTTGAAATAAGTGTTAATTTTTAATATCCTCATGATCCTGATCCTCTTTTGAGGATGAGGACACCTAAGAATGCTTCAACACTGCAACTTCAAATTAAATTACAAGACTGATTCAACTGTTTGTCATTAAAAAAGTACAAAGCGAAGTCTTCGGATACATGTATTTCCAAGGAATTTCAATGTCAGATAGTATAATCAATCATTTATCCGAACTTAAAACCACAGTGTCCACCTTGGATCGCAGTCTATCAATTACTTTTCATTTCAATTTCATTCACTTTCCACTTCATTCAAATTATGAGCAACTCAATAACACTTAAGGACATTACAACAAAATAAAATGATCATGAAAAATCTATCAAGCCTCAAAGAGCATTAATTTTCTTGTGCTTCTATTTTTCAAGGCATCATTAAAGCAACATGAGAGCAGAGAGCACGTTACTGCAGTCGTGAATTTACAACCTTCAAAAAGTTGAAAAAAGGAAAATAGAAATAAAATAACATTACCACTTTCATTTCAGCAAAAATGAAGTAAAAGACAAAAAAAAAAACAAAAAAAAAAAACTCTTAACAATGTCTTTCACTTTTTTTACGATCATCTTTTCATAACCCTCAAATGAAATTAAATACTTAACTGAAGATGCTGCTGTTGTTTCTTTCGTGTTGTTTGAGTTTATTGTCCTATGCTGCATTGTGGTGAAGCAAAATTTAAAGGTAAGAAAAATTGACCTATTCCACCCACAAGTCCCAAGGAAGATAGCAGCGATGTTCGTGTGCATCGAAAGTGGTCATAATGACAGTCTTAGCGTCGTGACAATGGATGGCTGAGAGTTTCTGGTATTTGATGTCTGCGGCGAATGGCGACTGACGAGACAAAGGCAGTAAGTGCGTGCACTTTTCTGTGTTCTTACATTTTGAAGGTCTTAACCTCGAGACGCTTACCAAAGTGAAAATAACAATATGAGGAATTTTCTTTTTCATTTTTGTTTACAAAACATTGTTAGCTTGTCCTACGCATTTGTCTTTTAACACCTTTCACTTTCATGTTAAAAGCTTGATTACCTAAAACAGCCCATTAACACACACCACCTGACTGTTCAAAGGGTTCCGATCCAATTTGTCAGTCTGCTTGCTTACCTGATGGCGGTCTTGCATTTCCTGTTTCTTTGTCTTTAATGTTTCAAAGTAAAACATAATTTCTTATTTTCTGACAACTATCATTAGCATCCGCATGCAAAATGAAAGTTTAAACCAATTTCAGCTTTTGGCGATAAACCAAAGAATCTTTAACCAGGTCTACATAAGTACATCCGTCTCCGCTTAAGTTCACACAAAATCGCATGCAATTTCACTATCCGTCGCCATCATATACATTTATTATCTCATCAATCAAAAACAAAGAGACTAATTAGTTTGCTTAAGTAACAATTATCCATCCACTGAATGCCCTTAAGCTAATTTCGAAGAAAATTTTCTGCGATTTGCATTCGTTTTGAATCGATTGAAGAATATCAATTAAGTTTGAAACTTTCATTCTTCTCTTTTCGGTGCGAATATGGCAGGTTAAAAGTTTGTGGTTTTGTCTTGGAGGGCGAAAGTGTCAAAATTTGCCAAAAAAACAAACCGTTCATTGAGCAAACGAGAGGGACAATGACCCGATTAAGAATTCTCTCGCTTTATAAGTTAATTACAAAGTGGCGGTTATTTTGAATTTTATTTAATGTGGTCTTGGTTATATCATCATCTTTCTTCTATCTCAATTATTGTGTGTTTGTGTTTTTGTTTAAACTGAAAGTGAGAGTTTTTTTTTATTTTCTCGCTGAGCCATAATGTCTGACAGATGGGTCGAAAAGTTTGACAGCGACTTGATGGCTGGACATTAATCAAGATTTATAACGATGATTAATTTTGAGTTAGACGAATCTCGACGGAGTGCATGGGAAGAAGTGTAAAATGAGACATTTCCGTGTGTGGTTAAGGTAATGATGTTGTTTGGGACGACACGATTGCATCAATTTTGACAGATGATTGTGATTGGCCGGAGGTGTGAAAGGCGTGTGACGAATCTTAAACTTTTATTGGGATTTAATTTGATTTTGGGGAAAATAAGACAAATTGAGTGGAAAATTTGTAAACAAATATTTAAAAAAAAATGTGTTTTTGTTAACAAGATAAATTGACATGAATTTCGTGAATGAAATTGAAATTTTAATTTCAGTAAAGTCATGTGCTTCTGTGGATGAAAGTTAGGCGTTTATAGCTAATTTTTGTAAGGTTCATTTACTATTATAAATTTAATCTGAAATATGAAATCAGCGAGTTGCCGATTGAATACCAGCCGAGCTAGTCAAACGTGGAGGAACAGGAAGATATTATATGTCCCTTATGTGTGCTAGCAGATATCAATGACTAAAACAATTACACTTTACTTAGTAATTAAAGGTAGTCCAGGTCGGAGCAAGGCTTTATCCATCAAATGTCCTAACCAGATCGGTCCCTGTCTTCAGTTTTGCATGCCAAGTTGATTGAGGACCTCTACCGCCTGATGTGTTCGACCTGGGTCTTCCTCTTCTGCGACGTGTTTCCGGGTTGGATTCGAAGGCTCTACGGGTCGGAGCATTATTTTCTAATCGCTCTACATAACCGAACCATCTAAGTCGTTGAACCTTAACTTTTCTGACTACGTCAGTGTCGCTGAACAGCTTGTACAGTTTCTGATTGAATCTTCGTCTCAATTCTCCATTTATGCAGACTGGACCAAAAATCACTCGAAGAATTTTTCTATCGAAGCAGCCCAAAGCGCTGCACCACACATTAGGACGGGACGATGAGGTTTTCGTACAGCGACACTTTAGTTGCTCGAGAGAGGACTTAACTACCCAATTGCCTTTTAAGTCCAAAAAAGCAGCGATCCCTCTTGCCGATCCTTCGTTTGATTTCAGCGCTGGTGTTGTCTTTGTCTGACCTTATAGCGAATCCTAGGTAGATAAAGTCCTTAACTACTTCGTAGTTAAATTTGACATTGGCTCCAAGACGTCGATGTTGGGCGTCCTTTCTTGTTGACAGCATTAACTTGGTCATGCCCCCGTTAACCACTAAACCCATCTTCCTGGCCTCCGTCTCAAGGCTCACGAACGCTCCACTGATATCACGCTGTGTTCTTCCAATTATGTCAATGTCATCTGCGTATGCTAATCGCTGGATGGACTTTTGAAAGTTTGTGCCTCTGGTTTTGACGTTGTCAGCGCATCGCCTTGTATAAAACCTTTTTTGACATCAAATGCATCCGTGAGCTGACCATGATGGAACAGCGTGAGTGTTCCATAGTATTTAAAACAGACGGACGTGTTTTTCTGGGATGCCAAGACTGGACATTGACATATTTGGTCTCTATAGACCGCATTGAAATCGATGAAAAGGTGGTAGGTATCGATTTGAACTTCCTGGGTAGGTATATTTTAAGATCTGCGGTAGAGTGAATTGATCAATGTTGGACTTTTTCGGTCTGAAGCAACACTGATAATGACTTAGGTCACGTTCACACAGTATTGCAGACAGTAAGATATAGTTCCTGCAGTTCGTATGATTTCCTTTCTTGAGGACCGGACGAACGATGCTGTGGTTCTTGCATACTGTGCATACTCCTTACCAAATCATTTTCAGCTAATTTTTACAGTTCCGCGGCTAGACCGTTTGCTCCAGCAGCGGCTTTGTTGAACTTAAGTTAAGATATCGCTATATCTTGGTTGTCTGCTTCTCCTTTTCCATGACTAATGGAATTTTGTTGGACATCGCCGCCGTTATACAGCTTGAAAAAATGGTCTTTTCAATTCCTCAGCACTGACTGTGGTTCCACTACGATATTCTATGATTGTGTCTTAAGGCTTCGGTTCGGTGTGTAAAACCTATGTAAAATTTTTGAACCTAATTCCTGTTTTGACATCAGTCTATCTCCTCGATCGCACGCTTTTCAAGCTCCCTTTTTATCTTTCTGAGGAGACGATGCTCCTCTTTTCTTTTCTGCTCGTACAGCCCGTGAGCTTGCAGCGCGGGTTTGAATGCCTCTGGTTTCGCCGGCACTCAACATAAACCAGGCATTTCGCTGTGATGGCCATGTAAGCCCTAACTCTTCAGAGGCAGCATCTCTGATGGCTGCTTGGCAATGTTGCCACTGATTCTCTGCATTTTGCGCTGACAGCGAAGGACTTCTAAGGAAGTTATCGGTGACACGATCGGAAAAGGATCTAGCAATTTCCTGCGATTGTAGCAGTTTGACGTTGAATTTCCACTTAGCATTTTCGTGTGTTTGTCTCGATCAGGATAATCTGCATTCGTACCATGTAGTAATCTGAGTTAATGTTGGCTTCACGGAATGTGCAGACAATTGCATGCTAGAGAACTGTCGCGCCTCGATCGCAATGTGATCAAACACGGAAACCATAATCGCTTACTGTCAATGCTCTAAGGCATTCGATGTTTATAGACTCTAAAGCCGCTTACGACAGTATAGTTACTGTAGAATCTTACAAATCCAAAAGAAAATTCGTAATCCCATATAAACTGATTAGACTATTTAGTCCGGGTTGCTATCCAGACCTGTCAATATTTTCAATGGACTCTGATAAGTATGTGTACTCTTGTCTGTCTCCTCTCCAATCTGGCGAAGAAGAATGCAATCTCTGACCCTGGAAAATTGTCAAGGAGGACACCCAACAACTCTTCCCAATTACTGGCTTTTAAGAAGACATGAGTCAGTTTGTTTGACAGAACGCCTTATTAACCTTAAAAACAACTGGACCAAAATGTATACAATTCTTTTTCGGGCTTGTTCGTCATTACTACTTCACGTTTCTCAGTGGTCAAATCTGGAAAATCTGAAAACGAATACTCGTTTTTATTAGTTGACCCGATTATCGTTGTTCCTGCAAAAAGATGGCATGAAAGTATCAACAAAAAATCACTCTGAAAGTAGTTTTGAACTTTTTACTGTGCTAAGAATTGTGTAACCAGAATTATTAATTACAAGGCCTTGGCGTAGAAAAAAGGTTAATTGGTTACTCTTAACTATCTGACTATTTCATTTTTCATTAGTAGAAAAATTTGCTTAGCACATTCGCGTTCTTCAAACTTTCAATTTCTTTACAAATTCGATATCATGGACTCTATCGATATGAATTAACTTCTTACACAATAATAATCAACACAAAAGAACCAAACAAATGAAATTTCACTAAAATCTAAGGGAAATGCAAAATATTTGGAGGCAAAAATGTTTCGATGATGATAATTACTTTCGAAAGTTTAATAATTCTTTTGTCGAAAAATCACTTTCAAGACCTCTCAAGTAGTAGCTGTTAAATAAAAAAAGGTATGACACGAGATATTATTGTAAATTGAAGACGTTCATCATCGCCATTGATTTTTTTGAACAGGGTGCGGTCCACACACAACGCCATCATCATTTTTCGTGTCGATAACTTTATGACTATAGGAAAAAATCGATGATAGCAAAATCACTTAGCATCATCATCGATAGAAAGTCGTGGAGGTCAATAGTTGTTTGATGATTATTGCTGAATAAACAAAACCTATTAAACCGAGCCTTTTTGGTTTTATTCAAAGAAAGTAAACCCTGCGGAACAATTGCTATTATTCACTCGAAGACTTCAGCTGACCATGGTCTTTGTTTTGTTTCTTAATTTCCAGAAGAAACGAAAAATGCTAATTGACGTTTGAAGCCGTTTTTATATAATTTCACTTTCTTCCGAAATGTGTGCAAAATTTGGACGAGAAAAAAGATAACAAAACAAAATGAGTTTCGTTTTGTTACGAAACTTGAATGAAAAATTATGAACCTACCTTTCATCGATTATATTGTTGTAATAATTTTTGCTTAAGCTTTTGAAAGAACGAATGATCGCATTAATCGAAAGTTATTTCTCACACGCAATAATAGTGAGTCATTTAAAGTAATTTGATATCCATCTTGGATTGTTTTTTTGTAGTTTTCTGTTGATGCTTGGTATTCTCGCATGGCTAATAGCAGCATTTCCGGAAACGGAACAAACAAATTAAACTTGGCTTCCATCTCTTTATGTGATTTGGGTCAATTGGCGAATCATGTGAACCATTTCTTTTACGGATCATCAGTCATCAAATGAACTTTATCGATTTAAACACAAATTGCATTAATTCCGGAAATAAGACTGGAGGGAACAGTGCAAGCTACTTAAATCGTCTTGTCAATAATTTCTTAAATTGAGTTAAATCACACTTTTAGAAAATACGAAAGTGAATACTTACGCAATAGGTTTTCTAAAATTCGATGATATAATGTTCGATTTTCCAATAGAAAACTTCACGTATGTTTTCCCTGAGCCTATCATAAATTCATATAAGGAAGAAGTGAAATTTCGGATTTGACTTGTTTATGGCCATGTGTATTCCATAAGTTTAAGTTAACAAAAGGTTCCTAAAATGATCACCATCGCACACAAAAACTTAATCTCCATTTGTTTGCCCTTTCGAAAAACATAAACAATTCATTTTTTTTTGGTTGAAATTCACACCGACAGTTGCTAATTGCTTTGCATTATGAAAATTTGTGTGTGAATAATTCTTTAAAATAGCCAGCATATTAACATTGCATTTCCTCGCTGACTTAACAAGACACTGACTTAAGCTAACCGGTCAGGGCCGACGCTGAATGGAAAGCGAAAGTTTAAGTCAACTTGTTGTGATATCCCATCATAATATATTGTTGGCACTTAAAGTCCAACAAATTCTTACTAAATCATTTTCATAATGATAAAACATAAAAAGACCTCTTAAAGAAAGTGCAACATTTTTGTTTCTTTACTTTTTTGGCTTTTGGGTATTTCTGCACTTTTGTTAAAGAGACACTTTGTATGCGTGCGACCAGAACGAACATTAGGTACTATCACGAAAGTAGAGAAAAATGCGTTTAGATTTGGCAAGGAGATTGTTGGTGCGAGGGTTTTGTTCCTCACCAAACATTTAAACACAATTCGAATGGAGACATCTTACCTTTCGCTGCGGAAGAAAGTCCATTTCGTTTGCATGCTTTTCGGTGACTTATTGCTGATTTGGTATTCCATGGAGGGCCCCGAAAAAGGAAAAGTTGATTACTTTCGACAACTCGGAGTGATGGTGCTGTGCATGAGTTCATGAATTTTGCATAAAAGAAGTGCTTAAACCCATTCGGCGATCAAGAGTCAAACAATTGACGAGAGTTGAATTTTGAAGTGATTTTCGTGGAATTGATGTTTGTTGTCGAATGATTGATGCATCGAGCATAGCCACCTCCGGTCGTTGTCACTTTTGATTTCACATTCAAGACATTAACCTTGTGATCTAGTTTCAATGGGGCGGTAGATGGAGCATACCAAATCACGGTTTTGAGATAGAATCAGTTTATAGTTGTCGGGTGGGTATGATGGTCAATAATAATACAGTTGGGACTTAAGAGACGTCTGCCAGTCTGGGTGATAATTATCATAGGATACATTTCACTCAAGATAGATTTGGTGATGGTGGTCTTATTTAAATTGGTATTCTGATAGTATTTTTAAAGTATGTCAAGCTGTCAAGTTGTTTATGGAGTTGGCTTAAAGAGATGGTAATTATGTGTTGAGATGCTTAATACTGACTTTGAATGTAATCAACTTGCTGGTGAAACAACTTATTTCTTCTGTTTTTTATTCAAATAAGATATCTATCTCCTTTTTAAAAGTTTAAGTTTTAAAGGGCAAATGTTAACCTATTGTCTAGGAACACATTTTTTTTAATACTCGCTGTAAGCATCTTCTGTTTAAGTCGGGCTAGTTGATTTGACATTGACAATTTATATGGGACGTTCCGGAATTCGATAAATTCTACATAAAATCTCCATACTAAAGATGAACATTATGTCGAACATAAATTTATGTTCCGAATCAGCAAAGTGCTAGAAAAATATTCGCTTTCATTGGGAGGTAGAATTCATGAAGACATCGATTTCGCTAAATTCAACATATTTCATAGTGTTCACTGTCCAGCTTATTCCTCAAAGCCAAACTCTATTACGAGCTCAGGTCTGCGGAGATATTTGCTAGTCTAGTCTATCTTTAGGATTACAATAACCAAAGGACAAAAAACAAAGAAAAATAGTTTTTTGATTAAAACTCGGTAACCAGACCTCTTTAAGTTGACAGACCTGGCGTTTTGAAATCCTCATCTCCTCACGAGTTGCTTCGTTGATGAATTAAACTCTCCTACCTCCAATGAGGAAATGAATAAAGCTGAAAAAAGCATTAGATCAATTTGTGTAAATGCTTGCATATGTTTTGGCGTCGACCTTGCATATGTTTTGGCGGTTACACTCTCAAACAATTTTAGAAAGGTTGATAGGCGTTCAATTCATTGAATTATAATAAAAAGCAAACATACATCTAGGAAACGTTTTTGCAAGTCAGTTTATCAAGTTTCATGCTCAACTCTTTCGTTTCGGAAGGTTTAAAATTTCGTTGGATCGAATCCGATTTATGAAAACAAATTTGTCGACAAAGTAAATGGAAGTTAAGAGCATTTTATATTATTTTTCTTATAGTTAACTCACAACTTGACCATGACAACATCGGATGAAAACGCTTTAGGCTGCTTCGAGAGATAAATTCTTCGAGTGATTTTTAGTCCAACACTGGCAATAACACCAGCGCAGAGATCAGACAAAGAATAACTCTTGATAATCGCTATTTCTTTGGGCTAAGAAAGCAAATGAATGGAAAAGCCCTCTCTCGAGCAACTAAGGTAAAATTATACAATACCCTCATCATCCCAGTTCTGCTCTATGGTGCAGAAGCATGCACCTTGACAAAATCCGATGAAAGCGCCGTAGGCTGTTTCGAGAAGAAAGTTCTTCGGGTCACCTTTAGCCCCGTGTGCATTGAAGGAGAATGGCGAAGAAGATATAACAGAGAACTTTACGGGTTGTACAACGACATGGACCTAGCCAGAAGGGTTAAGGTCCAGAGACTCAGATGGCTCTGTCATTTAGAGCGGATGGACACCAATGCTCCGGCCCGGAAAGCCTTCGACACTATTCCCGAGGGACGTAGGAAGAGAGGAAGACCGCGACTCAGGTGGCGCACTCAATTGGAAGAGGACCTCAATCAACTTGGAGTGCGAAACTGGAGACAGCTACCTAGGGACCGAGTTGGCTGGCGGAGACTGTATATTGAGGCCCAAGTCCACAACGGACTGTAGCGCCACCTTAAGTAAGTAAGTAAGATTTTTAGTCAAGTCTGCATAAATGGAGAATGTAGACTATGATTCAATGAAAAACTTTACGAGCTGTTCAGCGACGCTGACCTAGCCAGAAAAGTTAAGGTCAAACAACTTTGATGGTTGGTTCATGTAGAACAATTGGATAATAATGCTCCGGCCCGTAGAGTCTTTGAATCCAACCCTGGAGACAGATAGTTATAGACCGTGCTGGAAAGGTGTTTCAAAGTCACAGAAACGCTAATGTAATTTAGCAAAAATAATAACAACAAAAGGGTAGCACGACAGCTGCGAAAAACCTCTCTGCGCCCCGATTTGCGGAGTTAACAGTTTTGGGGGAGCTTAGTCTCCTGATTTTTTGGTGTATTGAATTCAAAAACTCCATACCTCCGTTTGCAGAAACGCTTCTCCTGGGCTTACACTCTTCCACAATATTTTAAGTGCATTGATTTGATGTACAGTTTAATGCTGAGTTTCCGAACGGCTGAGTTAAGATGAATTTTTCCATGGCAAATTATGCTCTTGGAAGCCTTGTTTGTATTTCGCAAGAGTCTGTAAGTATCCCTTAAAGACGAAATAAAAACGAGTCGGATTAGAATCTAAAGGTTCTGCGTAACAACCAACGAACATAACCACTACAACAAGGGACTAAGTGTGTCCTAAGCTTTCCTGATCTAATCTTACCGATCATGGACAGATTTACTCTACAGCTTTGTTCCAATAAAACAAAATGTTTTAAGGAAACAAAATTTTTATTCATGTATTCCATTAAAAATATAATTATTTTACATTTTACATTTTTAAAAATATTAAACCTAATTTTTCAATATATTTACAACAAAATGATATTTATGAATAATAAATAGAAAGAAACGTAATGAAATATTCGTTGTGTTTTGTTTTTTCTTATATAAAATTCAAGTTATTAAAATTAATAAATAAAATTAAAATGCCAAATTAAAAAAAATAAAATCTCTAATTTTTCTATGAATATAAATAAATTAATTCGTATATTGTTTATATGAAAATGCATATGATCTAGTTGTTTAAGAAAATTTTATATTTAACTAAAAATTAGTAATTTTATATTTTGTTTTTACTTTATTTTATTTTTTATACATCACTGGACAACAACTTTAAATTGCATTGAGTTCGATTTTGTTTTTTAACCTAACAAAATGTTGTTTTGTTTTTTTTTTTTGTTGTTGTTTTAATAAATAAATTGCATATCTCTTCGTTAAGTCGTTACTTTGGTTATAAAGATTATTGCGTTTGGTTGTTGTTATTGTTGTTGTCTACATTTTATTAGACAGTCTTTATAACCAGAGAACAAGTAACCATTCCAAATTCAGCTAGAATACTTTTTTCCCAATTGAAACTCTTTGAGAGTTTTAAAATGTCATTTAAAATTGTAAAATCTGATTAATCCAGTCGCGGAATTCGGAAATTCTTGTATAGACTCCAGGCTGATTGGGCTCAGCACAGCCAATACCCCAGGAAATAACTCCGCCAAGCATGAATCTCTTGTCCGTTTCACGTTGCAGAACCATAGGACCACCAGAATCACCTAGAAACGAGAAAGACATAAGAAGTGAATCAATTTCTTTTGATTTGAGAATTTTATGTTTCGTCACCTTCACATGAGTCATAGCCGCCCTTCTTCCATCCAGCACAGATGAAGATATGTGGAATGTGTTCAATGTACCCTGCTGCTCGGTACATTGTTTCACAGATGGTGTTGTTGATGATTGGAACAGCGACTTCTTGAAGCACACTTGGCAGAGGTCCGTCTTCGTAAAGTCGACCCCATCCAGTCACGAAGGCTGTCTGTCCAATAAAGTCCTCATCGGAGCCTGGTACACAGACCGGAATGATGTTTGGTTGGAAGACAACTGGTTCGTAGAATCTGTAGAAAATTTGTAGTGTTTTTTTTTTCAAAAAAATAATGCTGTCAAGTCTTACCTGAGAAGAGCTAAATCATATTCAAAAGTTCTTGGATCGAATTGCGGATGCGAGGCAACAATTTGAACTCTTCGCTCTTGATAGCCGTACGGTTCTTCCTCTTCTGCCAAATCATATTCTCCCAGACGAAGTAAGAGATCAGATGGCGGGACACTAAAAAATTATAAAAATCTGTTACGAAATGATTTCTAAGAAAAATCAAACTGACTCACTTATCAACACAATGCGCAGCCGTTATAGCCCAGTTCTCATTGAGCAGCGCTGCACCACATTTGTGCAGGTAAGTTGAGGTTCTCCATTGTCTCAAAGAAATTTGCCATGGCCACCTACCGAAGGCAGCATTCGATCCACCGACTATCCTCGGCTCAGGGAACATTCTTCGGCCACAAACTAGAAGAAAAAAGTAAACGTTGACAAAAATAGTACCAAAAAGTGGCAACACTTGCAGGCAAAACAAATTAAATCTTTGAAATCAAGAAAAGGATTCTTGACAAACTACTTTAGTTTTATAGAAATCCAAGGAATGACTAGTCAGTCTCATTAATTTAACAGTAAATCCATAATTTTACATTCCACCATTTCTGCATTTCATTAACATTCTGAACTTCTCCAGCAACAGCAGACTCTGTGAAAACTGCAAAAAGTCATTTTTATTGTTTTGCTTTCCTGCAGATTCTTCTATCCTAAAAATAAGCTGTAGGCCGCGCTCCCCTTGATGCGAATTGACATAGAACGAGTCGTTGTCGTTCTGCACGCAAGAAGCACCAAAGACAACGACAGAGAAAACGCGATGAACCTCATGTTAAGTCAGTAAGGTCTTTGGTCCATCGATCGGCAGCACTGCGGCATCTTCATCTCTAAGTGTGCATAGTTTTTTTTCTCATCTTGAAATTTTGTATCTTTGACTTCATCTATGCATCTATTCGTGCAATAATCACAACCGCAAAGGAGACGAAGTCTTCGATCGACCTTGGTCGGGGTCTAAACACATTCGTGCAACCATGCAGCAGCCTTGCACCGAACGAATGGGTACACATCCTAAAGGAAGTTGATGGCAGTGGTGGTTCGTAACCATTTTTACTACCGATTCGTCGTCGTCGTCTTTGTTGTCGTCTTGTTCTTCTGATTTGTCTTCAGTGTCGTCAGTCGTGAATAAGTTTTGGTTTTGGAAGCTATTCTCATCATTGTTAAGAAGAAAAATGAGGAGGAGAGGAATGCTTGTGTTGTATTTTTAGGATATGCGCGTTCAAAGGTGGACAAATCCTGTGTGTGTTCGCTGTCGATCGACAAAGACGCATGGTAGAAAGTTCTGTTAAACGGAATCGCGAATTGGGGTTATATCAACAAAACTGTGCAATAGGGTCAATGAATTTAAGTTTCTTTTTCGAGGTTAGGTTTCTTTTTTTCTGGCAATTTTTGAGAACTTGTGCCATCTTCGGCTAGCGGCGAGACTTAATGAAATTTAATTGATGGTTCATCTCAACACAATTCAAAGCCAAGTCGTTGTGAACCTTCATCTTGCATCTTTTACGATTGATTTGCTGTTGGTATTGAGGTTTAAGAGGTTGTGATCCCATGTCCTGCGTTTTCCTCATCACGGTATATCGCCTTCGAGATTTTAAATTTTATGATTGTTCTGTTTGCAGGGTTCTGGGAATGGCCAAGAGTCAAGGTTGCTGCGAGTATTTGAGTTATGTTGTTGTCAGTATTTTTTGTCTTGTTTTAAGGACTTGTTGATGCTGTGGATTGCTGTGGAAGGTTGTTGAGGAAGGAGTAGTGAAAAAGTCGACCATCAGCTTTGCAGATAAATATCGCTGAGTGTTAATATGCGAGAAGGTGTCATTTACGAGGTTTAAGTGTTTCAATTTGTGAATCAATTATCTTTTGTTGATGAGCTCCAAGAAGAAAAATGTATGTGGTCTAGCCTTCGGGAATGATCTTGCAGTTGAATTTATGCTTTGGACTCAGGACAGGATATTTAAATTTATCTTTGCAGTTAAGGACTGTCTGTGATCTGTTAAAACCTAAAAAAAATATGGAAAACAAAATGCAACTCACCTTGTCTATAGTCGACGCCTTCCAGCGATGGAATAGCTGAAGTCGTCGTAAACGGTATTGAAGTCGTCACATTGAAACTCTCTGTAGGGATATCAGTCGTGATCTCAGGAATCAAACTTTCAGTGACGCTTTCGCTAGGGCGTTCCGTTGTTGAAGTTGTACCCAATGGCAGTGATGATGTTCCGAGGGGCTTTTGACTCGTGACATCTCCTGGAACTGAACTATTGCTTGATGCTGAATCCAATACTGGTGCAGTTGTTGCTGATGAAATTTCTGGAATCTTATTTGAATCCGTGGAGGAAGGTTTGCTTATCCCTTCGGTAGAAGAACTCTCTGGACTTGAAGGCTTCTCCGAAAGAGTGGTGTTCTTATTAGCAACGACTTCCGGATCGATTGTGGGAACTGGCACCCAATCAGCTGGTGGGGGCTTTGGCTGCCAATCGGTTTCTTCAATTGTGATGTGGGTATTATTCCTATTGTCGTCCACTGTTGTCCAGGTGACGAGAGTTGGTCTGTAAGTTGAAGTTGGCTCAGGGAGGGATTCAGCAGTAGTTGGTTTTTGAGAGGTTGGTGTTGTCGGTGATACTTTTGTCGTCGTCGTTGTTGATGTTGTTGTTGTTGAAGTTGAACTTGAAGTTGTGGTTGTGGTTGCCGGTTGACTGGTAGTTGTTGGTGAACTCGTAGTTGAAACCGGTGCCTTTGTTGAGGTGGTAGTTGAAGGAGTTGTTGAACTTGTTGGTCTCGCTGTTGTTGTTGTCAATTCTGCTTTCTGAGTGGTCGATGACGTTGAAGTGATTTTTAAGATCTCTGACGTGGGCTTTGGTTTTGGTCTAGGAGCTCTTGTCGGTGGATCTGGAGATGTCACATTGATCGAAGGCGACGTTGGTGGATTTTTATTCGATATTGAAGAACTTGTTGAGTTCAGAACTTCATAGTGAACCACTGGCCTTCGAGTGTACTTAGTCCTCGGTGTTGTTGAAGTTGTGGTTGTACTTGGTGAAGTTGGACGTTTCGTTTGAAACGGTTTTTTTGTGGTTATTGGACGTTTCACCAACGTTGGCTTGTATTTTTGAGTTGTTCTTGATGTTGGCTTTTCAGTTGTTGTTGTTGTTGTTGGTGTTGTTGGTGTTGTTGTTGTTGTTGTAAAATTAGCCGCTGGAATTTTAGTAATTATCGGCTTTTTCGTCCTGGGCGGTGTATCCGTAGATGGTCTTTGTGGTTGAGTTGGAACTTTTGTTGTTGATGAAACTTTAACATCATCAACAACTGTCGATTCGGTTGGTTTGTTTGGCGTTGATGTCTCAACCATTTGGAAAGTTGTAAATTTACTCGGTGGTGTTGTTGAATCGAAAACATTGTCAGAACTTGAATTTGGTGAAATTGTCAATACTGGAGCACTTGTTGTGGTTCTTCGACGAGGTGGTGTTTTAATTGTTGTTGATGATACTGTTGTTGGCATTGTTGTTGGCGAAGAACTGCTTGGTGAAGTTGATGGTGTCGATGATAGTGTTGAAGAAATACTTGAAATTGGTGTCCTCGATGTGATAAATTTCATTGTTGTACTTTCAACTCTTGAAGCTGTATGAGTAATCGTTGACACAGGAATATATGGATGAATTGTTGAATGATTCTTCACACTTAGACTGTCAATCAGACCTTCAGTGGTGGGGACTTTGAAGAGTGAATTTGTAGAAAGTGTTGATGATTCATGGGAGAAATGTGATATCGTATTTTGATCGATACTATTGTCACTGATTTCTTCAGCAAAAATTTGTGATTCATCCTTCAAGAAACAAAAGAGAAAAGTTGATTAAAATGCATTGTTGGTGAATTTTGTGACATACCTTCATTTGGCAACATGATCCGAAGTAAAATCGATCTATGCATGTTCCCAGATGGGTTCCGTTTTGTTTGATACAGTCTATAGCGAACATGCACACTCCGGACATGCCAGATTTTCGAACAATGCATGGCAGGTGGCGGATATTTCGTCCTGATTGAACTAAAAATAAAGAAAACACAATATTAACACCAAAGGCTGAAATGAACTCTGGACTAAAGTTAATCTTCGAACCAAATACACAAAAATAGAATAACAATAAAATCACAAAAAAAAAACTCAGCCGTAAGTTATTTGATGTCTTAAGCTATTTTTATCCGCCCATCATCATTACAACGGCGCGGCGCAAGCATGCAGTGGCGGCTGTGATGCACACAGACTCCCAAAGATGGAATAACGCAAAACTAAGAACACAAAAAAAAATCTTGATTCGTTCTCTTCTTCAAATAAACCGGAACGCATCGTGTTGTAATCTGATATTAGGTCATCGCCCTTTTTTTGTACTCTCGAACACAAACACTTGACAAAGCAAAACCCATCTGTCTGCTTCAAATCTTGATCGATTTTGATTTTGAAGGCTGCCAAAGAGGGTCTAAAGATTTTGGTATCATGAGATAATACCGGAACATGTGTGAAGTTGTCGAATTAAAAAAAGTAAATAAAGCATTAATCATTTATAATGATCGTTGGGATTGATATTGTTAATAATTCAGACGTCATCTCTTTAGTTTTTTTTGTTCAAAAGAAAATAAGGAAATTTGTGATTTGTAGTCAGAACAAGGTGTTGGACGTTAGACAAAAATGAGAGTTCGGAAAGTCATCTCATCTTAAAAGTGTTTATATTTCTAAGAAAATAACCAAGACAATAAACATCCACTTTTCAACTGTTCACAATTCGCCTCACTTAAAGCTGACATTGATTGTTATGTTAAAGACCACAACTTATCAAAAAAAAAAAAAAAAAAAAAAAAACAGCAAATGTTACTTCAAATGACAGAATGACAACCATGAAAAAACAATTTGCATTCTTCGCTCACATAATTCTTACAATACGCCATTTGCCTACTTAAACATACTGCCAAGAGCTACTCCTCTTCCTCCTTCCCAACCAACCTAACGGGAGGCATAATTTTGTGCTGAACAAAACCCGCAGACTTTAAGTCATTTAACGATCAGACCGACAATATTAGGTCAGTTTCTGATGGCTTCTGTGGGCTGTGCCTAACAAATTCAATTCAAAACGCAAAATTCCTGCATGTGACAGCAAAAGTAGGTCGTGCAAGCCCGAGCAATGCCAAACACCGAACTCTATTTGTTTTGTAATTCTCCATCACTTTGGAAAACCATCAAGACCAGATTGGTATATGAACGAATGCAGCTTACTGGTTCATTTTGGCCCTCTTCATTCAAAACTTGTACCATCAACTCTCTTTGACTTGGAAATTAGAAAAAAAGAGAGCTCCGAAAAACCGGTATATGGCTAATATCAATGTTAAACATGATAGAGAGCGAATGAAGTGGGAGTGAAACATTCCTAGATAATTGAAACTAATGTTAGATTCAGCGAATACTTGTTCTTCCTTCATGAACAAGCAAAATCATAAGAAAAACAACAATAAAGTGGTAACACTCTGCCATCGGAGTGAAGAGCTTAAACATAGTTGAAAGTATAATTTGTTAGTACATTTTGTTCAGTTATGGATATGAATGATCGGTCATATACGGGCTGGAGATATTCTGATGGTGTTATTATTATTTGGCCGTAGGTAAAGTTGATGGCCTAATTCAGAGAGAAGAAAGTTTTCGTTTATGGTTTTTTTTTGCCCTCTTCAACACGACAAGAACAGGGAATATAACTTAATATCTATAAAATTATGCAAATTGATAATATTTGCCAAATGTCTAATCGTTTTGATCGATTTAAATCGTTTTATGAGGTGTATTCGTAAAATCGAGTTCGCAGCTCAGCTCTTTTGTTTTGTTGTCGGTTTTATTTATTTGATGTGACCACATGACAATGGTGTGGGTTTCGCAAATCAAATTTCATTTTTTAATTTCAAAAGAAAGAAAGTGTTTTATTTTTGGATGGACAAAGAGAAGTGTCAGTGTGTGCTAAATGCGTGTGGGGTACATGCGGAAGTAGAAATTTGTTTAAGTTATAGTTAGTGTCGTTTCTATTGAATTTTAATGCATTTTGTAAGACGCACACAATAGGAACAGTGATTAGCCAGTTAAGGCTCTATTAATGGCATAACTTTGCGAAAAAGTTTTGGTGTCGTGAAAGTGAAACTGATTTAAAATTCAGATGATGAGGCGGAAAATATTTATTATATCGAAATTTTTGACACGTTATGCAAGATGAGAAATTAAATGATAAGAAAATGAATCATCCACGAGGCAAAAACTACGCTGAAGATATTTAGGCCTACAATATGGCTGGAAGTGACGATCACAACGAAAACAGACTTCTAAGAAGATCGTAGCCAAACTGTTGAATTTAACAACACGCCTCGAGATGCAAATAATGCGAATGTCTAAAAAGAAAGCAAAAACAGGTTTCAACCTAAGATCTTTTGTTTGAGTTTTTCAAGTCACGTTGTTCGTCAAAGCTTACACACCCTTTCTTTGTCATCTTTCTTCAAAGACAATGACCGATGTTACACTATCCATCAAAACTAACTCTCATTTACTTTCGAAAGTTACATCCGCCAGTATAAAGGTTTTCTATCAGAACAACAAAATCCATTAAATGCAAACGTTGCTTACTTAACCAGCAGCATTTAAGAATTAAAGGAAAAAAGAAAAAGATTACAATGGCCTGCATTTGAAAGTTCTCGAGAAAAAAAAAAACAACACAGACAACAACCAAACTCAAATGTAGGTCGGAGAATGTTCATTCCTCACACGTAAACATGACTATGATGCCACTTTGATTACGCGAGATGAAAAAGCAAACAAATAAAAAAGACCATTCATTCTCTACCTGAATACACAAGCTGCTATACTAAGTTGAATTTAATTCATTCAAATTGATATTTATCATGCTTTTGCATACTTACACTGAGCTAAACTAGGATTATCCACAAAAACCGGATTGCCTCTTGACATCTGGCACACATTGAGGACGACGACGATTAATAACACCACAGTTGACATTAGACTGTTGGTTGTAATGAAATCCTGTGCTAGTCTTTGTTGTCGTCTTGGGGTTTTGGTCATTGTTTCCATCTGCAATTGAATTGAAAAGAGAAAAAAAAAGTTAAAAAAGTTTACGGGTTAAATTGTGATAGTTTTGAGGGATTTATTTTTGACCTAGTCAGACTTGAAGTCGTGTTTACATTAAACTGACATGAATCACGCCGTCGCAATGGCGACGAAGACGTTATTTACACACCAAGCGCCTACTCATTCTTTTTCTACCTCGTGGTCATGACTTTGGCACGAGGAGAAAGTTATATTCCATCAAGCAACCTGTCAGCTGTATTCGATGGCCAGCAGGCAAAAAGTCACCCGAAATTAGGGTACTACTCACTCTTGATGATGGCGACGTACAGACGGTGTGGAAGCAGCGCCGCCGAGGCGATGAAGATGATTAATAATGAAAATGGAAACGGTGTTGAAACCAAAAGTGATTTCTATGAATGGGCTTGGGCTTTGCTGTAAAGGCAAAGTAGAGAATAACCGAAAGTTAAGGCACGTCAACTGCCGCAGATATCATCCGTCATGTCAAACTAAGTTATGATTTTAATATAACAAGTTTGTTTTTGGTCGGCGAAATGTAGCCTAATTCGTTTTCTCGGTGAAGGTGGCATCACTTTTTTGTTTTTTTTTTATTTGAGAAACCGCTATTCATAAATAATTATGCAAATAAAGTTGGTAGAACTTTGGAGTGTTTTTTTTTTTTTATTGTCATTTCGCTGACCTA
The DNA here is from genome assembly GCA_920937365.1 of Sphaerophoria rueppellii. Classification (NCBI taxonomy): domain Eukaryota; kingdom Metazoa; phylum Arthropoda; class Insecta; order Diptera; family Syrphidae; genus Sphaerophoria; species Sphaerophoria rueppellii. The sequence continues at coordinate 2,522,193 of CAKKXW010000002.1, forward strand.
GAATCGTGAGATGAGAGAATTTTTTTGTTTTCAAATCTCACGCACACCCCAAAAAAAATGTTAACGATTGTCTTGCCTTGAAAATCGTGACCCAAATAACGAAATTCGGATCTGTTTTGACAGACAGAGAAGTCATCTTCGAAGAAATTAACCTTTTATGGGTGAATTTGGTAGTTAAAATTAATTTTTTGTTTAAATTCTGACTTTCTGGTTTGATAGATGAGAAAGGGGTTAACGATACCATTGTATTGCTTCTTATTTGGTTAACATCGAACTAATTTAGGTAACGAGTGAATGAAACTAATTTTGTTTGTGTGGGAGAATTTGTTGGCAATTTTTGTTTTGTATTTTTAAATAAAGTTTTATTGTAAGTGTCGGATGACATACCTGCGGGACTCTTTAAGTATGGAGGAGTTGTTTTGACGAACCATGCATGCACCAGGTCATCAATAAATTGTGGGAAGAAAAATGCATGCCCACTGACTGGTCGATATGCTCCATAAGCCCCATCCACAAAAAGCTTAATGTCGCATACAAAATCCTATATCCAACGTGAGCGTCTTAAACCGTTCTGCAACACAATAATCGGCAAGTACCAGTGTGGCCTTAGGCCAAGCAAAACAACGATATACCAAAAATTCACATTGAGGCAAATCCTGGAAAAGACCAACGAATTTCAAGTCGAATCCCACCATCTTTTCATCGACTTCAAAGCTGGTTTTGACATAGCATCCACCACCAAGAGCTTATGATAACGATGTCTGAATTCGGGATACCGTATAAACTGATCCAGCTGTGCCAGTGTGTAAATAGTTAACAGCTCATCCGCAGGGTTTAGACAAGAAGATGCGATGTCATGTGATTTCAACATAGTCCTGGACCAGATAGTGAGCAGGGCAGTTGTGAACACGGAAAACAATATCTTCTACAAATCTAACCAGCTCCTAGGCTATGCAGACTACAAAGACATCATCAGTCGATCCAAGAGAGCTGTGCTTGAGCCTTACACATCGCTTGAACATCAGGCGAAGCTCGTTGGTCTTGAAGTAAAAAGCAAAAGAACATCATTCCTACTGTTAAGGAAAAAACGTCACTGTTGGTAGTGGCAATATCGAGGTAGTTAAGGAGTTCACCTACCTCGGAATAAACGTCAATCCCACAAACGACACCTTAGTGGAGATCCGAAGAAGAATTTCCTTGGTGAACCGCTGCTACTTCGGTTTGGCAAAAAAACTGGGTTTAAAACTCCACACTCGAAAGACAAAGTGTCTACCATACTAGACTTTGATTTTGCCAGTCCTACTCACGGCGGCGTCGAGTGTTGGACGGTAAATAAGAAAGGGGAAACATTTTTCGACGGATTATTGGTCCCGTACTAAGCTACGATGGCGAATGGAGACAAGGAGTAGATGTAGTCCAGAAGAAGGAAGAAAAGACTACTACATTGGCTCGGCCACATGGAGCGATATGCCAAGAAAGTCTTCTCATCGCAGCCTCCAGGTTTGAGACGATAAGGAAGACCGAACATACGGTTCAAGGACCAAGTGAGTATGGATGTCAAAGCGCTTGGTTTTGGCAATTTGAGGGTGCATGCGAGGGACTGTTCCCGATGGAAGGCTGTAGTGTCTCAGGCTGAGATCCTTCATAGATTGGGAGCCGGTTAAGTAAGTAAGTTTATTGCTAGGGTTGTTTAAATATAGCATGGTAACAATCTAATTGTTTGATTTGTGATTGAAAAGTTGGAAAACAAAAACATATCAGCGCCAAAACAGCCAGCTGTCCGGTCCAGCCTTGCAACAAGTTCTTCTACGTTTCCCTATCACACACGCCATAATCTTTTTCGTCATCTGCGGACTCCTAAGGTACCTAAACATTCTTACGAATTTCGTAGCCTTTAATTGGTCTAATTTTTAGCCTGACGTACATCCAAAACCTAAACGGTCACCAGAAAATAATTTTGTTCGATGCCGTTTGTCAAAATTTGTTATTGTTTATAATTTTATGTAAATTCAACAAGAACTTGTCCGAAATTAGTTGACATTTCACTGAAACAAAATCCTTATAAATCATATTTCACATTAAATTAATCAGAAAATGTTTTCTGACTCATAAAATCACAAGTCAACGTCATGATCAATTTTTGTGCAAAATGCATGCGAGGGTCTTGCGGTCCATTTGAAGTTCACGGTCACGAAATTTGTTTACTTACATCTTTGGAGGGATTATTTCTAATTGATATTTTAAGTATTAATTGAGTACAAATTGGCTTTCTGAGACAAATGAGCCTTTTAACAATCTTAAGAGGTGTGTAAGTATGTGTACGATACGAGATTTCAAAGAAGGTGTTAACTTGAAGGCTTTGCTCATTTGTGTGGTGTTTGTTAAGAATCCTCTTAAGTCGTCATTTCATTAATCCCCTGTCAAAACGTATATGCAAACCTTTAATGTTTTAACTTAAAAGTGAAAAATTTCAAATCGAAAGTGAGCGAAAGTAAGCTAATGTCATCTGTCAAGAGATTAATGGAGATAAAGTTTCAAAATTGTAATGTGATACCTTTTTGTGTGACGCGCCCAACATTTTTACAAACAAATGAATTTTTTTGCGTTTTCAGATTCAGATCAATGTGGACTATTTGTCATATTTTTTTTAGACAATGGCAAAGGAGTGATAAAGTTTTCGTTTTTGGCACTTTCACCGATTCCATACAACTTTACTTAACACAAGAAACTCGACAAACTTGTTTGAATGATTGACTGTCCGGAAGTTAGGAAGACACTAGGTTTCAATTAACTATGAGCAAATTGTCTTAATTGTTGCAAGTGCATTTCATGTTCTGTGGGTTTATACACTCCGAATCACTTTATCTAGCCAAGCAATGTTTAAGAACGAAAATGAGCAACTTAAGTTACAAAAAAATAAATAAATAGAGTGGCGCGACAGCTCTTGAAGAGCCAAGGCCTAAGTGACTTACTCTCATCAACAAGTCTCTAGATGCATATGAAGAATTAAGGGGACCTACAATTTAACGTCGATTTCTAACGGCAAAATTGAGAAGCACTTTTTCATGACAGATGATACTCTTGGAAGTTTTGTCTGTTCTTCGCAAGAGGCAGTGCCCGTGAACGATGAAATAAAAACTATGAGTACGAGTATAGGACTCGAACCCACGACGTTCTTTTTAGCAGCCAACGCACCTAACCACTAAGCTTAGCAGTTAGGAAAAATGTTCTGAATTGAAAATAAATATATACTAGTTTATCAATTTAAACAGACTGTTTGGGCTGCACACGCCTGAGTTCTTCTTTAACAAAGCACTTAGAACAAAGCAATTAGGTAATAATCATCTCAACATTATCGTTAGATGTTTTTTTCTGCACAACAGAACCACCATCGCAAATAACTGCGCTTACCCTCAGTTTTGAAAAAACAAAAAAATACCATTTGCTAGCTGTGAATTTCATGTTATTCTTTTTCGCACTTTTCAGTCGCAGCTCGGAGAAGAATAAATAATCTCCATCCAGTTAGATTTATGTAATGGCTTAAAAATGCTGGTCGGTTCACAATAGTTCTCAGAAATAACTGTACTTAAGGAAGTTTAACAGTCACAAACATAGTGTGACTGACTGAGTAAAATACAAATTAACAACTCTCCAAATAAGATAAACCCAACAACCAGTGAACGGAACGCAATTAAACGAAAGTATCTTTTGCATTGTATATATTCTGCAGAAGCAGAAGTTTGAAGAAAAAAGCCAGAATTGAGTGTTGAGATCATTTGAGAAGATCTTTTTCTGGATTGCGTATACTTAACTCTTCCTAATGGGGTCAATGACTTTTGGTCTTTTTCTGTGATGGTCTTCTTGGACTAATTGGACTTATCTTTATTGTAATTAGAGCCAACTCTAGAGAATTTAATTAGGCATTTTTGTTTGTTTGTTTAAGCCTCGTGGAATTGCTGCAATGTTTTTGTAGCATTTTCATTTGAAATTGTTTTGTTCTTTGGGATGCTAATCATGAAGGAAATTCCTACTAACGTAAACCGTTATAGAGGAAAGGCTAATAGACGGACATAAACATTTTTATTTGAACGTAATTTGCATAGTTTTGTTGATTCCTTGAACCGTGCAGTAATTAAAATTTTCGTGAATTAGTTCCTGAAAATTGTTTTCTCATGGTGGGTTATGCTTGAACCTCGATGGATTATGATTGACCTTTGCAGAGTGTTTAGGGTATGGTGTGGAAGTCTAACATTGACTTTCCGAAGACACATAATTCGGTATGAATCTCATAAGCAGATATATTTTATAATGACATTGTGACTTGAGAGATTCAATGATGTCGAAAAAATAGATGAAATTTCGGTGATTCATTCCAAATTTTAAATTTCACTTTCGATCAGTTACAGAGGAATTGACAAAAGCGATTTGTACATAAAAAGCGCTTTGTGTTTGATGACTCATTCTACACCCATCGGAGTTTTACCTAAGCAAGTGTTTTGAATAAATAAAATTGATCTCATAACATGGGACGTAAGTGATGGTGACGAGTCAATTCTGACGTGAAGCGATTGCAGTCAGTTTTTAAAACATCAATTTGAAGCTATTTGATAACACCTTACTTACTTTCTATACAATTTAAGCTTTTCGTTAATAACTTTTACGAACCAATTTCAAATAACAGCATTATTGGCGACTGTTACAGATGGTTGCAGTAACTGTAACAGAACAAGAAATTAACACAACGCCAGACGACATGTCATTACAGGGAGCCTCTTGTAAGCCAAAGGGTTTGAGCCAAGGTGTTATACCTAACAGTCAATTACTAACATCTCTGCTCCATGTCTTCTTCCGATCGGCGTTACCTCCTAACAGATGTTTTAATTTCGCTAGATCTCTTAGTTCTACCAGGAAGCCTATATCAATCGACGCACGAGATCCAAGGTCTGTTTGCCCCTTATCAGTCACTGAAAACAAAAACTACCTGCGAGGTCTCGTAAACAGAGTTATGGTCAAAAACTCATGTTTTTTTGTTTTTGTCCTTCGGTAATGGTAATCCCATAGAGAGAAGATCCTCGAATGCAAATATCTCGGCAACCAGAGCTCGAAATGGAGTTTGGTTTTCAGTAGTTAGCTCAGGATAATGAGAACTATGAAATATGTTGAATTTATCGAAATCGATTTCTTCATACCTTGCCAAAATTTTGGACAGAAAAAAATTCTTCCAGAACCAATCAAATGATACATGAAAAGAGTTTCAAGTTTTTGAAGGCCTCGTAGACGATTTATTGGAAAAAAAAGTAAATTTTTCGCAACCATTTTCCCGCAATTTCAATTCAATACTTCTCAAAATTTTCTCGACAACTGTTACATAATTTTATATCAGAATAAGGGTCTACAAGTATCTTATCACCGAATATTTTGTGTAGCACTCGGTTATAGTGTTTTAATCAAAAAATAATCTTCGCTTCGGAGTTACCATTGTATCTAGAGAAAGTGCTTGTTTGGTGTGCTCTATGGCCGTAAGGTGTCATTGGCGACGTTAATTGGCCAACAGAACCATCCGATTTGACACTGTTAAATTTTTTGCTGGGGGACTACGCAAAAGGCAGTGTCCCCTAACTCTAGACGCACTAAAAAACCAACTGTGCTCAAGTTTTGGCCGACATACCGCCCGATATATGCGAAAAAGTGGTTAAAAATGACCTTTGAAGATCGCATGCTGCAAAAACTCAATTTTTTTTGTTGTTTTACAAAATTTATAGTGCAAATTTATTTGAGCCTTGAAAATCGTTACCAATTGCATGTTGCGTACACCGACATTACGAAAGCATTAAGTAGTGTAAATCCTCTTGTTTTATTTAGAAAATTCAAATTATATGGTTTTGATGGCACTCCTCTTAATTGGTTTTGGTCTTATCTGGTGAATCAAGCAATATTGCTATTTTTTCTGGTGTTCCAGAAGGTAGTCATTTAGGCCCATTATTTCAACATAAATTTCAACAGAATTCTTTTGACAAAATCGTACTCATAACTTTAATGCTGGTTTCAGTATCCAGTTCCAAAAACTAAAAAAACGCAAACGGAATTATCTGACCCATTCTTTTGACTTCTCTTAGCTTAAAGATCGTAAGTTTACCAACGTCATTTCTCAAACAAATATAGGACTCCTCCTCTTCTTCTCTAATTCTAAAAGAAATCAAACACGCAAAAAAGGAAGTTACAATTTAATCTACGCACCCTACTTATTTGACCACATTTCTTGTAACTCCTCATTTCTCCATAAAGCCATACGCAACCCACTTGTCGGAAGTGATTTACTCCAAAGCAACGTGAAAGGATAATCAATTAAACAGCCTACAATTAATCTAATTGCCCAAGTTGCAGTCTACCATCACAATCACAAACTAGCTCTATTGACCACCATAAAAATTCATACCACTAACCAATGAACTGTTCCACAAAAGAAGGAGCCAACCACACGACTCGGCAACAACCAACAACCCGAACTATCAAATCCATGGCGAGATGATTTGTATAATTGATACAAAAACCAAAAAAAAAAAAAACAAGATCAAAACTCTCAAGATGTAGATTAACACAAGAGAAGAAAAATCTCAAAAACATACCTTTCGAGAGCTCATCGCTGGGCTGGTTTCTTTTTCTGCTGTTGCAGTTCTTCTTTGGCTCGATGATGTTAATGTTTCTTCAGCTACCGATACCAGAGTCGATGCTGGATGCGAGATGCTGCTCTCCAGAGATGATGGCTATAATGATGGTAATTATTATGTTCTTGTTGATGATGACGCTAATGCTATCTGATATAGGAAGCCAGCTGGGATTTCTGGTTCAAACAGCAAGTCTTGGTGGCAGTGTGTGCAGTGTAAACGCGTTTTTTTGTATAATATTTCATTCACCACCGGACAAGAACCAGAGAGCTTGACTGGTCAGGGGGAGGTAAGCGATTGTGGTGCAGCAACGATGGGCTTTTCAGAATTTATGTCCGTCCGTACGTCTCTCTTTCTCTCTTTCTATTTAGCTTGAAGAAAAAATTCCTTGCTGCAATTTATGTTTATAGTTGGTTCTTGTTGTTTTTTTTTTCGTTTTCTATCCAATTGAAATTCCTTTGGTGGATTTTGTGGCTTTCTCGGAGATTAGCCTTTTGATGGAGAAGAAATTATTTTGCCCAAAGGTCATCTCTTTGATGATGCGCGATTGTTGTGTGATTACTTCCGGTTTTTGTTTGCTTTTTTTTTGCTTTTACGTTTATTCAGGAATCCCGATTTCACCGCAGAAACATTCTTTATTCTTCACTTAAACTTCTTCTGCTTCTACTTTTTTATTCGGACACACTTTGGTCGACGACTCGAGAATCACCATAATAATTGGGACACATTTAGCAGTAGCAACAGCGCGCATGCATAAAATCCACGACAAACGACGACGAAAACAAAGTAAAACGACTGACTCGACGACTAAGATGACGACAGTGGACAACAGCGATTTGGAGTCGATTCGAAAGCATAAAAGAACTCACGAAAGAACAAAAAAAAAAAACTACAACTTCCAAAGAATATATATAAAAAAAAGAAAGTTGGGGCAAATGTGCGATGGTAAACCAAAAATAACACAAAAAAAGATAAACTTAAATAATAAAACCTCTTCTGGAATACCACACAGTTAACACAAGCAACCGACGACGACGACGATCAAGAGTGAGTGAGTCCGAGCGCGCGCGGCCGCAACAGTCCAAGCCTCCAAGATGGTATGGCGAAAGGCGAAAATAACAAAAAAAAAAAGAAAATTTTACACACAACCACTTGGATTTTATATACAAAACGGACTATCGGACACACTATAACGGTTCTGATTAAGGCCAGTATATTCAAAATACATCACCAATATTGTGAGCGAGAGACCGAAAGAGATTTGTTTTCTTTTTTTATGTTTCACTTAAAATATATGAATTTAAATGGCTTCAAGGATCTGATCGTTGATCGTTCACAAAAGTTTAAATTTAAGGATTTTTGCACAACCGACGAATTGGTCTTTTAATTTGTTTCTCTCTCGCTCTCAGCTTCCTTTTTAACGCCGCTTCGATGCAGAACCTTGAGACCTTGACAGTGAAGATGATCTTCACAAACTGAAATCACCGCAGCGACCAGCCAAGTTCCTTGGCCATTTCCATTCTTCATTTGATGAAATTGCTTTGGTTGGTTGATGGTATTCTGTTTTATGTTTTGCTGTTCGTTTGCTCGAGTATAATAGTGCTGGTTCGAGCTCTGTGCTTTGTGGGGGTATTTTTTTTTTGTTGTGTCTTGTTCGGCGTTTTCTAATTTACCTGTTGTATAGACTGGCGAACAGGTACAAGAAGAAAGAGCGTTTATTGGAATGACTTTGGCTTGTGTGAGTTTTCATTTTTATTTGGTTTGTTTGGAATTGAAGAGAACATGTTGCACTTTTAAGAGAGACGAAAATTGCAATTTTTACTCCAGAAGAATTGGATATTGCTGGATTTTGTTATTTTTTGTTTGGGAAGACACAGACGTCAGGTACATACGGCAGCTACCCTTTGTGCGATTTAATGACCTCAAGTGGAATATTTTTTTTTTTTGTCACCGAACAGGCGAACACGTTGGCTTGTGGACAGCACGTGCTATTAACTTGCAGCCATTGTTTGTCATTGGGAATTTCAAAACATTACATTCTCATTAGAGAGCGATAGATCAGGTTTTTGCTTTGAATCATTTTGTGTTTTGTTTTGTCTTTTGGAGGCGCCTGATTAGAATGGGTTGAATGCCACTTTTGGGGGGTGATAAATATGATTCGAGTTACTTGAACTTTGGGTCTTTGAATGAATATTCATAATTATGCCATTGTCTATCGAAAACGTGACGAAAAATGAAAGACAAAAGAACAAAAGGTTCGCTGCTCAGCTCTTTCGTTTACCTTAAGGAGTAAATGTCTCTTAGAAGAAATTGATGAAGTTGAAGGATTGTGATTTATAGGATGAATCACAATATTGGTCCCGTTAGAATTCGTTGGTAACAGAACAGATTCTTCTTTCTAGTTTAACCTACATTATGACTGCTGAAGTGTCAGAAAGGGAGGTCCACGGTGTTGCAATATCTTTAATATAGTTCTGCAGTAGAGTATATTGAATCAACTAGTATAAACATCGATTTTAAGTACCTAGGTTATAAAAATTTTGACTGAATCTCCACGCTTGATATTGATTTTTGGGAAGACGCATGTGAGGGACCGTACCTGATGAAATACTGCAGTGCCCAGACTGTGATCGTACATGGATTTGACGTCAAATAAAGTAAGTTAGCTCAAACAGTTTGACTATTTTGGTGAACATTGAAACGCAGTGAGTTGTTTGTTATTTATTTTTATAATGGCTTTGATCTTTTGTTTAATGTTTTCTTAGCACTCTGCATGTCATATTTATTATGTTTTTACTTAGGTTTTTGAGTTTTTGTTGTAGTACAAAAATTCAATTTATAAATCCCAAACAGACCTCAAGACCTTGAATTATAGTTATTCTAAGTTCATCTCTTAAGTGAATTTTAATCAAGCCAACAATCAAATTACATTACGGAAGTAATCCATCATGTTCTACGAAGCATTAATACGATGATGTTAATAAACGAAATGAAAAGTGAGTATCGACAGCTTACTATAACTTTAAGCAATTTTATTTGGCTTTCAGGCAAAATACTTGCTTTATAATTCCAAAAGCTGAGAGTAAAAGTAATAATAAAAGAACGTTTTTAAATTGAAAAGAAAATAAAACAATCTCAAAGAGAGTTTTCACCTCAAGTCTTTCGTTTAGATATCAAAATGCATTCAGTTATATAACCGCTTGTTTCTTTTTTAAATAAAAGTTCTATTTTTGAAACAATCACAATTAACACGTTTTTACCGAAATGAGCACCAATATTTTACAGCCTTGAATGTTTAAATAATTTAGTGTTTTGTTATTGATTCTTTTTATCAAAGAAGCACTTTATTTTATCGATTTTTACAATACGTTGTGCCAAGAATATATCCTCAATTTCTGAAAATACCCACAGCCTACGTAAGGACGTGGATTTTGGGACTAAACAGGTTCTTCAAAATTATCCTTTTATTAACACGCGCCGGAAGTTAAAAATAAACAAAAAAAAAACTGACAGTAAATAAACAAAAATAAAAATACTCGACCAGCAAAAAAAGGTTCACCGAAAAACGTGATATGAAATTATAATTTAAGAAAACTAAACACCTCCACCGCCAGCACCACCACCGCCGCCGACGTAGTAGCCACCGTTGACCGTTAAACATTTTGACACCAAATAGAATTTGAACGGCGCTTGGGGTTTGAAGTTCTCTCATTTCATTGTTTTTAGATTTATGCAAATTTTAGAAACAAAAACTCGTTTAAAAAAGTTGATGTGCAAGAATAGCAATTAAAATTTTGCAATTTCTGACATCTTTCAAGCAGACACACGAAAAACATTTGCTCGTGAAACAAGATCCATGTATGCAACTTTTGAATCATAATTCTCACCTACGTGTGACGTTATTTGCTTATAATAATGTTAAATTATTAGTTGAATGACCTCCAGCATTTGTTTTGATTTTTTTGTTCGTACATTTATCATAGTGGCTCAGTCATAGTTTAAATATTCACCATTCAACATTTCACCAACTACTGTTAATGAATTGAGGTGATCTCTGATCTATCTATCATAGAGGTGAATTCGGAATTTTCTCTCAAATGGTTCGTGTATTTGCTAAACAGTGAATGATCTACGTTGCATACTTTTGAGCATGTAAATGAATCTTTCAAAGTCTGCAATTAGGAGTTTTTTAAAGAAATATTTTCACTGCTTAGTTCACGTAGGGTTTCAGCCTTCACCAGAGTAACTTTGGAGAGTCACTTTGGAGTCACCAAAACTTGCCCCATGGAAAGTGAACATGCCTAAAACAGTAGTACACCAAAAAGAGCACTGATACAGGTTTGCGGATCGACCATGCAGGTAGATCATCAGGTTGCTGTGTAGATCCGTGGTTTGGCTTTAGAAAACCCTATAACGAACTGCAGAAAAGTCGATTTAATCTGAAGATCCTTCCAAAAATAAAACAAGTTAACCTTTTTTTTTTACTAAATTTAACTATTTACACAGTTCCGCTTAATTCTTACGCTAAACACTTTGTGAACATTTCTTTCACTTTGTTCAAGCTTAAATTTAAAAATATTAATAGAATAAATTAAAGAAAAAAACATGGTTTACAGCAATTGAGAGAAAATGAAAAAAATGTTAAAAAAGAAAATATGTCAATGATCCTTAAACACTAACACCCGAGTTAGGAAGTATCACTTTGGCCAACACATTCAATACGCATCCGCTGTCTGCTACCTACGTACTTTCATCATTGGCCAGTACTTTATTGATCCAAGGCACAAATCTCTGAATATTCGTGTAAACACCAGGCAGATGCTCTCGCCCGCAGCCAATACCCCAAGACACAAGGCCGACTAGAGTTTTCCTTCCTTCGAGAGTGAGTGTCAGTGGTCCACCGGAATCACCTTGGCAAGAATCACGACCGCCCTCCTTATAGCCGGCACAAAGGAAGACATCGTGAATGGTTTCTCGGCGACCAGCCGCTCGAAACCATCGTTGGCAGCGATCGTTCGAAAGGACTTCAACATCGACTTCCTGAAAGCACAGAAACAATTGATTTGAGTTCGATTTTTTTCTTGAAATTATGTGGGAACCTACTTGAAGAACTGAGGGTACGGTGCTCTGACCGTGTCTTGTGCGACCCCATCCGGCTACAGTTGCCATTTTCCCCACGAGTTTTGTTGATACTGGCGGAAGGCAAACTGGAACTATATGCTGTTTGTATTGGACCGTTCGGTCTAGTCGCACGAGAGCTAGATCGTTTTTGAAATCCGCAGGGTTATACTGTGGATGGACTTCTTTTCGTTCGATGCCATATTCCTCATGGCCGAGGCGCTCTTCTTGGCCTCGAACATCCCATTCACCAAGACGGATCTTCATATTCGAATTTGTTGTCCTGGAAATCGTTACATGAGTTTTTTTTTGGTCTTAATGCTCGATTTATAAGAACTTACGTAGCAACACAATGAGCGGCTGTAACTACCCAACGACTTGAGATCAGAGCACCTCCACAACTAAGTTTCCTCGACAGGAAACCAGACTTGATCAGAGCCACTTGCCAGGGATGCGACCCAAAGCCGGTTGAGTGTCCTCCAACAATTCGATTTGACCGGGTGAATACTTCGCCACAACCTGTAAGACAATATTTTCCGAATAAAATGATTGGAAATTTCCCATCTAGGTATATACAAAATTGAGGAGATTGAACATCCCAAAGCCAAAGAAAACAAAAGAAAGGAAGAAAATGACAGATGCTTAAATGTGCTGGAGGGCTAAGAGAGTGTGGGGGAGGAATTCAAAAATCTAAAAAGATATCATTAATGCTTTTTAGGTACCAGGCACAGGACGATAGCTTCCATCGGCATAAGAGTCCCCGCCGTCAGCTGAATTGCCACCAATGTCGATTCCATTACCAACGCCAAATTGATGCGGTTGTTGTGGATGATCCAGCAAAGTGTCATCGATGCCAAAATGATTGTCCAAATGATTGGTAATACCCGGATGACTGATGCTGCTTATGTGATTGGTTTCGTGCTCCCAGGTTTGCGGTCGGGACAGAGGTTTGTAGGGTGGCAATGGCGGACGTTTGGTTGGATACAAAATGGGAGGTGTTGATGGGTATTTTTCGTTGATGAGATTCGGATAGTGAGGACGATTTAGATGGAGATGTGGTTTGTTGGTGTTGGCGAGATCTGGATAAATGTCATGCAAATGAATGATATCACCTGTGAAGCAATTTAGTTTTGTTTTTTTTTTGTCGGTTTTTAGAAAATGCAAGGAAAATTTAGAAAAACATTTTTTCAACAATTTCGGTTGTGTGTGTGTGTTTGTGGTTCTTTTGAAAATCTAGTGTAAGATTTTAAAATCTATTGGTTGCGAGGCTTATAAACCTACCAATTACCATTAATACAAACTTGAAGAAATGACCCTCACTCTTGTTAATTTTCAACGCAAACATGGACGTAGACAGGCCATACGATGGCGTACTGGAGAACATACGACCACGTACTGTCAAAAAGTGATCAGACCTCGTGTAGAGCCAATTTTTGCGTTCCAAATCGACAAGACGTTTCTTAACAACTAATACAGTCTACACTTTTGTCAATTTATAATGTTTGGCCATTAATGCCTTCAAAATATTATCCAACGACGACTGTCTAAAAGCTCAAACCATAAATTGCATCATTTTTGCTTGTTTGGTCCAACTCAGACCACGAATTATTCCTAACCCTGATACAGCCGTGAATAAGTACCAACAAAAAATTATATTAAATAACACTTCTGCAACGTAAATAGCCCATTACTCTTCCATTAAATAATAAATCTAATAATTTAATGGAGCTTAATATTATGTAAAACAATAATCACCTTCACACAAACTTGGCTGACCGTACCGAGACCAAATCACCAATTTTTACGAACTGGAAACAATACCAAGAAAAGAAGGAAAAATACAAGTGAAAGGGTTTTCACTTTTTAAGAAAACAACAAATTAAAAAAAAAGAGAAAAATAAATCTTCGTCACGCCTCCATAACTTTACACTTGAAAGCCACCTGCACCGAAAAATGATGCTTCTCCCGAAAAACATCTCTCTCCATTTATCAGCCCACACCAAAGGTCATGGAAATCAAGAGCCCTTCGTCTTCCCACTTTAGTGGAAAGTGAAATTTATTTTAATTCAAGTTTTTATTTTTCATTGAATAAATGAAATTGCCTAACTTTCAGAACTGAAGACGAACCAAGAAAAAAAAAACTCTCCTACGAACGAAACTTTTTGGTTATCAGAGCATAAACGGCGGCGCGAGTACAAGAAGTGCTTGTGCCATGCAAGCGATGAAATGAAATTTGTTGCCATTTTATTATTTGGTGATAATGTTCACATGGTTTGTCAACACATAGAGAGAAAATACTTCCTTGAAACAAATCAGTGTGTGTGTGCACAAAATTGCAAAAGCAATTTTCTTAATAAAATTTAAATTGGATGACGATGACGTTTAAAACGCATAATTTGCCTTCAATTGGGAAGATGTTTGTGAAAATGTTATGTCAAACAAAAAATATTAGTAAAAATGTGTTCAACAGATTTGGTAATAGCAAATTACCGTAATTCGCGAAGAAGAAATCTGACTATGAAGAACTCACTTGTGTTTTGTGCGACGGCAGCATTTGAATCTTTGTCGGCGTCTAGTTCTCTGTCCACGCAACACGACCATATCATGCCACCGGAACATAAATCCACCGGCTTGCCACCGCCAAGAACACACGATATCGACAGACCGCATTCGAATTTGTGACCACGAAACCGGCACGTTTGAGGGATCACTGGAAAGAAAAAAGCAAGAAATAAAAAAAAATTAAAATAAGGAAAAGTTAGATTATGTAGTAAAATTGGTTGGACTTGCATAAACTTCAATTATTTCTTATTATCATCTTTTTACAATTTCGCATGCAAAAATAAGAATTTTAAAACTTTGTTGATTTTTTTCCCGGAAGAAGAATTTTAAGGTAAGCTTGATTCATATAATGTCCTTTTGTTAATTCTAAAATATTATCTAAGAAATTGTTCAAACAAGCTGAACCTGAATTCAATTATTCTTGAATGCACTGTGCACTGCAGCATTTTAAACATTTCTGGTTTATTTTTGAATAAATTAAGAAAGTGAAATTAATATAGTTAATCTTTGTTTCTAAAAACTTGCAGGGCTGTGATCTACAAAAGTAATTTTTGTAAGTTAAAAACCATATGAACCTCAGAGTAGTGTGGTACCCTCATTGGAATGCATAGAAAATCGAAATATTATTGAAAAAAGGGTTGGATCAAGTTGTTTTCCTTAAAAGGAAATTGGTAGTATGATTTTTATTTCCAACAAGTAGTTTGGTAGATGTTGGTTTCTTTTAAAAAGTCTTGCAGTCTTGCATCGTTTAAGAATTTGAAGATTACCTGATAACTGCAGCTCCAAAAGCCTCTTCTAAATAGAAGCCAGTGTTGGCAAAGATAAAAACACAAAATAATTTCAACTTTTTCATTGACAGTCGAATTTTCTGACACAACAGTCGAATTAAGAATTAAATTTAAGCTAGGGATTCCTGGTTCGACGTATTACATAGACTCTGAAGGGGTAAGGCCATAGTTATAATACCAATCAAATAAAGAACTGCAACAAAGCAATGAAATATAATGATCGAACTTTCTTGACGACTATCTTATGACCTGATTGAAATTGCTATTGGGTTACTATCAGGATAAAAAGAATACTTAATACGGGTAGCGGGAATACGACACAGTTGAATTCTTCTATCGTTTTACAGCACTCTGTCTTTTAAGGATGATATCGATTATCTAAAGAATGAAAGTTCCTTTGTCACACTTTCCATTACCTAAGAAAGCCATCCGATACTAAATGTCAACAAAATGAGCCTCATCTGTAACCCTTCTCAAATCTTTAGGGAGTGTGTTCCACAGCCGAATGGCGTTGATAAAAATTGTCATTCTGAGATAAGGCGTGGCGATACAAGTTGAAAGGTTCTGTTCGAGGAACCGAATTGAATTCATTCGAATAAAAAACAAGGTTGTTGAGACTGAATAATGTTGAACAAGGAAATGAGTCTTCGAGATCGCAAAAGTTAATCGAAGAATATGCCGAAAATAAGTTTATTCAAACTTGATACATGTTCGAATCTTCTTAATCCAGAGACATGAAGCTTTATGTTGTTAAAAGCTACGTTGAGTTTGGCGTTTACTTAATGTTACAAAAGATTGCACAACCATAAGTTAAAATAGGTGCAACTAAAGTTTTTGCTAAAAGTAATTTCGCTTTAAGAGGTGTACTACTTTGAGGAGCCCAAAGTAAACGTAAAGCACCACAAACTCTATACCAACAGCATAGTTAATATGAGTATCCCAATCCCAAGTAAGTTGATAATTGAATACCATTTCCAAATTCTTAGACGTAGGAACATAAGAAAGCGGTGATCCGTTAAGATAAAAACTAGGAAAGTATTCTAAACTCAAAATAGTTTTATTTATAAGTTATAACCATGCATTTTGACTTTATTGGGTTAAGACACAGACCATTTCGTGAGTACCAATTGAATATATTTTTAAGATCGGAGGTTCAATTGTACACGCATCGCGCAATCCTCGATAAGTCAAGGTGGACAACTTATTTGAAGTTTAACATCATCGGCATACATTTGAAGAGATGCGCTTCTTAATAACAGACAGAAGTTCATTAACTTGTAAGAGGAAAAGCAAGGGCCCTAAAATCGACCCCTCAGGTACACCTCTGTTGTTTGAAAGAAAACCTCAGATTTTAAAAGCCTTGGTAAAATAATATTCAATTTTTTGATTATTTGACTATTGAATATTGACATCACAGTACTTCGCACATAAATGCAACGAACTTCAGACACATACAGCACTGGCGACTGAGGCCACATAACAGAGAACACATAACAGAGACCTACGTGGCACAGTGGAGGAGTCATCGCCCAGGTGGCCTAAGATAAGCTGGCGATTTTTGTAGAAAAAGAATGCTTACTGTCGAAGCTGGGGATTGAACCTGCAGTGTTTGGCTTAGCAATCCAGTACTCTATCCTCTGAACCATGGCCACCTGCGTTTTTTTTTGAATATTTTTTCGAGTGTTTTGGAAGAGCCTCATTCGATAATTACCTTGCTAACACATCCCTGCTAACTATCTTCTTACAGACGTTAAAGCCACTGAAACCTCCATAATCATGTAAGAATTTTACGATGCCGGCAGCTAACGGAGAATAGCTGGCCCTTTTTGTGAGGAAGCTATATTCCGGATACCATTTAAAATTGTCAGGACAAAACTACAATAAGTTTGTGTAAAATTTCAGTTCTTACTGTTCTTGGGATGAAGTCAATATTTTCAAAGCATGTATCAAGAATAATTGAAAAAACTTCGGTATTCCACCAATAACCCGATTATCGCGAAGAAAACCGTTTTGCTTGATAATTTTACGTAAGTTCCCTCCCATGGTAGTATTTTGTCTGTATGTTTGTAAGTCAATTATCTGGAGCCTGCATGAGTTGGAATATTGCACTCAATGTTCAAATTATTAATATAGGTGTGTGAATACATGAGTACTTCTAAAAAATTATTTCGGAAAGGGGAGCTGTCAAAAATGAAGCAATCGCGGTTGTTTTCTTGAAACAACAAGTTAACACATTTTGTTCTGAAAATAAAGTTCAATAGTAAAAACAGCGACTTTTTATGGAAGTTGCAAAGTTAGTGATTAAAAATAAATAAATTCAAGATCGCAACGTTTTTAAGATCTCAAAAAAAAAAAAAAAATAAAAGCTCAAATGGTTTACTTCTCCCCAGCATATCCATCACAGACTCCTCCATGCCATAGTATCCCGGTGAGTTCCTCCTTGACAAGGCTTCCAACAGCAGCAAATCATGTTCCTGTTGTTCTGTTGGAAATCCACTTGTTGCCACTGTCAACACGCTAGCAACAAATACACACCCCATCAGTAAATTTCTCGTATCCTTGAAAGTTGTCCCGCAACACATTTTCAAATTTTTTTTATACTTTCCCGATTTTATCGAATTGAACACGGCACTTAAGAATGTAGGTACGCAAAAAAGATAAAAATTGAAATCACTCCGTTTACATGACTTTAACAACTTGACGTTTACAATTGCAGCACCAAAGTGAAAGGATTTTATTACAATTGCTTCTGTATTCAAGACTTTTCACACAATTAACTAGAGACGTTAACAATTACAGACTTAAGTTTCACTCTTCCTCAGCAAAAAGAAACACGAACGCACGAAAGAATCGGAGCTCACGGCAAGGGATGGAATTTAAATCAACCTTAGGTGGTCAGCGATGGCAGTTCAGAAAAAAAAATTGTTAAATGAAATTAAATCTTTGAACTTTTTTCAGGTCTAGTAGTCTGCACCGAGTCCAATATGGGGGAAACTTAAGACGGTTAAACGAACTTGTGCGGTTATCGACTTACATCGACGACGTCTCGGAGCGAATAAAACGAGGAAAATTCAAATCGCAGACCACGAGCGCATCCAAAGAAAGCGCATCCAGTTCGGGGGAATAGTATCTCAGAACTAAAGTCACCTAGCTTCAGTCTACACCATAGCACCATCACTCACTCACTCACATCAAGAAGATGATGATGATGGTGCAGATCTACTTTTACGTGCGGCAGAGATGGTTTGATTATAGTGAACCACAGAAGACAGACAAGAAATCAAAGAAAAGAAATGCTAAAACAAAAGCACGAAAGAAATGTCTTAGCTTCGTGTGCTTCCCTGGCACCACCTTTGGCCCACTGTCTTTTATGCCCGTTATACCTCGGCGATGCTTTGCTGAAGAAATATCGCCCCGAAACAACAGCTGGATTTAATGAACGGATCGCTGAGCTTGTAGTTAGGTTGGTTTTGGTTTAAGTGGTGTTTCACTTTTATTCATCTCTAATGGGTTTTTGGGATTTAATTTGTGTTTGCTGCGATTAATTTGAGCCTGAACATGGGAATAGCTTTGGGTGCATTATGTGAAATTATGTACGACTTCCCGTGAGGAATGCATGGATTGTGCAGAAAACTTGGATGGGTCGTAACTTGTAAACGTCTTTGAACAATAAAACCGATGGTGATGAGAATTATGGCCCAAACACTACGAATGGAGATTTAAGGTTTTTCTGGCTTTTAATTAATTTAGACGGGAGGTTTTTTGGGAGAGGAAAGTAGAAGTGAATTTAAAAAAAACAACATTTTGGAGAGAAGGTCATCTGGGTGGCTGTTTGACCATCCAAAAGGTCTTCTGGAATGGCAGATCTTTTGATTTTTTGCAAAATTAGTGTTCTGAATTGCAGAAATTCCCATTTCACTTTGAAAGTTCTAAAAAGAATTCTACTTTCAGTTTTTAATTAGGAATTTACGTCCTAAGTAATTAAAAAAATAAATTTAAATAATCGCAACTAAGAAAAGAATGGGAAAGTTCAACTTTTACTTAAATCGGCAAACCATCTTTGAGTCATTGCTTGGAAATGTTAGAATTCACCTATTGCCTTCAAAAATTTCTCCTTATCAGTCTTCGATCAAAATGACCATCATTTTTCATTTAAACTTTTTTGTTCAAGTGAATTTACAACTAATTAAAACCTTGAGATTCTTTCCTGTCTTTGTTGGTACCTTGCGGCAGTGACACCAAGATATTGTCTTTTTTATTGTTGACCATTAATTTGCTTTAATTAAAAGCGTCTTCTGTCACCTGGAATAAAGAAAGTACCTAAGTATTTGATGCTGGAATGGAGGAATTTTTTTATGAGTCATTTTCGGAAACATTTCATGTGCCATGGCTTCGTTTTGATTTCACTTACAAACAATAACAGTTTGCGATAAGAAACGCTACGAACAGACATGGGGGCAGTGTGCACTGAAGCGTTGTCGTTGTTATCCAAAATGTTGATGCAAAGTCATTAGTTTAATTTTTAATCATTATTATTTTTGTCATAATCATTTCGGTTAAAACAAAGTCAAGGTATGGTCTGTAAATAAAAAAAATTGATCATCATCAACATATCGATTTTAACAACTCACAACCAAGGTGAACGGTGGAGTACATTTTACTACAAAATGCTTATTGTTAAAAAGCTTACCACTGTTGCTCCACTTTTGAGGGAAAAAAATATACCTACTTCGAAAACTGCGATTTCAATAGATTAACTTTGTATGGAAAACAATATAGAAGATGTTGATAGATAGTCATTATTTATTTTATAAAATAACTAGCTGTACCCTGCCACGTTTCGCAGTGGCATCTTGTGATTGAATGGTTGAGAAATGAGAAACAAAACAAAGAATACATCTCGTTACTCGCTATCCTACCCTACACGCTAAATGCTACCCCGTTAACCTCTACATACTCCCGCTACATATCACCCCGCTACCCCACTATTCAACTACCCTGCTCACATGTCATAAACGACTATCGATTTTGTACAAAATACTTAAAACCCCATTTACGCCACTACCCGAACATTCCGTCAAAATTCGGTGCAGAACACTCCACTGTTACACAAAAGTATTGCGAGTCGAACTCAATACCACAAAAACAATCAAAAAACATGTGCATCACAAAGATAAATATTCATAATTATTATAATATAATCACATGCATCAAACCACATATAATTTGCACAGTCAAATTTGACATTTTCAGTCATTTTCCAAAAAGAAATCATCTAACATTTTCGAAGAATTTCACAAAAAACCAGTCTATTCCTTGTTGCAAGCAGTTCAACAAAACAAAAGCAACAAAATCTAAAAAAATCAGACCTAGCAGACTTCGTACTTCCTTAACTTTTGCACCCCGCTACCACACTACCCGCTAAACTCTTTCCACCGCCCTACTACCTTTTACCTGCTACCCGCTAACCGCTACCTGCTTCCTGTCGTCCCGGTACCGTACTACCCGCTACCCCACTACCCGCTATCACTCTCATTTACGCTACTACCCAAACGTTCCCTCAAAATACGATGACTAATTTTCATGAGTGCCAAAGATACCACCAATTAGAAGTTTTATTTCGAATAGCCCGCTATTTGGAGAGTTGTCAGCAGTGGACCTGTTATCTTTTAACATTTGATAAGTTTGAAATATATTAAACAAAATTGTGTGCTTAGGTATTCTTTCTTTTTGAAGAGGTGATCACAAAAGTCTGTCTATCTTGACGCAAAAGAGTTCGCTTCTCAATTCTTTTCTTTCATTACTTCTATAGGGTCATCCATTTCGTGGTTTCAAGGTAGAAGCGCTGGCATTTGATACGTGTAAAATTTAATTGTCATCTGTAGTGTCATAATATTAAGTTGAATATTTGCCATTTACGGTTATAGATCGCTTAACAACGCCGTAGATACTCTTCTTGGATCTTGAAAGTTGGAACAACATACAATAAACATCGATTGTTCAAACAACATTTTCTGTAGCGATACGCATATTTCTAACTCTAGTGGGCATGTAAACGAACAAAATTGCCGTATATGAATCGGATAAAACCTACAAGTGATCGAAGAGATGCCATTTCATCCAGCGTGCTCTATGGTCGAAAAGTGTAATTGGTCCATATGTCTATGGGCGGACAGTTCTAGTCCATTTGGAGCAATATGGTCGAATGATAACCAATTTTTTTGGCCGGTAATTGAAGATTATGACTTTCGACGAAATGTGGTTCTGAAAAAATGAGGCAGCAAGCCACACAACACTACCAGTTATGGCCTTACTGTTCGCGTAATTTCACGTTTTGGCAATTGACCACCAAGATCATGTGATTTGACAGGCAACGCAAAAGACCGTGTTAGCGCGAATAGTCCCCGAGCTCAAGAGGCATTCAAAACCAACATTACTCAAGTTTTGGTCGAGACACCACTCGATATGGGCGAAAAAGTGGTGAAAACCACCTCCCGAGGCGGCCAGTTGATAATTGTTTCTCACACTTAATTGCAAAGTCTAACTTTTATAACGAAATAAACATTTGATTGAAAATATATCGTTGTGGGTGTATTATTTTGCTTCACTCTCAAAGCCGAAAAATGAATGACCCTTTATTAAGTCTGATGATCGTGATTGAACATCATGATGATAAAAAGAGTTCGCTTCTCAGCTCTTTTGTTTCAAGAAACTTACTTAATTAATAAGAACGGATTTCACTATACAGGTTCAATTCCATTGCAAAACTTTCATTTTCTTTTCGAAGCTTATGCCTGTCTATTAAATAGACCCAATAGGTTCCTGGCTTAGTGGTTCGAATCCTAATCGTGCCCATAGCTTTTATTTCATCTTTCGCGGGCACTGCCTCTTGCGAAGAACTGGCAACACTTCCAAGAGTAAAAATCTGTCATAAAACAGTACTTCTCAACTTTGCCGTTCGGAATTGGCGTTTAATTATAGGTCTCTTTACTCCTTAATTCTTCACAAGCACCCAGAGAATTGTTGATGAGAGTAAACCACTACCTTGACTCTTGAAGAGCTGTCGCGGCACTCTATTTTTTTTCGAGGTTCCTGACCCGCCACCGATCACTTGAAGACGGAAACGGTACGAATTTTAAAGGAAAAAAGATTTTATTTAAAGGTCGTTATTAGTCTTATTTTCCAAAAAAAAAAAAAATAGCAAAGAAATAGTAGAAAAATTATTTTTTTTTCAATTTTTACGGAGTTCCAAGCAAATGGGTATAGTCGTTTGTCTTTTAAGCATCAGCAGAGGTAACGTTAAGGTGCACAATTTTTTAAAAAGTTTTTGAAAAGACTTGTGTCCACACTAAGAAATTAAGGCTATTTGAAGACATTTCTGAATGAGCAAAGGGTCGTTAACACAAATACGACTGTTGTAAGGGGCGGGATATCATACGCTCCATCCATCATACGCTCTCCCCACATATTTTTGTTGTCAGCAACTGGTTTGAATTTTAACTTAGTATCAAAAGAAATAACATCTATCTTTTTAGGCATGAAAAACCAACGTAAAAACTCAAAGTTCACGGAGCGATCGCTAGCATGCCTACGCTGAGGGAACATCGATACCCTACCGCCTATGGACCACCCGGACTGGCTTAAGGATTCTTGTGACATAGAGTCATGATGGTGGTAAATGAGGTTGCGGGAGAAAATAGTCGGCCGTTTTAATTTGTAATTATATTTTTTGTTACGTATACGCCGCAGTGACAAGGATCGAATTTGTTTAAAAAAGAATAAGTTAATCATCCAATTTCACCCCTACATGTTCGTTACACTGTCTCTGTTTTTTTTTTTTTAAGTAAAAATGCGAAATAAATTCAAGTGCAAAATATTTTTCCTTTTAATTTTCTTAATAATTTTTTTTTTCAGTTTTCCAAGAAACCATTGTTATAAATATAGACTGTTTAAGTTAAGAAAAACGATTTGATTTTTCGTGGAAAATCCAAAATATAAAAAATAAATAAATAAATAAATAATCTTATTGATTTTTACTAGAAATATCAAAAATAATAAATGAAATACACCAAATACATACACGCATTGAATTCATCAAAAAATTTCGCCTCCTTCGGCAAGTCCTTTTGTATGGCATTCTTCAATTCCGGTCCAACGACAGTGTTATATTCCGAATTATAATTTACTCCTTCACAAAACCATGTTAATTGTATCAAAACCACAAATCCAACAACAAACACTAAGAAATTATTGATTCTCATTTTCTGATTGCCCCTATCTTCCAACTTTCGATTTCTTTGATTAACACTTTTTTGTTTTGTTTTATTTCACTGTCAAAACCTAAACACTCTTCAACTAATCATTCGTGTTAATTATATTTCGTTGGTCTTCAAATTTACAAAATTAGCATTTTATTAAAAATAAACACAAATTATGCAACATCACAAAAAAAAATAGTCAAAAGAAAGTTATAATTGCTGAGAAAAATAACAACAAACGAAATTATTTTAATATTTTCCACAAATGACACGCCGCCGCCGCCGAACGCTGCAGACCAAACTGATGGACGTTGAATGCAAAACGACCAATCAAATAAAATTACACACCCGAGTTGTATCTTATTGCTCTCGACATGAAATTAAAGGCAAAATTTTGCGCTCCCACAGTGACGAGTGACCGAAGGCTTTTAATGTTATGCTGATGGGATTTTTTCAGAAGCGGCTTACACCGCTGCCGCCACAACCAAAACGATCATCAGTGAGACAACAACTATATGAAAAAAAACCCAAACGAAATGGAAAGTAAAATTGTCTAGATACCCCACAGTTGTACGAGTCGATGAATAAACAGCAACAAAAAAAAAGTCAATCTGACAAAATGACAAAAAGATAACTAATACGTTTTTATGCTTAAATATTTTTGTTTAACCACAGCCACCTTTTGTGCCATTAAAATAAAGCTTGTCCTACACCATCACAAGCCTCAAACCACAACTCACAACCGATACAGTCGCATTGACTGTTTGCTTTTGGTTTGTAAATAAAAGAAGGTTTTGTAATCCCATCAGCAAAAAAGAGAGCTTTACCTCAAAATCAACGTCGATAAACTCATACGCGACGCAGAAGTGCATCAGACCGTTATTAAGACAACTACTCCACAGAGAATGGCAACACATAGTTGCATTTCCGATTTTTGCAAAAATTGTGGGGGCGTTTGTCACCAAAGGCAAGATGCGTGAAATTCCTGTTTCTGGTATTTTTGCCTTCTTGCACATTTTGCAAAAGTTAACTTTATTATTTCAACTTGTTTCGAAGTCGCAAAAGAGAAAACCAGCTATTAGCACTATGTTCCTCAACAAGTTTCTTATAAAACATGCAATGCAACAATAAGTGTATCTACTGTTGTTATGATTTTGACTTGACTTCTGGGGCTTTTGCTCTATGTAGACATCGACAAACTGTAGCTGCAGCTTGAAATTCATACAACAGAGCGAGAGAGCACTTCCATCTAATACAAGATCACGGTCACGGCTAACGACAGGGAAAGTGATTAATTGTCGTCTTATATAAACACACAGATGTTATTGGTAATAATACGCCAGCCTCATGCCAAGACCAGATCAGAGCCGACCAGACTATCAACCATATAAGAGCTAAACAAGTTTAATTTAAGGTAAGTTATTTACGATCAACTGTAACTAATCAAATGGAAAATATTTGTATCTATCTGTAAGCAGTTCGGTTCAATGAATTGTTGCTTTTATGGTTTTTCGTCAGTAAATTCCGGTTTGGTTCATTTAGTGTCATTCTTCTCGTAGATTGATAGCGATTATGGTAAATTATTGGTGGAGTACATCACTTCATAGAGAGGTGAATGAATTTTCTTAAAAGCTAATATTAAAACGAAAGAGCTGAGTAGAAAACTTTGAAATGAAATCATTTGTCTGTTTGTATGTTGATAGACGTTGATGGCTCTTTCACTGTCCTTACTGCTATTTGTTTAGATGGTAATTATAGCCCTCATCACATTATGTACGAAATTCGGCTCTAAAAAAGGTTTAGCTGTCACAAGAAATGTTCAAACGTTCGTTCGCATATTTCTTTGCCACATCCTTGCTCATTTCTTAAACAATAGAGCTGTGTAGCAAACTTTTAATACCATCATGTGTTCAATCATGATTTCTTATAATATTTAGTAAGCAATTAAGTCGCGATTTCGTGGTAACCACCTTGTTGTGCTACTCATTAATCCTCGGTTCATTTCGGCACAATGTCATCAAACCTATTAAAAAGTCAAAAAACGCCAAAACTATTTCAATCTATATTCATAGATCTCGTCTCTTAAATCCATTTAAGCCCATTACTCAACGTCTTCACCTACTTAACGACACGCATTACGAGTATGTCTCAAAAAACCATAATGCCACTCATCACAATACCAAATAGGAAATGACCCATTTACAATTGCTTGGCATTGAATCAAAATGAATCACTGTCAATCATCATAGCTAGCAACCAAATTACCAATTAAATCGAACTCACAAAACAAACGACGTTTTGACCAGTTAAGAGCCGCCGGCTGACAAAAGAAAAAAACACGCATATATAATCGATTGCATAAAATCTGGTCAAATTTATAACAATTCCAAGAGTTCACTGGTTACGGAATATGGCATGGCACATGGCAAAACAAAAGTCAATAAAGTCTGTTTCTCAACATTGCTAACGTTGTTGGAGTGTGAATTAGCAGCCTTCAGATGTCGTTACTTGCCCTATTAGTCACCGACAGGTGCTTTCAACATATTTAGTTTGTTTAATCACAAGAGACACCTCCCCCGCAACGTGTGAAAGAAGAAAACAAAAGAAACTGCGATAATGGATGGAAAATGAGAGATTTTACGTAACGCATTGAGTTTGTCACTAAAAACCACAAACACATGCAACGTGCTGAAGCTCTGGAAGATTTATTGCGAGCTTACTCATACGCAGAGTCGACATTTTTATCGAAATAAAAGTGAAAGCGAAAGCTTTTAGAGGCAAACAAAAAATTGGAAGTGGGAAGCAAGCTGATTTTATAGTTGCAGATGTGCAAAGGAAGAAAAGTGACTATAGTAAAATTGATTGCTCTGTTTGCGTGCAAGGTTGTGCTTGCTGCAATATCTGTTCGTTTATTGCTTTATACGCCAATCACAGATATCTTGATTAAAACCAAATGTAACTGGTGATTAGCCATGGTGATTGGAAAGTTAAAAATTATCGGTGAGAATTTAGCAGGACTTAAGAGATTTTCTTTATTTTGTGAATTTTATTAACACTTTAAAAGCTTAAAAATACAATTTAAATATTATTCTATTTCATATCACGGCATTAAAATTAATTGATTGATTTCCAAAAGATCATGAGTTTCTTAGTATGACTTCCTGTATCCACTTGCTGGTTTTCTGGATGTTGTGATAAATTCCAGGCTGATGGTCGACCCCACAGCCGAAGCCGGCACTTGTGATGCCAACCAGAGTGTAACGACCACGATCTTTGATTATCAACGGACCACCAGAGTCACCTGAAAGTATGCAATGTTAAGATCGTTTGGTAACGGAGTTCTTCTCCTGAAGCTATGCAATATAAATGTTTATAGGGTAAATTCGAAATGTCTGAGTTAAGGGAATTTTGACAAACTCATCGATGAAAGTTTAATGGAATTTTTTGAATAAGTCAAACTTACCCAAACAAGCATCCTGATGTCCATCAGAGTGACCTGCACAAAACATTTCACCAAATAACTCAACACTGATCTTTTTGATTTCATGCCATCGAACACAATCAAGTGGATCTGTAAATAGATAAGGTTAAAGAGTTA
Source organism: Sphaerophoria rueppellii (assembly GCA_920937365.1). Taxonomy (NCBI): domain Eukaryota; kingdom Metazoa; phylum Arthropoda; class Insecta; order Diptera; family Syrphidae; genus Sphaerophoria; species Sphaerophoria rueppellii. The sequence continues at coordinate 2,549,182 of CAKKXW010000002.1, forward strand.
CTTTAAATTGTCAAGAAAGCAAAAAAAAAAAAACCCCACCGATTATAGGGACCGATGCAACTTGAAGAATATTCGTCCCCGAATATCCCATATTTGCTTCAGTCTTTCCCCATCCAGCTATTATTCCCTTCCTGCCTGTCAAATTGATCGGCGAAATGGGCAAACAAATCGGCAAAATATGATCACTGCAAATAAATGCTTGTAAATTCATGTGTTTTTTCATCAAAAGAATAATTGACGTCACCTATAACCAGTTGGCTTGGCAAGCTTCAACAATGCCAAATCATACCGATCCGGTTGAGTCATCCGAAACTTAAATCTTGGATGAATGATCTTCTGTATCACCCTATGCTTCTCAACCGGCATCGGTTCTATTATCGTTCCCGAATTCTGAGTGTCCAATTCGCCTAGAAACACCGAAATATCTTGCAGCCGGGCCTGTTGAATGCAGTGTGCAGCAGTGGCAATCATATTCATTGAAACCAGAACTCCGCCGCATTGAAATTCAGCAATGCGAATGTGCGCTTGCCAAGGGTATTCGGCGAACCTTGACGGACGGCCGCCAATGATGCGTTTTTGAAGGGTGTTTTGAAATGTTCGAGGAATACCACATTCAACCTATTTTATTTGTCAAAACAAAGAGAATTGAAATGAGTAGAGTACAATTTCGTTCAAGGCTGTTTTACCATTGGAAACAATTCATTGTCATCGCGGCGTTTGAGCATCACCCTCTTTGAGAGATCGTTCATTTTCATTAGATTGAATCCAAAGTTGGCGGGTGTCACTTCGTTCTCGGATATGCAGCAGGAAAACAGCCACTTGTTGTTGCCGCAGCCTTTGACATGTCTGCCGCCTTGAATCCAGCAGGAGAATGACAGTTTACAGGGCCAAACGCCATTTTGATGGAAACACTCCGAAGGTACACCTAAGATACTGTTAAGAATTCCTAGAATAAAAAACGTGTCTAGAGCTTTTTGTGAAGATCAGAGTTCAAAAAATGTTGATTTGATCCCACAAACAGAAATAGAAACCAACACCCAGAATTGAAGCAAATCCAATGAGCGATGGTAGTAAAAGAGGTGGACTAAGTCGTGCTTTATATTTTATCTTGATATTAAAATGTTATGTGGAAGGTTAAGTGTCAGCAGAATGTTAACATTTACTTTTATGGTAAGTTAAATCCAACAACTCATTTATTTGGTACATAAGACTCTGAAAGACCAAATTTAAGACATGAAATCAAGACATTTGAGTGAGGTGGTCTGTTTATGGAAGTCATTAAAAGTTGTTAAGATCTTTTACACGATGTTTTTGAATTGATTATAAGAGTGAACAGCTTCTAAATACCAAACAAAAGAGATGACGCGAAGGTTGAAATGGTTAAGAAAAGTTGATCAAACTTTACTCAAGTTCCGACAAAGGTTCAAACTCAGTTAAGAAGATTCTTAGAATATAAAAATCTAAGTTTGGACAAAAGAGTTTTCCGATCGCTTTGTTTGCTTCCAACACCTGAGAATTCAATTATGATCCCAAATCCAGAGAATTTTACTTTCCATCAAAAACCAATCAACCAGCAGTTTATAGACTCACGCTTACACATTTTGCAAGCAAGAGCTACCTTACAAATATAGAAAACGCAAAAATGAACGAACCTCCGTCAGCTGAATGATGCTGCAAAACTGCCAGAATCCCAAGGAATACAAAAATAAAATTTGATTGATGAAATTTCCATGACAGCATCGTTTTATGTTGGTCTATAGCTTCATTCTTTCAACACATTCAACAACTAACACTTTTTATTTGTAAAAAAAGCTAAATCACAAATTTCTATCTTTCTCTTCCCGACAGATTAGAGACCTTTCAAAAATATTCAAATTTCACAACAAAATAAAAACCACTTAACAGAATCGTTATCGGAACGCACGCTTACGCTGTCACTACAAAAGCAGAAGAAGCGAGAAAAGAACTCAGCTCACATTTCTAGGGCACTAGGTCTACGGCGAATTAATCTTTACTTTTATTTCACTCTTCCTTATAACAAATTAGGTTGCTGATGATGGCGATGGTGATGGTGATGTTGATGTTGATGATGCCGCCGCTGCTGTTGTGCTTCATCATCTATTCTGACTTTAATAACACAATTTAGACAAATCAAATTCCCGAGATCCGAGATCGAAGACGAAGAGATTCAAATACACAATGAGGATGACTTTAAATTTCGCTCTCGAGCTAAAGTCTCGAAAGAATATTGAATAGCTTAACAGTTTTCCGCTTGAAGAAGCAATCTACTTTCCACTGGCAGGCGCATATGGCAAAACCGAGCGAGTGGTGTACACGTTTTATATTGTCAAATGCCACAAGAGATGGGTGGTGGCGATGGTAGTTGGTGGTTTCTTAGATGACTTTGGAAAAAGTTTCTTCTTGTTTTCAACGTTGACGACTGTGTTATTTGGTGCGTCCCAACCGATTGGTTGCAGTTTTTACTTAACGCGCTCGTTACTCATTGGAATTGACGCGCACAAGAGATTATGATGATGTGATCGGTTTGGACGGCAGAATCAAACTGGTAGAAAAGATATTTTACTCTCAAAGTCAACTACAGCAGTATCAGTCGACAGCATCCGTGCAGCGAACAGGGTTGGATTAGTCTTTACATTTTCCATGATATTGCTCGGTGGGGAACAAATTTTCAAACTGACTTGGTAACCCAACGATTCGGAACGCGATGTTGACAGATATATTTGAAATGTTGAGGAATCTAGCCCACATATAAAAATTAATAAAGCAAAACAAAATAAGTTTTCTTGGTGTCACCAAAAATGTTACATTTCGACACTTCAAGGCGCCTGTCGACACCTAATACACACTTGACTCGAATCAACCTGCTATTGGTATAATAAAACTATGATGGAAAGAACTTTGTCGCACCACCTGATAATGAGGCTGTCGATTGGAGTGAGTACGACGAGTAAACATGTCGCTAAGTCGACTTGACCAACTTGCCATAACCATTCTCTCTTCTCATCAGCCCATCAACCATGTAATTGCCACGCGACTAGCTCTGAAGATGTAACATCTACTCGTTGATTCTTCTGTAATAAAACTTAATACTAAAGACGTGTTCTTTTCTAGACCTCAAAGAAGTATTCTGATCTTTGGGACCCCAAACGGTAGAGATACTATTGGTTCTATCAACGAAGCTGTAAAGAATTGTTGCAAAACCAACTATGAGGTCGTGATGTTTATAATGTTTCTATATTGGTACAGCTATTTGGAGTGAGTTCCATCTCTGTTGGTTGTCGGTTACCTTGGCGGGCGCTCTGTTATGGGAAGACCCGGTCGTGGCATGTTGTTTTCGTTAGCCGCAATCTTTGTTTGGATTGTTTGTGAGAAAATTGAATTAATTGGTAAGGAGATTTTTTTTTTGGTGCAGCTTGTTGACTTGGTTTCTTGATGCAATTTCATAGATAATATGGTTCGTGCAAGAGACAATGAGTTGCATAAGAGATTTGAGTGCAACAAATTCGCACGATTGACACATTTTTCTTATTGGGAAAACAAACAGAATGGAAGTATTCGGGGCATTATGGTATTTTTTTTTTTTTGAAGGGCGTGTTTCTACTCTAAATTTTATTTACACTTGTCAAAGTACTTGGTTCCTTGGTTCACTCAAATGAATGAGAATCATGGAGAACGAAGGGGTATGCATTTAAGCTTTGCCAAAAGTAGTTTGTTTAAAGTGCTGCTTTAAGGAAACTGTGACTTCAAATTACTAAACAAATTTCAATTTTTCTTGTATTAAATTTCAATTTTTACCGTTATTTTAATTTTGGATTCAATGTAATGGCAGGTAATAATAATTAACAAACAAACAACTTTCTGCTTTGAACTATTTTATCGCATGTTGTTTAAAGAACTAAGTCATCTGCTTGAAAGCTGCGTGTTTTGATTTGTTGTTGTTGATATATCAACATATAAAAAAATGGAGCTATTTGCAATAACACCTGACACCTGACACTATCGTTGTTTAGCACCAACTTTAAAAGAAATGTTTGAGGAGTGGCTAAGATGGGTTTGATATAGTTTGTTCAAAATCGGCCAAGCTGTTCATGAGAACCCATTTTTCTTACAGAATTGTAAACTATACTATGTGATGATCTTTAGCCAAGTCGTTACGACCTTACTAGCTGACCCAGCAAAAATCGTTATACCATATAAATGTTAATATTCGGAAATATTTATCTAATAAGAAAAATTCTTTCACCAACAGAAACATAATATTCATGTGTTGTATGGGCTGAAGTTAAATGCGCTGTCAATTATCGACAGATAGCGCCACTGTTATACCAATGAACATAATGAGTGTCTCAACTGTCAGTTTAATGACAGCTTGACTTTGAAAACAATCATGCGTGTGCAAATACAACTGCCCATTGATACTCTACTGCATCAAGATGAAGACAACTTCCAACTGAATTCTTGAATTCACTTGATTTGCTAGACATGCCACAGCACACACATTATGAAAATTGGTGCACCCATCATTTTCCTTCCAAAAAAAAAAAAAAAAATTAACGCAACTTTGCAACAGAATCAGACACTCATTTACGAAAAGATATGATGAACAGAGTTATCGAGGCAACAATTTGGACTGAAAATTTCAAAGATGTAAACGTATTGTTGCCACGTTGCTATGATCCGTACAGATAAAGCACTTTGAATTCAAACTTTTGCAGTTCCCAGTGAATCGGTTCGCAATAACTATCAACACAGCACTAGTAAAATCGTCATCGTTGCAAAGTGTCTGGATTAATCTTGTAAGATTCATGGGCAGCTCTTTGTGGCCTACTTACCAGCGTTATCACTTGAAAAAAAATTAAACAAAGTAGATTTTAGTAAAAAGCAAAGTAGTCACATTATGTACGAAATTCGGCTCTAAAAAAGGTTTAGCTGTCACAAGAAATGTTCAAACGTTCGTTCGCATATTTCTTTGCCACATCCTTGCTCATTTCTTAAACAATAGAGCTGTGTAGCAAACTCTTAATACCATCATGTGTTCAATCACGATTGTTTATAATATTTAGTAAGCAATTAAGTCGTGATTTCGTTGTAACTACCTTGTTCTGTTGCTCATTAATCCTCGGTTCATTTCGGAACAATGTCATCAAACCTATTAAAAAGTCAAAAAACGCCAAAACTAACTCAATCTATATTCATAGATCTCGTCTCTTAAATCCATTTAAGCCAATTACTCAACGTCTTCACCTACTTAACGACACGCATTACGAGTATGTCTCAAAAAACCATAATGCCACTCATCACAATACCAAATAGGAAATGACCCATTTACAATTGCTTGGCATTGAATCAAAATGAATCACTGTCAATCATCATAGCTAGCAACCAAATTACCAATTAAATCGAACTCACAAAACAAACGACGTTTTGACCAGTTAAGAGCCGCCGGCTGACAAAAGAAAAAAAACACGCATATATAATCGATTGCATAAAATCTGGTCAAATTTATAACAATTCCAAGAGTTCACTGGTTACGGAATATGGCATGGCACATGGCAAAGCAAAAGTCAATAAAGTCTGTTTCTCAACATTGCTAACGTTGTTGGAGTGTGAATTAGCAGCCTTCAGATGTCGTTACTTGCCCTATTAGTCACCGACAGGTGCTTTCAACATATTTAGTTTGTTTAATCACAAGAGACACCTCCCCCGCAACGTGTGAAAGAAGAAAACAAAAGAAACTGCGATAATGGATGGAAAATGAGAGATTTTACGTAACGCATTGAGTTTGTCACTAAAAACCACAAACACATGCAACGTGCTGAAGCTCTGGAAGATTTATTGTGAGTTTACTCATAGGCAGAGTCGACATTTTCATCGAAATAAAAGTGAAAGCGAAAGCTTTTAGAGGCAAACAAAAAATTGGAAGTGGGAAGCAAGCTGATTTTATAGTTGCAGATGTGCAAAGGAAGAAAAGTGACTATAGTAAAATTGATTGCTCTGTTTGCGTGCAAGGTTGTGCTTGCTGCAATATCTGTTCGTTTATTGCTTTATACGCCAATCACAGATATCTTGATTTAAAACCAAATGTAACTGGTGATTAGCCATGGTGATTGGAAAGTTAAAAATTGTCGGTGAGAATTTAGCAGGACTTAAGAGATTTTCTTTATTTTGTGAATTTTATTAACACTTTAAAAGCTTAAAAATACAATTTAAATATTGTTCTATTTCATATCACGGCATTAAAATTAATTGATTGATTTCCAAAAGATCATGAGTTTCTTAGTATGACTTCCTGTATCCACTTGCTGGTTTTCTGGATGTTGTGATAAATTCCAGGCTGATGGTCGACCCCACAGCCGAAGCCGGCACTTGTGATGCCAACCAGAGTGTAACGACCACGATCTTTGATTATCAACGGACCACCAGAGTCACCTGAAAGTATGCAATGTTAAGATCGTTTGGTAACGGAGTTCTTCTCCTGAAGCTATGCAATATAAATGTTTATAGGGTAAATTCGAAATGTCTGAGTTAAGGGAATTTTGACAAACTCATCGATGAAAGTTTAATGGAATTTTTTGAATAAGTCGAACTTACCCAAACAAGCATCCTGATGTCCATCAGAGTGACCTGCACAAAACATTTCACCAAACAACTCAACACTGATCTTTTTGATTTCATGCCATCGAACACAATCAAGCGGATCTGTAAATAAATTAGGTAAAAGAGTTACTTTGAATTGTCAAAAAAAAAAAAAAGCCTCACCAATTATAGGGACCGATGCAATTTGAAGAATATTCGTCCCCGAATATCCCATATTTGCCTCAGTCTTTCCCCATCCAGCTATTATTCCCTTCCTGCCTGTCAAATTGATCGGCGAAATGGGCAAACAAATCGGCAAAATATGATCACTGCAAATAAATGCTTGTAAATTCATGTTTTTTTCATCAAAAGAACAGTTGACGTCACCTATAACCAGTTGGCTTGGCAAGCTTCAACAATGCCAAATCATACCGATCCGGTTGAGTCATCCGAAACTTAAATCTTGGATGAATGATCTTCTGTATCACCCTATGCTTCTCAACCGGCATCGGTTCTATTATCGTTCCCGAATTCTGAGTGTCCAATTCGCCTAGAAACACCGAAATATCTTGCAGCCGGGCCTGTTGAATGCAGTGTGCAGCAGTGGCAATCATATTCATTGAAACCAGAACTCCGCCGCATTGAAATTCAGCAATGCGAATGTGCGCTTGCCAAGGGTATTCGGCGAACCTTGACGGACGGCCGCCAATGATGCGTTTTTGAAGGGTGTTTTGAAATGTTCGAGGAATACCACATTCAACCTATTTTATTTGTCAAAACAAAGAGAATTGAAATGAGTAGAGTACAATTTCGTTCAAGGCTGTTTTACCATTGGAAACAATTCATTGTCATCGCGGCGTTTGAGCATCACCCTCTTTGAGAGATCGTTCATTTTCATTAGATTGAATCCAAAGTTGGCGGGTGTCACTTCGTTCTCGGATATGCAGCAGGAAAACAGCCATTTGTTGTTGCCGCAGCCTTTGGCATGTTTGCCGCCTTGAATCCAGCAGGAGAATGACAGTTTACAGGGCCAAACGCCATTTTGATGGAAACACTCCGAAGGTACACCTAAGATACTGTTAAGAATTCCTAGAATAAAAAACGTGTCTAGAGCTTTTTGTAAAGATTAGAGTTCAAAAAATGTTGATTCGATCCCACAAATAGAAATAGAAACCAACACCCAGAATTGAAGCAAATCCAATGAGCGATGGTAGTAAAAGAGGTGGACTAAGTCGTGCTTTATATTTTATCTTGATATTAAAATGTTATGTGGAAGGTTAAGTGTCAGCAGAATGTTAACATTTACTTTTATGGTAAGTTAAATCCAACAACTCATTTATTTGGTACATAAGACTCTGAAAGACCAAATTTAAGACATGAAATCAAGGCATATGAGTGAGGTGGTCTGTTTATGGAAGTCATTAAAAGTTGTTAAGATCTTTTACACGATGTTTTTGAATTGATTATAAGAGGAACAGCTTCTAAATACCAAACAAAAGAGATGACGCTAAGGTTGAAATGGTTAAGAAAAGTTGATCAACCCTTATTCAAGTTCCGACAAAGGTTCAAACTCAGTTAAGAAGATTCTTAGAATATAAAAATCTAAGTTTGGACTTGGCAAAAGAATTTTCCGATCGCTTTGTTTGCTTCCAACACCTGAGACATCAATTATCATCCCAAATCCAGAGAATTTTACTTTCCATCAAAAACCAATCAACCAGCAATTTATAGGCACACGCTTACACATTTCGCAAGCAAGAGCTACCTTACAAATATAGAAAACGCAAAAATGAACGAACCTCCGTCAGCTGAATGATGCTGCAAAACTGCCAGAATCCCAAGGAATACAAAAATAAAATTTGATTGATGAAATTTCCATGACAGCATCGTTTTATGTTGGTCTATAGCTTCATTCTTTCAACACATTCAACAACTAACACTTTTTATTTGTAAAAAAAGCTAAATCACAAATTTCTATCTTTCTCTTCCCGACAGATTAGAGACCTTTCAAAAATATTCAAATTTCACAACAAAATAAAAACCACTTAACAGAATCGTTATCGGAACGCACGCTTACGCTGTCACTACAAAAGCAGAAGAAGCGAGAAAAGAACTCAGCTCACATTTCTAGGGCACTAGGTCTACGGCGAATTAATCTTTACTTTTATTTCACTCTTCCTTATAACAAATTAGGTTGCTGATGATGGCGATGGTGATGGTGATGTTGATGTTGATGATGCCGCCGCTGCTGTTGTGCTTCATCATCTATTCTGACTTTAATAACACAATTTAGACAAATCAAATTCCCGAGATCCGAGATCGAAGACGAAGAGATTCAAATACACAATGAGGATGACTTTAAATTTCGCTCTCTAGCTAAAGTCTCGAAAGAATATTGAATAGCTTAACAGTTTTCCGCTTGAAGAAGCAATCTACTTTCCACTGGCAGGCGCATATGGCAGAACCGAGCGAGTGGTGTACACGTTTTATATTGTCAAATGCCACAAGAGATGGGTGGTGGCGATGGTAGTTGGTGGTTTCTTAGATGACTTTGGAAAAAGTTTCTTCTGGTTTTCAACGTTGACGACTGTGTTATTTGGTGCGTCCCAACCGATTGGTTGCAGTTTTTACTTAACGCGCTCGTTACTCATTGGAATTGACGCGCACAAGAGATTATGATGATGTGATCGGTTTGGACGGCAGAATCAAACTGGTAGAAAAGATATTTTACTCTCAAAGTCAACGACAGCAGTATCAGTCGACAGCATCCGTGCAGCGAACAGGGTTGGATTAGTCTTTACATTTTCCATGATATTGCTCGGTGGGGAACAAATTTTCAAACTGACTTGGTAACCCAACGATTCGGAACGTGATGTTGACAGATATATTTGAAATGTTGAGGAATCTAGCCCACATTTAAAAATTAATAAAGCAAAATAAGTTTTCTTGGTGTCACCAAAAATGTTAAAATTTCGACACTTCAAGGCGCCTGTCGACACCTAATACACACTTGACTCGAATCAACCTGCTATTGGTATAATAAAACTATGATGGAAAGAACTTTGTCGCACCACCTGATAATGAGGCTGTCGATTGGAGTGAGTACGACGAGTAAACATGTCGCTAAGTCGACTTGACCAACTTGCCATAACCATTCTCTCTTCTCATCAGCCCATCAACCATGTAATTGCCACGCGACTAGCTCTGAAGATGTAACATCTACTCGTTGATTCTTCTGTAATAAAACTTAATACTAAAGACGTGTTCTTTTCTAGACCTCAAAGAAGTATTCTGATCTTTGGGACCCCAAACGGTAGAGATACTATTGGTTCTATCAACGAAGCTGTAAAGAATTGTTGCAAAACCAACTATGAGGTCGTGATGTTGATAATGTTTCTATATTGGTACAGCTATTTGGAGTGTGTTCCATCTCTGTTGGTTGTCGGTTACCTTGGCGGGCTCTCTGTTATGGGAAGACCCGGTCGTGGCATGTTGTTTTCGTTAGCCGCAATCTTTGTTTGGATTGTTTGTGAGAAAATTGAATTAATTGGTAAGGAGATTTTTTTTTGGTGCAGCTTGTTGACTTGGTTTCTTCATGCAATTTCATAGATAATATGGTTCGTGCAAGAGACAATGAGTTGCATAAGAGATTTGAGGGCAACAAATTCGCACGATTGACACAATTGTCTTATTGGGAAAACAAACAGAATGGAAGTATTCAGGGCATTATGGTGTTCTTTTCGAAGGGCGTGTTTCTACTCTAAATTTTATTTACACTTGTCAAAATACTGGTCACTCAAATGTATGAGAATCATGGAGAACGAAGGTTTGTGAATTTACGCTTTGCCAAAAGTATTTTCTTTAAAGTGTTGCTTTAAGAAAACTGTGACTTCAAATTACTAAATAAGTTTCAATTTTTCTTGTATTAAATTTCAATTTTTACCGTTATTTTAATTTTGGATTCAATGTAATGGCAGGTAAAAATAATTAACAAACAAACAACTTTCTGCTGGAACTATTTTATCGCATGTTGTTTAAAGAACTAAGTCATCTGCTTGAAAGCTGCGTGTTTTGATTTGTTCAAAAGTAAATTAAAATTCGAGTCGAGTTATATCAATTTATAAGAAAATGGAGCTATTTGCAATAACACCTGACACCTGACACTATCGTTGTTTAGCACCAACTTTAAAAGAAATGTTTGAGGAGTGGCTAAGATGGGTTTGAAGTAGTTTGTTCAAAATCGGCCAAGCTGTTCATGAGAACCCATTTTCCTTACAGAATTGTAAACTATACTATGTGATGATCTTTAGCCAAGTCGTTACGACCTTACTAGCTGACCCAGCAAAAATCGTTATACCATATAAATGTTAATATTCGGAAATATTTATCTAATAAGAAAAATTCTTTCACTAACAGAAACATAATATTCATGTGTTGTATGGGCTGAAGTTAAATGTGCTGTCAATTATCGACAGATAGCGCCACTGTTATACCAATGAACATAATGAGTGTCTCAACTGACAGTTTAATGACAGTTTGACTTTGAAAACAATCATGCGTGTACAAATACAACTGCCCATTGATACTCTACTGCATCAAGATGAAGACAACTTCCGACTGAGTTCTTGAATTCACTTGATTTAGTAGACATGCCACAGCACACACATTATGAAAATTGGTGTACCCATCATATTCCTTCCAAAAAAAAAACAAATTACCGCAACTTTGCAACAGAATCAGACACTCATTTACGAAAAGATGTGATGAACAGAGTTATCGAGGCAACAATTTGGACTGAAAATTTCAAAGGTTTAAACGTATTGTTGCCATGTTGCTATGATCCGTACAGATAAAGCACTTTGAATTCAAACTTTTGCAGTTCCCAGTGAATCGGTTCGCAATAACTATCAACACAGCACTAATAAAATCGTCATCGTTGCAAAGTGTCTGGATTAATCTTGTAAGATTCATGGGCAGCTCTTTGTGGCCTACACACCAGCGTTATCACTTGAAAAAAATTAAACAAAGTAGATTTTAGTAAAAAGCAAAGTAGATTGAGAATAAGGGTCACTCGATACATCGACGCATAAAGGGACATCGGCAGCAAATACCCTACGTAATTTGAAAAAATAGTTATTAGGAAACTAGCTGACCCGATAAACTTTTTTTCATCTAACGTTATTGGGATCACAACTCGGTAACCAAAGCTAGTTTTTGATAGTTGTTCTGACAGCAGTACTCAAAAGAAACTATTTTTATATTTAAGCTTTAGAACTTAACAACTAAATATTCCCTTTCAATGGCTGGTAGAATACCTGTAAGGCCTTATTTTGATGAACAGTTATGATTATAACTGTTGCCGTTTAAAATTCAAAGAAATTTCGATCTGTGGGAAAAAGTTTGCGAATAAATGACATTTTTGCCATTATTTGGCTACCAGGACTTCAAAAAACTCATTTCAATGAATAGACTTCGAACAAGCTTTTCTTTTGATGTATCATTCGATGGGTTTTGGAAAAATCTTTTTTCTGTTCAAAATTAAAGTTGAATATGTTGAATTTAACATATCTTATAGTTTTCATTATCCTGAGCTTACTTCTGAAAGCAAAACTCAATTCGGAGCCCTAGTTGCCGAAATATTTGCATCAGAAGATATCCTTTCTATGGGATTCCAATTAGCTAAGGACTAAAACCAAAGAAAATTGTTTTTTAATCATAACTCGGCAACAAGACCTCGTAGATAGTTAAGGTTTCCATCAGTGACTGATAGAATGCGAATAGACCTTTGTTTTCATTGCATCATTCGATTAAGCTTCCTCGGAAAGTTGAGAGTCCTGACGATTTGAAATCCTTGACAAGACTGTCGATAGATGTAGATTTAAAAAAAAAAGTTCAAAAATCGGAGTAGATCAACGTCGAAATATGTAAAACGGTAACGCTGGTTTTGTCTAAAATAAGACTTTAATATTTGGCTTGGTCGGAGAAGCGAAGGGTGTTAATTCAATTGTGGAAGGGCTATAATGAGACAAACAAGGGAATATCATAGTAGAATCGCAGTCAATGCTGGCGATTTGGAAAGACCACTTCTGTAGACTGTATAACGGCGACCATGAATAAAACACCGCCGTCAGACAGAAGACTTTCAGCGGACACGATAAAAGCCAACAATTCCGTGAACCCGACCTAGAAGAAGTGAAACCAATATATCACGGCTGAAATCTAACAAAGCCGCTGGAGCAGATGGTCAAGCTGCTGAGCTGTTCAAAGCAGACAAGCGACGAGCTAAATAGGAGCATGCACCAAATCATCTGTAAGATATGGTGAGGAATGCATGCCCGATGAATTGAACCTCTGCATTGTTTGCCCGATCTTGAAAAAGGAAGATCCTCTAAACTGCGCCAACTACAGAGGAATCAGTCTACTATACATCGCCTCAAGATCCTCTCTGCTGTAATATGTGAACGTCTGAAGCCTTTCGCCAACAATCTGATTGGTCCTTATCAATGTGGTTTCAGACCAGGAAAGTCAATCATCGACTAAATTTTCACGTTGCGGCAGATCCTGGCAAAGACCTATGAACTCCAAATCGATACCAACCACCTTTTCATCGATTTTAAGGCCGCGTATGACAGCATCTACAGAGACGAACTGTATAAGGCTTTGTTTAGTTTTGGCATCCCTGCCAAGCTCGTTCGCTTGTGCAAAATGACTATCGAGAACTCACGCTGCTCCATCAAGGTTAGCAAGGAGCTTACGGAATCTTTCGACGTCAAAAAAGGATTCAAACAAGGCGATGTACTGTCGTGCGATTTCTTTAACATCGTTCTTGGAAGATAGTGCAGAACTCCACCGTCAACAGGCACTATCTTCCAAGAATCTGTTCAACTTTTCGCGTACGCCGATGATATTGATATAATGGGAAGAACACAGCGTGATGTCAATGGCGCCTTTGTGAGAATTGAGACAGAAGCGATAAAAATGGGTTTAGCTGTAAATGAGGGAAAAACGAAGTCTTCGAGGAAGGACACCCAACACCGACTGCTCGCACAGAACGTCACAATAGACGCATACAACTTCGATGTAGTAGAGGAGTTTGTCTACGTAGGCTCCGCTATAAACACGGGCAATAACACCAGCGCTGAGATCAGACGAAGAATAACTCTTGCTAATCGCTGTTTTGGGCTAAGAAAGCAATTGAGTGGAAAGGCCCTCTTTCAAGCAACTAAGGTAAAATTGTACAACACCCTCATCATCCAGTCCTGCTGTATGGTGCAGAAGCATGGACCTTGACAAAATCGGATGAAATTGCCTTAGGTTGTTTCGAGAGGAAAGTTCTTCGGGTCATCTTTGGCCCCGTGTGCATTGAAGTGGAATGGCGGAGAAGATTTAACAGTGAACTTTACGGGTCGTACAACGACATGGACCTAGCCAGAAGGGTCAAGGTCCAGAGACTCAGATGGCTCGGTCATTTAGAGCGAATGGACACCAATGCTCCGGCCCGGAAAGCCTTCGACACTATTCCCGAGGGACGTAGGAGGAGAGGAAGACCGCGACTCAGGTGGCGCACTCAAGTGGAATAGGACCTCAATCAACTTGGAGTGCAAAACTGGAGACAGCTAGCTAGGGACCGAACTGGCTGGCGGAAGTTGTTGATTGAGGCCCAAGTCTACAACGGACTGTAGCGCCACCTTAAGTAAGTCTACAGTGCATAAAAAGTAATTTTAAAAAATTACGATAACATGGCGAAGTGTTCAAAAATTTCATAAATTTTCTTGATATTATAATTCAAACTAATTTTAACCAAATCTTATCAACATTTCTTCTTACCCATTGCATAAACTCCCTGATTATGGGATTCGTGGCGAATCGTTTTACTAGCGACCAATTAACGATTTCGAAGGCGAATTTGAAATGTCATAATGTTTGCTTTTTATTGACGGATTTACAGGCGAAAGTGTTTATTGCAGTGTTACCACATGGACTCTACAGTTAAAATGGACTCGTTTTTTCTTTCTTGACTCCGGGACTCATTTTTATCACGTTTGACTCGTTTTCTTCCAGACACAAATAGTTACAATTACTAAGAATTTTATATTTACAAAAAAAAATAATCTTATGTTTATCGTTATTTCTTGTCCTAAAAGCTTGTATTTCGAACGTTTCAAACAAACCATACAATTAATTTCTTGTATGTTAAATATTTTTTGCGTGGACTCGTTTTTTATGTAACTGGCTCGTTTTACCAGCTTCTGGGACTCGAAAAAATTTTCTCTGCGGTAACACTGGTTTATTATTAGTAACTGGAATATTGGAAGAATTTTTTTCTCTCCGCCGCAAATTCGCGAGTCGAATTTGAAAAATCGAATTGAAAATGGTCCTCCGCAAACCCCATACTTAATACTTATGCGGCATGATTATGGGGTTTGCGGCAGATCATTTTCAATTCTACTTTTCATGATTCATGCCCCTGTAAATTATCAACTTTATGTATTTTTTTTTAAATTTATTTACATAAATAAAATCTTATTCCTAACATTTGACTTTAAAAAATAAAAATAATTTTATGAAATTAACATAGAGAATACGAATAATAATCACAATTAGGATAACATTTTAGGTCTAATGTTTAGTGTATTTGTTTTTTTTAGGTGTTGTTTCGCACAGAATGTGTATTTACATAAAAAAAATCATATTAGCATAATTATTCTTATTCAAGCTTAAGAAGAGATTTTGAAGTACCATTTTAGTCTCGCAATCGATTTAAGAAAATTTCTCTTTTTTATACAAAATTTTGGAATAAATATAAAAAAAAAATTAAATTAAATATTCAACAAAATAAATAATAACAACAAAAGCATCAAATTTTCTTCTAGAGCTGCTGAGACGTCAGACCAACGACATACGATATCCAATCGACTGTAAACGGCACCCGGTGATAGATTCCTGGCTGGCCGCGCGATGCGCAAGAGTATCCTGCTGAGACCACGCCTGGAACAATTTCAAAAAAATCAAAAAAAAAATTCAAAACAACATGCAACTAAAATCTCACCAATCAGATACCAACGACCGTTTTTTTCGTGCATCAACGGTCCTCCGGAGTCACCTTGACAGGAGTCTTTGCCCCCATTTCGGTATCCAGCGCACAGCATTTCCGGATAAATGACAACATTTATGCCGTTCTGGCGATGCCATCTCTCGCAGATTCTAGCAATCAAAACACAACCACTTTAGATCGATTCAAATTATTAAAACCCACAAACCTATTCTCAATAACTGGAACATCGACAGCTTGCAGTGTCTTTGGCCTCAGCCTCGATCCCGGATTGAGGGCACCCCAACCGGCGGCCCAGCCAAACTTTCCCAAAAAGTCTTCGTTTTTCTCTGGCAAGCATATTGGAGCTACATAATCAAAGGTCAAATCAAAGTTTTCATTTTGGCGGAGAAGAAAAAAAAAACAATTACCAATAT
Source organism: Sphaerophoria rueppellii (assembly GCA_920937365.1). NCBI lineage: Eukaryota > Metazoa > Arthropoda > Insecta > Diptera > Syrphidae > Sphaerophoria > Sphaerophoria rueppellii. Next base: position 2,565,247 of record CAKKXW010000002.1, read on the forward strand.
GCGGCATAAAGTGCACTGGTCTCTCCAGTGTCAATACGGAAACATCGAAGCGATCCGCTTGCGGTGTAAATTTAAAGTATGGATGAACATCGATGCGCCTCACCCCGAATGTGTAAGCTGGCAATGGCTCAACCGCTGAATTGATCACGTAATCGCCCAGTGTTACATGCACTTGACGCGGTGTGGCACGAGCCACGCAGTGTCCAGCTGTGACGACATGTCTTCGTGATACCAGCGAACCACCGCATCTGCAATAGAAGAGCGTAGAGCATAAAATAAGAGTTAATTGTCCATGTTGCCTCATGGCGCGCATTATTTGAGCAACGGTTTGCTCGTCGTCGATGGTAATGATCGCTACGTCATGCACAGTGTCAAAGAGTGGGGATAGGCAAAGAAGCGATTATAAGTGATTTGCCATGCCTTGTGGTGGTGACGGATGGGCTCTCGTGACAAGATAGATGGATGCATGTTGAATTTATTGGTGCATCATCAATGTTCACGATTATGACTTTGAACTGAGGAATTCCTCAAGAGGAATTCCTCGAGGGTGAATAAAGCTTTCAAAATTGGTTTGCGTGCAACCTTTAAAATATTTTGTTTCTGACGGAAACCAGCCTTCTTGATTAATTTATTGATTTTTCAAGACTAATAAATCTAAACACGTTTCCTTAAATTTTCCTTCAATACATTGTATGACTCTTTGAATGTGTTCTTATTGGAATTTGAAGAGAGGTTATGTAAATGATACTTTCATGAATCCATTTGATTTCTATCCAATTATTTTGTCAAGCAAAAATCACGCAATTCCAAGATCCAAAGGGCTAAAGTACCACAGCAAGAGAAAATCAGATAACAATCTTCTGTCACACAGAAATGACACTTTCCTCGTTTATGTCAGTCTAACTCAAGTGACATTTATATAAAAGTGTAACCCTTTAAAATGACAAACGGCAAGAGAAGATGATTATCGTGCTTATGACAGGAACGCCTTTTATAATATCATTGTCAATCAGAACTTCAACTTCTTTGCAGCATGTTGCTGGCAAAAAAGTGAAAGTGAAATTATGGTTTTGTGTGATCTCTAATTACCTTGAAGATCCAATCCGAATGTAGGCTTGCCATGGAAAAGATCCAAACCCAGCATCGTCGCCTCCCACAATGCGCCGTTGTGCGGCTTGTTTTGCCAGTGATATTCCACAACCTGGAAAATTTTTATATTAATTGATGTGCTTATTTCAAGTGTTAATTTTTTGTTTGCAAGGCTACATGCGTTAACAATATTTAAGCTTCAAACAGGAACAACGCAACCTAACCACTCCTTTTAGAAGGAAGTGGAGACAAATCCACATTCTTGAACCATCAACCGCGAACTCCGAAAGAAATTATAAATGTTAAGAACAACAAAAAACTATCAACCAGTTTGTTAGCAGAATCCCAGTAGTTAAGCAAACATCTTAAATTTAAGCTAAGAACTAATTTATTCAATTCAAATTAAATTATTTGTAGAAAAATACATATGTGCCCTTTTGAAGAAGGAAATATTTTGGAGCTGTGAATGACAACATGCAGATTTGACAAGGTCAAAGTTGTGATGCAAAAAAAATTAGGAAATTATTTTAGTGCTCCTTTCATTTAGTATGAATATATTATTTGTGCAAGATTGCATTCTTGAAAAAATGATTTCCACTCCAGAAGCATCTTCACCTCAAAAGCTATCCCCTTAAGGCTCAAAATTTTTCAAGGCAACTTATTCCCATGGTTTAATCAACTAATGGTCTTCAATACCTTCTTCTTAAAACCACTGACAACCACCTTTTGCTTTTGGTGTTCTTACTCCAAAGAGGGTTCGTTAGTTTTGTCATCAACTTCTAATTTATCATTTCGAGGTCTTCCGGTATACTGAATTAAATTTAAACTTGTGATGGGCGCATTCGAATGATTTAATCGATTATAATCGATTCAGGCACAATTCATGGTAGGAGAAAGCGCGGCAGAACAAATTTGCGCTGGAAGAATGGCGCTGGCGTAGACCAGAACGCCCAAAGTCTTTAAGTACGGAACTGGATGGTGTCAGCAAACAATCGGGAGACTTGGAAGAACGTGCTGAAGAAGGCCCGGGCGGCATTCCGGTTGTGACGCAAATGAAGGGAGAAACTTCATTGGCCAGGCCGACGATGAAGATAAATTGATTCAGGCAACTATACGAGATCACTCTATTTTTTACTGTGAAATAATTCGAATCATTTTTCAAACCTAGTATTCAAATTTCAAAAGATTTCGAATTACGAAAAATCAAGTGACTCGAATGGCGATGAGAATTCGGATGATAACGACAATTCAAATGATGATAACAAGAATTCGAATGAAAAGAACCGAATGACGATACGAGAAGTCGAATGGAAAGAATTGAAGACGAACTCGAATGACGATTACGAATACGAAGAACTGGAGAACTCCGAAATATGAACTAAGAGTTACGAGAACTCGAATGAAAACTCGAATGACGATTACGCGAATTGGAATGACGATAACGAGAACTCGAATGACGATTACGAGAACTTGAATGACAATGCCGAGAATTTGAATGACGATGACGGGAACTCGAATGACGTTTACGAGAATTCGAATGAAAATCTCGAATATACGTAGATGACGAGAACTTGAATGACGATGACGAGAACTCGAATGAAAATGACTCGAATGACGATGACGAGAATTCGAATGAAAGAGAACTAGAATAATGATGAAATAACTCGAATGATGATGACAAGAACTGAAGGACGATAACAAGAATTCGAATAAAAAGAACTCGAATGAAGATGAATATAACTCGAATGCAAAGAACTTGAAGGACGGTGACGAGAATTCGAATGAAAAGAACTCGAATGATACTGTCGAGAAATTGAATGAAAAGAACTCGAAGGACGATGACGTCAATTCGACTGAAAAGAACTCGAATGACGGCGACGAGAATTCGGTTTGGAAGATTGAGATTGGGATTTTGTGTTTAAAAATGATAAGAACATTATTCACAGCTTAAAGCAGAATTGATACCTTTTGACCGGTAACAGAAAATAGATCTTTGAAAATGTTTAAGATTCGTATTCGAATGATCATTCTATTATTTCTCAATTATTGAAATCAATTGCAGTATGCAATAATTCTTCCTGGCCATTACTTCACACAGAACAGATCATTTCCTGTTAATGAATAATACAATGACACATTCTGGCACCGACCTGGCTTCAACTTCTGATGCAAAATTAAAAAACGAATACGTAAGATTATAATGAGATATGCATCACATAGGTCTTCTATCATCTGTGAAGAAGAACTTTTCTAGCAAGCAAACATCAGACCATGTCTGAAGTGGTATGCTGATGAAACTTAAAGATCTGCCAGCGAAAAACGGATCAGACTGGTTTCTCAAAAGTAATAAGAGTAGAATATCGAATAAAGTGCTAGCAATGTTCCTTGCCTTTTCCCGTAGAGAAATAAAAACTTGTTGCTGGGTCTGATTAATGAAAACGAGGAACTGTGTTCCGCAATTGCAGGCATTTGAAAAACAATAGTTCATCTAAATCGGTTCGGCGATTTCTACCAAATTCGAAATTTCGTGAACAAAATTTCAAGAACCAAGCCAATTGATAGCTAACGATTTACTGATAACAAAAAATACTTTAAAAAAACTATCACTCAGTGATTAAGACAAGTCTTGTCTTACTTGAATTGCACAAAAGCAAAACGAAGTGCCTACAAATGTAGCAAACATGAAAAACTATAATTTCTGCATTCCTCATTAATTCCTAGGTTAATAACTTTTATTTTAATGTGCAAGAAGTAGTTAAGAGAATTTGTTTGTAAGAAAAAAAAAAACAATTACTAAGAAAGTGCAGTTTGTTATTAAGACATTGAACATAAAATTAAACATAATCACATTGTGTTATGATATTGCATGCCATTAAAATTATTGTTATCATTTTATTTTGTCTTTTTTAATTGCTTGCTGGAGTTGCAAAATGCATTTCCTTTTCCCCATCTGACTTAATTAGTTTTTCGTCATTTTTGCGAGCATTTTCCTGTAAACAGATGTAAGTACTTAAATGAATTTGGATTCATGAAGTAATAACAACTGTGTGCATGTTTCGTATGCAAATGCAAATTACTTTCACTTTCGTTCCTTCCGTGTGGAAAGATAAATCTCTTTTGCTAAAGACCGTCGTCGTCGGTCGTCTAGCTGTCTTCCAAACTGCCATTGCTCTGTCATTATTTGTCAGTGATAATTATTACTTAAAGGGTATTTGCGGACCGTGCAGTTAGCAAGGTAATATACCGCTCAACTATGCCGCTTAACTACTTCCTAATATCTATGATTTGAACTTAAATTATTAGGCAGTAAACTTGCAAACGAATACTGGTTTTTGAAACTTAAGTGCCTTTTTATGGGATTCCAATCGAGTAAAATGATTTTTACAACAAATTGCCACATTTGGCCTGCTTTCCGCATCTATAAACTATCAGTCATTTCATAAAAAAGATGCTGGTTTCGAAAATAACATTTATCGAAGCCTTACGCAAGTCTTACGGAAACCAAAGAACCTTATGGAAGCCTTACCGAAACTTTATACAAGCTTGCAACATAAAAACGAAAGTTCTAAGAAATTGTACAAAAATATTATCAACAAATGCATGCTCCCGAATCAAATTCAATATTTTTAATTACAAAAAAATCACTACAGAAGCGACTACTTTTTTCACAAAAACAAAAAAACGTCTTTGCCAACACTCACTGGGATCATTCAAAACTGGTCCATAGTTTTTGTTCGGAAGATTTGTCAAATCAACCGTCTGACTAACATATTCGGAGGTTTTCAAATTTGTCGACTTGGCCGTCCGATGACAGCATCCACGTAACAGTCCATCGCAAGTGCCCTGCAACAGACCACCTGTCATCCAACAACCCAAAAAGAACTCACAAGTACCGCCACGACCTTGGCATTCTAAATCGGTACTCGTGTCAACTGCAAGAATGTTTTGATGATTGTTTTAAGTATGACGAATGCAAGCAAAATGTGTAAGGAGTGATGAATGAGAAGCGTAACGAAACGAAATTGTTAATAAATATGAAAGTCCTACCTTTTTCCTTGAACGTGCTGGCCGATTCTGCTCCAGTGCCTTCACCGCCAATGTCCAGGCCAAGTCCATCTAGATCCTGGAGTCCGAATTCGTTGCGCACGTCTTGAATAGCCGATAATTCGTTCAAACCAAAATTTTGATCCCTATACAAGCACCGAAGAGAAGAGAAAGAATGACGCAAGTAAATATTTCCAAATGACTATCGAACATTACCTAAAGGCTACATTGTCGCTGAAATAAGCTCCATTGGCGCTCGATGCACTCGTCGTTCCGAGATTATCGTTCACTGGGAACACAACTCGGGGAGATCGCGACGACTTGAACGGATAGTAGCGGGACTTTCTTGACCCGGCATAGTCCCCACCACCAACGAACTCACCAAAATCAGGGGTGAATATCTTTGGTGGAGCAAAGGGACGTGGTTGGCCACCATTCCCTCGGTGATCGCGATCACTGTCGCCAAAGAAAATTCCCCTCTGAGGTCGTGGCGCAGCTGCTATTGGGCCATTAATGTCTCCGAACTTTGTGACCTCATCGCGGAAGATTTTCCCGGCAGAGTAGGGCTTCGAGTTGGCACTTAAGCCTGGGAATTCTACGGGATGTCCATCGAGCGCCTCCTCGCTGTAGGGTCGCTCGTAAGACCCGGTGTCAGATGCGAAAACTGGGTTATCTTCCCGATAGCCCTGTGGATGGAATGGGAAGTCTGTGTTGAGGTTGTAGCTGTTGGGGAATTGGAAGCCTATGCGTCGACCCGACATATCGTCGAAATCGATCTTATCTTCGGATTGTTGTTGAGTTGAACTCCGATCGGTCGCCGGTGACATTGTCTTATCATTAACGAAGAACTCCCCATTGAAACCCTCCACCGGGAACTGATGATCGCCCATCACCGGTGGTCGAATCTGTCCAAACGAGATATTTCTCCTCGGAAGGGCTTCGCTGGAGCCGCCTTGGATCAGAGGAATGTATACGTAGTTTCTTCCAGCTCGAGTCTGGTTCTCAGGGGACTGCTGGAAGACAATTTGTGACCCATCGTCAGACCTCCGTTGGGCGCTTCGTCCATTCCGAAAGGCACCGAACGACTTGACAACACTTCCGTCCGATCGGCGATGTACTCGCGGAAAACTGACGTCGTCGATCTTGTGGAAGACATCGAAGGGAGCGTAGAGATTCCTCGCTGTTCGATGTTGTTGGCCACCAATTAATGGCTGATGATTAAGACTGATTGCAGTTCGACTCGAACTGTGACTGTGATCGGCAAGAGAACGGATTTGGCCCGTCCGCACGGGACTGTCAATTGCATTAGTTAGTATTAAACCGGCTACAATAGTTAGGAAACGCCATTTATTGGATTCTAACATCTTACATTGAGGTTGATTGAGGAATTTCTTGATTGATTTTGGGGGATTGTCGGTTTTGGTGGGTTTAAATGTTTGAATCAGTTCTTTGCTTCAAAATCTGTGATGTTGCGCAGAAGGTTCATTCGTGCAGAAGAGCAACTTCCTCGATGTTCGTCATAGTTCCATGCAACAGCTGATAATGCAGTCGATTAGTGTGACAGGTTTATGGAATGATCTTGATCTTCTTCTAGAGTTGGCCCTGGCCAAGAGCCGCTGATCGAGTTCAATGGACTTGATTTCTTGTTCGATGTTGATAGCACCCAGTTGTGGTGCAAGTGCGCAAGACTAACGAACGATCGCTTCCACTTGCACTGATTTGTACCTGATCTTGGTGTTGCTGGTTGCTCTTGGTCTTGGTCTTGATTATGTTATGGGGATATCTCGTGCTGGTGGTTTTTTGTGGATGGTAAATCGTGTTCGCGTTTTGATGTTAAGTGAGTTGATCCTCCTCACCACACGGTATAGTCGTCGTCGTTGTTTGGTGTTTGATGTTTTTTTTTTGTTTTTGGTTGTCGTTGTCGTAAAGTTGTCGTCAGTTCAGTGAATCAGGTTTTTTTGTTTTCTGTGTTTGATTTCGTGGTGCAACTACCGATTACACATGCGGAGGTAAAATTGCTATTTTGTTATTGAAATTTTTCGTTGTTACTGGTTGCAAGAGCAAGTATAGTGCCGATAGAAAGATTTTGTTGGGAGCGATGTTGTTTGATTTAATTGGTGGTTGCTGTTGGTTGCGATGGAAAATTTCACCTCCAGTGCTATCAAATTGCATACAACATTTAGTGACGGTTAGTGAACCCATATATGTGATATGTGATTATTTTTGTTTTTGTTTTTTTTTTTTAGTTTCTGTTGTCCGAAGTGAGATTTTTTATTTCTTTGTGGAATCTGGAATTAGAAGAGAAAAATCGAAAGAATACTGGTTATCAAAATTGTTTGCCATCAAGTTGAGATTGTAATTTATAAGATCACAAAAGGTTAATTGTATATTTGTGTAATTGTTTTGGGAATGGGTCATAGATTTCTATGAGTTTTCATTAAAATTAAATTTTTAATGACCACTTTGGTAGCATAGATTTTATTTATTGTATAACTCGATTTTCGGCTTTGATACTTTCCTTAGTTAAGGCAAAACAGCGCCATAAAAATATAATTAGAAGAAATAAAGAAGATACAGTTTTTGAAACCAAAAGCTCGATCTGGAAAGATCATCATAAAATTACCTAACATGCCCAATCCTAACATGTTTAATTCTTCTATAAGTATGTGACACGGACTACTGGTCCTCAACGGCTGTACCGATTTTGATGACATTTTTTGACTGATGCAGTCGATTCAAATCTTGTTTGAGCTTACTGGCGGACCCGTCAGCCGCTATTTTGTGTAAGATAGGTTAGAAATGTAACGTTGGCTAAACGATGGAACTTATGATTACAGAAATGCCTTTGAAAATGAAAAGTAGGTACTTACAAGTGGACCTGAAAGACTTTGTCTTAAAAAATGAAAAGCAAGGACTTATACCAACCGGCTCTGCCGATATTTATGAAATTGTATACCTAAAATTTAAAATGTATTGAAAAATGTTTTTTAACAGTTCAGCTTACTAGCAGCCCCCTCAAACGTTGCCGTTGGAAAAATCTAGAAAATACTTGTTCATGGAAAACAAATTTGAATTTTTAGTGTTGTTGTTGATGATGATATCCCTATGGTGATAATCCCGAAATATTAACGTGTTTCCAGTGTCACATAATAGAAAAAACTCTAACGGTAGGAAAACATATTTTTTACGTTTCTAACAAGCAATTCTCTACAAAAATTAATAAATTCTTTAAGTTAACTCTTATGTTGCGAATATTCAATTCTAAGTCAATTTAAATGTAATATAAAAACTTTATTGTCTTTAAGGATTCAAAAACAAAATTCCTATTAGCGTGTGATAGAAAGATGTTTCTCGGGTCAGCTAGTTCTTGATATTTATTGACTATTCAAAAGGGGTGAGAGCTAAAAATATGCTTCAGAAAAGCAAACAAATCTTAGGAATCCTTAAGCAAACCTAAAAGTCGAACGTCTAAAATGTCGAACGATCTATCTAGATGTCAAAATGACAAAGTTGTTGATTGAAATACAAAGTGACAATTGAAACAACTTTTTGACTACCACTGATTTTTTCTCTTTTTGAAAATGTTTAAAAATGAAGATGAAAATAATGTAACAGTCAGAGTGAATAATTCCAATTGCGAAGGTCGGGTGGTGCGAAGAAGGTGGATCGCCTCTGCCAGGGGCAGTTAAACGTAGAAGATTTCAGCAACGATATAATCACAAAGATTCCACAGTTTCAGGAATCCACATTGGAGCTCAAGCCCGGATTAAACATTGAATCCTAAAGCTAGTACTACTAACCACTTACTCAACTTGGCTGGGGTACACGCTGCTTCTGAATCAATGTATTCCCGTGACGTTTTTTGGAACTCTGGAGAAAGCTTTTGCTTTCTTTTCTGCATCATCTGCACGGTAGAAGTCAAGCAGTGCAACGAGTCACTAAATTCACTGGAGTGCTAGACATGAAGCTGTCAAGACGCTTTAAAATAAGTTTGAGGAAGTTCTTAAGGTATTGCCATTCTGGAAGAATTGACTGAGATCGGGAGCCAGTCTTCTTCTGACAACCATGCAGTTATTTCTTGCTTTCAGCTTTGTCTCACGAGCAGGATTTCCGTCGAGATATGTTCACATCAGTTGACACTTCACAATAGTTCAGTCAGGATTTAGAAATAGCGGAGAAGAAGCACAGATAGACCGAAAGCATCTCCAGCAATATATGGGCAGTTTTGAATCTGAGGAAGATATAAGGGACAGAGGGCCACTGTCCAGTTCATTTAATTACTGAATCGGGAATATCAGTTCCAAGTATTGATTCGTATATACCCTGCTGGTCAAAAAGATAGGTGTGAAGAAATTTTTGATGATCACTGTCGACTTGTTGCTAAATACCTGTTGTTTTGGTTACAATAGTGAAAAACCAAGTTTTTGTTTCAAAAGAACTCTTGAGGATGACGCCAAACTTTATGCATTCACCTTACGCAATGACCAGCGGCTAGTATTTTTAAGTTGCAAAAAGTTCTGAAGTTGGTCATGAAAATAGATGTGCTCCAAATGAAATTAAAATTTTTGTTTTAATTCATTTACTACGGTATTAACATACAAGGTAGGTTGTTTTGATAATGAAAACAATAGTTGTTTTGATAAGTCAATTTAAATGGCCCGAAGAATTCACTGCTCGTTAGTAAAAAGAAGACTTGTCAATCATCTACGGTGTTAAGGCAAAACATGCATATTTATCGCGATGACCCTTGGACGAACTCAAAATATATTTTAAAAAAAGCTCTGAAGCCGAGAATAGTGCGTGCCCTAGTATAGCCAAGTCGAATCCCTTATTGTCATCAAATTCGCAGACATTGAGAACGCAGTAAGTGTATTTGCTTAGATATAACTGCATAGATGGGCAAATTGGAATGAACCTGAAGGTGTGAAATAATTCCGTTATATCTTGTAGAACGAAGACTAAAATAAATTTGTTTTCATCGGACGCCGGGCCTAATTTTAGGAAGAGAAGAGAGGTGGCAATATTATGGTGTGGATATGTTATTCCTGGTTTGGTGCCGGTCAAAATACGGCTAGCGGGATATCTAAGAAAATGTCGTGCTAACATTTTCTGAAGAAAAGATACCCGATGGAATTTTGAACATGACAACAATCCAAAACACAAGGTGAGTCTCGTAAAAGATTGGTTCCAAGAGGAGGAAGTACCTCTTAATCCGTGGCCAAGTCATTCCCCTGAACTTAATCCCATTGAGAACATGTGGATTGAAATCAAGCGAAAGTTAGGGGGGATATTACACTAATGAATACCAATTGTGCGAAGCAGTACAAATATAATGGTATTCCCTATTCCAGCAGACATTCCGAAAATTGGTGGAATCAATTCCACGTCGATTCCAAAGAGTTCAGGCTAACAAGGGTCTGGTTATAAGATTAAGTTGATCACAAATTGTAGTGTCTGTAGCTTAGTGGTTAAGTGCGTTGGCTGCTAAGCAGAACGTCGTGGGTTCGAGTTCTACTCGTGCCCATAGTTTTTATTTCATCTTTAATGGGCACTGCCTCCCTCTTGCGAAGAACCGACATAGCTTCCAAGAGTATCAAAAAGTGCTTCTCAACTTTGCCGTTTGGAATCGGCGTTAAATTGTAGGTCCCCTCAATTCTTCACACGCACGCAGAGAATTGTTGATGAGAGTAAGATACTTAGGACTTGGCTCTTCAAGAGCAACGGCAAAGTTGAGAAGCACTTTTCCATGACAGATCCAAAACACAAGGTGGGTCTTGTAAAAGATTGTTTCCAAGGGAAGAAAGTACCTTTATTTCCCTTGACCTTAACCTAAACTTAACCTTAACCTACACTTGACCTAACTCACACTAAATGTTAATAAAATCAATGGCGCAAAATTTTAGTCCGCTAATGAACAATTTTTTAGAAAATTTAGTGATGCTAGTTTATAATGACATTTGAGCCATGACTGAAACGTCATTTTGAGCTAGCACTACACTAAATTTTCTTAAAATTGTTCATTAGCGGACTATAATTTTGCGCCAATATGTTTAAAACTTTAGGAAATTCAAAACGCGCCTATTTTTTTTTTGATAGCCTAATCAAAAAGCACCTATCGACAGTTTCGGTCCCTTTTTTATTCATACTTTTTAATTATTTAGGATCCTTTTAATGTCTTTTATTTCCTTTGATATGGAAGTTTAATTGAAATCATGAAATACTATTATTTTACTGAAAAATAACTAGTCACCTTTTTTTTGACCGGCTGTGTACATATTTGACTTTGGCAATTAGTGTAGCTAGGTATGAGAGAAGTTTGTCGAAATTAAATCAGCTGCTTAAAAATAATTTCAGATCCACTATGAGCTCCAATCATCAAACTTAGACTATATTGTCTATTGAACAAGAATTCACTGCTCGTAAGGCGAAAACGCTGATCCTATTTTAGCTTTGATAAAAGATATTTCATGGCCTGCAAAATTTAATTTTAATTACATAGTTATTGAATGGGGCGGCAAAATGGGTCCCCCACCCCAGGCGCCGAGATGTTACGTTACGCCACTGAGTAATTCCTTGAAAAAATAATTTTACTCCTACGGGCAAATGACGTTTGATTATAAAAACAACAATTTCGTCATAATAGCCAAGATCGCTTCTCACATCTAGCTCGCTAATGTTTAGTAAAAATCATTCAATAAATATATAAAACGACACTGTTCCATCTAAATGTGCAAGATGCATTTTCTCCTCAAAAAAACAAAGTCTCTTTACAATGCGATACAATTGAAACGAGAGTTAACAAAAACGATTTATATACAACACAGTTTTTGTCCGAGTGAAAAATATCTCGCAACTGAAATGAAGAAATTTCACATCATGAAGTAATTTACCCAGCCGAAGTAATTACCACCAAATGCTTTCAACATTCTTCAAACAGCACTTTTTTTCTATCACTTCGATTTGAAATAAAATATCACACGCCATCAAGCAAACATTCCTCTAAATCGACCTCATCTCAAGGCCGTTACAAAATCAATCAAAACACCAGCGAACAACAATGATGCACGATCAACGTGCACAGTAGCCCAACATTCCATTCCGTCATCAGAGCCTCAGCCAACAGAAAAACATTTGCCAAACACAAACATCAACAATCAACATTCGTCGAGCATAATTACGTGAGGGGCTTCCATCATCAGTCAATCTTCTTGTGCGCCTTCACCACTCCGTCGAAGTTGCAGTTGCAACAAAGATTATGTTGATGTTTTGATGGTGCGTTCCATTTAAGTCTTTCTTCTTTGCCATCATCATCGTTTATCGCACCTTTCTTTGGCGGTTCTGGGGATTATTAGTTATTTGTTGAATTGTTTTTGTGATGGGAGTATTAAACTCGATGATTAAGATCATCTCAGTGCGCGTTGTTGTGATTGTCGCTTGCCGCTCGATTGTGTGGCCATTGCACCAAACTCGAGAGCCATCATCATCATTATCAGAAGAGGACGGAGAAAAACAGCAAGAAATTGGAGAGAGGAACGAGTTATATGACACTTATATGATGATCGCGTTGGCAGGTTGCTTTTGAAGTACGATATCAATCAATTACGACATCGCTTCGATGCCGTTTCTTCGTTATGACGATGATCTTCGAGTCGAGTACGAGTGAGAAATTCCAAAATGGGAGAAGAAACTGTTCGCACGGTAGCCAAGATCGATATCGATGCGTCTTCGTTTGTGGTGGGATCAGTGTTTCATGGGTGATTGGACTCTGAAACCAAATTAGGAGTCAGAGACGTGTGCCTTTCGTTACATCAAAAGTTAAATTTCAAGAAAGAAAAGAAACTTTTAATTTAGCTCCTGAAAGGCTTACGTTTCCAATTGCAGCGCACCCAAACTTGTCGCCTTCTTTACCAATAACCATTACCAATGGCCAAAGCTTAATCATTGAACTGCTTCCACTTGAGGAACAACCTTAACTACTAGATGAAGCTGCTTGGAACGAAAGTTGTTATGAAATCGATTCGATTCGCGCGTGCTCAAGTATAAGTATCGGCGGCAATTACTTACACCGAGTGCACTTCCAGTCCACCCCGGAATCATGTGCAGCATTGCTACAGAGAAGACAACAAGAAAAAAAAAACAAAAACAAAGCAAAACCAATCGTCCTCTATGGAGCCATCGAAGATGATGATGAGTTGTTTATCTTGTGCATCCGAAGTCCGTCCATCCGCATGAGCTGGAAGAAATCGAAAGTGAGTGCATATCGCGAAACATGAAAAACAGCTTCTTTGCACACGGTCATGTGACACACGTTGCATAGCTACAGTCCAAGTCGATTCAATAGACCCCAATACAACGATTTTCCGTTAGTCTGAGTGTCTGATATCCCTTAAGTATCTTTTGCAAAATGGCCTTGAGTCGAAGAATTCCGCTCTGAAGCCAAAGCCACTCCAACATTTTTATAATCAGTGGACATGATCTAGCGTCCTCTACTGTACTTCTGAACAAAAACACGTTAAGCACGCATCGAAAACCGAACGAAGCCACAACAACACAGTCGAATGCAAAGTGCAATGAATTTTCAATTTATGTACGAAATACGTTTGATAGCAGATCTCGGAAAATACCCAACCAAACGTGTTACAAACGATTCACAAACCAAATCGAACCTACAACAACAACCGGTCCGGTCAATGGCAGAATGCAATAGCGGTGCAGTGACGGCAGCTGACCAGAGGTATTACGGCACAACAAAAGCATTGCAAATAGCATGCTATTCGCTGCATCATGGTAGTATAGTTATTTATAACTGCGATACACAAGGCGGCTCATCGACGACGACGGCGATCGTCGACTTCAACTTTAAGTGAAATGGAAAGTGAAAACTTTTACTTGAAGCATAAAGTTGTGGAGTGGAGACTTAATGAAACAATGAAAAACGGCGGCGGCGGCGTACGACATTCGCGTACGGCTCACTGCAGATTTGGATGATGTGTACAGCGGAAATGGAGGCAGGCAGTGAAAAAAAAAAATTGGCAAACAAAAAAGACGAAGATGAGGTGAGGATGTTGTGTTGTGGGCTTCCAGATTGATTTTTTTCACTCTGCTGACAAATTGACAATGAACACAGATAACTCCGTAACGATGACAAGAGGATTGTCGAGAGAAACGAGCCGGGATATCAATTGCCATCTAAAGTCATAATCTCTAAAGAGTTGAAAAGTTGAAGTCATCATCAGTAAAAATGATAGTCAGTGGCGTAGAGAAATGAACATGTACTTCGTGACGCTTGTGTTTCCGTATTTTTTAACGTTTCAAAAGAGATGTCAAAAAGTTCACTACAACAAAAATTTCAACGTGCTTCGGCTTCGTGTTGCCAAACGAAACGAACAATGGCTTTTTTCTGTAGTTGGAGTTATGTTTTTTGTTGGCTGTTTAATTCCTTTTTTATTATTTCGATTTTGAGCTTTGACATTGAGAGTTCCGTGATGAAAATATTTTGGAGTGATACCCATACCATGCCTACCTGTTCGTAGGACTGAGAGAGAAGCTTAAAGAGTTTAGAAATTATTACTTTTATTGGAGTTTAAGTGGTTAAGTGTGGTGTGTTTGTTTCACAGATTTCTCGCGTGATTTTGCGAGTGCTGATGATTTTAAAAAAGCACATCGAGCTAAATAGGCCTTTAGAACGAGTTTTTATTGTTTTCCGTAGTTTTTTTCGTTTCTCTTTGAATTAGTTCAAATTAATGACACAGAAGTTTGTCCTTGAAAAATTTAAATGTTAATGTGGCAGCTAGATTTGTATACCATATTGACATAATGAGTCTATTGACTAGTATTAAGTTCAGTGGCTTGAAATTAAATGGTTTTGATCTTTCGAACATTTTTCTTTGCTCTGAAATCAATTCTGATGAGACATATGAATGATGTGGACAGTTTAAAGGAATTTTTTGTGATGATGATGTTTCTGTCATCGTTACATTTTCAAACGTGCATTTGCGTGGATTTGACTTTGCCGAATTCACATTGTGTTTCAGTACGAAAATCCATAAAGAAACAGCAAAAATACACTAAGACCAAAGTTCTTTCACGTGTGGGAGGTACACATTGAATACTTTTCTATACCCTCAGATCCTGGCTAGTGCAGATGGACGTGAGTATAGAGACTTTTAACAATGTTAGTGTCGGACTGCTATCTCAGTCTCTGAGCTGAGACTGGCTGATATTCTTAAGCCTGAACTACATCGGAACATAAAGTGCCAAAAAGTACAAAACAGTGGAAGTTATGTTCTGTACTGCTTCTACAAATGCATATCTGAATATCTCCCTCTCATTTTTATAAAGTGAGTGTGAACAAAATCTTGACCATGATCGAGCTTTCACTGTACACAAAGTTCTCAATACGAATACGAACACTTTTTTGTACTTTTTACACTTTGTGTTTCGATGTAGTTCAGCCTTTAGTCTGTGATTAAAGTCTTCGGCTTTCTTCTTTTCTTAGTTCGATTAAAGTACGCTGCTATCTCGGTCCAATTTCTCGGTCTTCTTTCAGCCTGTGATAAAAGTGTTCGACTGCTTTCTCAGTCTGTGATTAAGTGTGCGGCTGCTATCTCAGTCTGTGATTATTTGATACGGCTGCTATTCTCAGTCTGTGATAAAAGTGCTCGACTGCTTTCTCAGTCTGTGATTATTGGATACAGCTCCTCTTCTCAGTCTGTGATAAAAGTGTTCGACTGCTTTCTCAGTCTGTAATTAAATTGTACGGCTGCTATCTCAGTCAGTGATTATTGGATACGGCTGCTATTCTCGATCTGTGATTATTGTATACGGCTGCTATTCTCAGTATGTGATAAAAGTGTTCGACTGCTTTCTCAGTCTGTGATTAAAGTGTACGGCTGCTATCTCAGATTGTAATCAAAGTGTATGGTTGCTATTCTCAGTATGTGATTAAAGTGTACGGCTGCTATCTCAGTCTGTGATTATTGGATACGGTTGCTTTTCTCAGTGTGTGATCAAAGTGTTCGGATGCTTTTCTCAGTCTGTGATATAAGTGCACAGCTGCTTTCTCAGTCTGTGATCATAGTGTACAGCTGCTATTCTCAATCTGTGATTATAATGTACGGCTTAGATTCAGCAATATTGCGATGATTGGAAACCGAAATAGCTTCCAAAAGTAGGAGACAATCGTGTTCCTTAAAGCGATTGACGATTCAAAGTGAACAGATTCCTGTAGGTTTGGTAAGGTTAGGTTAAAGTGGCTGCGGATACAGAATCCGCACACTTAGGCCAAAAGAAAAGACCCATACCACATGAATTTAAAGAATTACTTCTTTATAGTCGAACCATTTTGAGGTTTTTATAAAGCGAAAAAGATATTTGATATCCTTATTAGCTAGTTCACTGGGATAATCATAAAAGTATTCTCCCAGATGAAGTTTGCGTCTTAGTGAATGAGCAGTGCATGCGCAGAGAAGGTGAGAGATTGTTTCTTCTTCTTCCTCGTCCATTCCTGTAAGATGCGTGTATTTTATATTTCGTCAGACATACATATGTAAGCCTTTGGTCAGACAAGACGTCCTCAGGCCATCGATAATTAATTCACTGATGTCAGATAACGGTTGACGGTGGCCTATGTCCATCTCATACTGGTAAGACTTGGTTGTTTTATGGGACTCTTCGAAATCGTCGTATGACCATGAATTGACAATTAAGTGATAAAATTTATTGCGAGAGACACGACTTCAACCAGCAAAAATTATGAGATTGTTAGAAGTAACTTTTATTTGGAATTAAAACTGTCTTTTTGACTGCACCTATGGTTCAAAGACTTTCTCCTTAAAAAGGAAGAATTTCAAATCTTTCAAAAACAAGTAAGAAACCAAAACTAAAACAACATCCAATAAACATTCCCCAAACACTGTATTTAATTTGCCATTTCATGGTGAAATGCACAAAGCACCTCCGCATCCACTCGACAATCCATTCTCCATGTCCAACTACCAAGTGCAATGACTTATTGTTAACACAATAAAAGTAAAACAAAATGTTGCAACACAAAATAAACATCCTCCAAACAGCGCTGTTAACATTGCACTTCATCCAATTAAACGAACGAAATAAACATTTTTCTTTCTTCCATATTTTCGCGTGTTGAGAGTAGTTCCCTCGCTCGTTCAAAGCGTGATTAGGATGTAAACGTTGAAAATTGAATGCTGGATGAACACAAACTATTCGCAGTCCAAAAGCTTATAATGAAGATTGTTAAAGAGAAACAATTACAATTGCATATATGTTTACGATTTTTGTCGCAAAATCACTCAAAATCGCGTGTGAAATGATTTTTTTTACTCAGATAAAAAAAAATGCTTGTGAATGGTTTTTTTGAACTCAATTAAATGTGAACATGACATTTAAACCAAAATTTACAATAATTTCGAATATTTTCGAAATCGCATCGCACAAAAGTGATACACGGTCGTTCTGGTAACATGACCATGATGTCCATGGAGGCAACTTCGATTGACAACTAAGAAGCAATCAACTGTTGATTTTGTGGTCGGTCAGACATCCGTCGACAGATTTCCTAATTTCCACAAAAGCTCATTCTAGCATGTCTATTTTGGATTGTAATTTTGAAAGGTTTGTCAATCTTTTGAAATACTTTGACACTCAAAGAGCTTGGAACAAACAAAGAACAATCTCTTGCAATCGAATTACTCAATTTAAAGGTTAATGGGAACTTGCAAAAATATTATTGTTGCACACAAAAGATGATGAAGACGACGACAAAGATTTGCCATCATGTCAATAGAAATGGGCGGAGAAAAGTGTGCCATTATGGAGGTTTCAGTTTTTTTTTTTTTTGTGTCAGACGTCAGAGAGTTTCTTTTCCATCTTTTTATGGCTTCACTTTGACGCTGAAGACGAGACCTTAAGGTTGAGTGGTTTATTATAAGAAGTTTCAAAGTCATAATCCGCCACAGGGAAAGCAATCAAAGTTATTATCTATTTTTTCTTCATATTTTCATGTTATGTGGATGATTTCTCTGCGAAAAGTAAAAATATTAATACCATCATCGTTCGTTTTCTGCAAGAAATAAGACTTAGTAAACTCTTCAATCTTGGAGTGTTAAAGACTATTCTGGTCTTCGCTAGACTTGAATAATTAATATATGCGAAATGTGAGGGCTCTCAGGATTGAGGACTTTAGCTCGATTGCACTTTCAATGGATGAGTCGAAGTTAAAAGCTTTGATTGCAAAATTGTTGGCCTATCCTTCGTGTGTTCAATCATATCTTATTTCGGGGAGTTTACTGTAATATGTTAGAAAAAGCTGCTGTGGGCAGCCTCTTGAATGAGCTAAGAGACAAGTTTTTTTTTGCGACTTGAGTAAGACCAAACTCGAAGATAATTTCAAAAATTTGTTCAATTGGAAACCTTAATTTTATATAGAACTTTCGTTTTCTGATGAGAAAAAAAAATGTTACCACATTAATAGAAAATTAAACCAAAATAATTCGGTCCCAAAACATTTTATTTTTTCACTTAAAATTGTTTAAGCTCCATGAAATAATCCTACTCATTTCATTATGCTTTAAGAGAAACAAAAATATGAAGGCAGTTAAGTTTCCAAATTTGCTCTCCCTAATCACATAATGCGTGTGGCTTTGTTCAACTGGTGTAATTTAGTTTCTTAAGGAATTATTACATAAAACAATTTTCAAACGCAATGAAAACGAAAGTTGAAACACCAAAAATGGCGCCAAAGCCAAAATTAACGAATTACGATAAACACTCTTAAGCTGCTTAGCGACTGAAGTGCGAAACTTTTAAGTGAGCAATCATGCTAGCAATAATAATAAAATTATAATGCCCTTCAACTTTATAATTCGTTACCCTTACAATAAACGAATTCACTAGTTGTTGATTTTTGGGTGTCGTAAGTCTGTAATGCATCAAACATTATCATCATTCGAACAGCATTTTTGGGCTTATTTTTGTGTTTTCTGCTATGATTATTGTGACAGTTTCAAGAGTTAACGATTGAAAAAGAGTAAAGTCTTTCAAAATTCTGCTTAAAATTGATTATTTCAGTACAATACAAGGAAAAATCAAAAACAAGTTCTTGCATCAGCTCTTTCGTTTTTCTGATTTTTCTTTATAATACCAAAATGTTACTTAAAATGAAGAGTGCAATGGAAGAAAATCATTAAGTTAAGTTAAGTTACCAAAATATGTTTTAAAATTTGACATTTATTAACTTTTTTTAAGTTTTTGCTCCAGTAAAGTATTTTAAGTTAAATTTTTGCTGTTTCTAGGATATTCACTGATCTCTCAACAAATTACCTTTTAATAATTATGTATGTTCCAAAAATTCTTCAAATTGAAATGTGTTCCCAATTGGATCATTTCCCCTGACAGATAGCAGTTATCTTCAGCTGACATTGTCCTAATTAAATAACGAGCAAACGCCAATCTTTTTATGCTAATGTTCAGAGACAAGAAACAGAAACTCCATTCGAATGTAAATGAAACTTTCCAAAATAATTTATTGACTCATTTATTGTGATTAACACAAATACCTTCCGTTTTGACACAAAAAACAACTACATTACTACATCAAAACAAGAAGATCTTGAAAATTATGCAAGCATCGCACAACAGCAGCTTCCAGACTGATTGGTCTTGATCCTGTTTATAAGCATCTGTCATATTTTAATAAGCACCAAAACACAACAGAGTGAACTTATCTCGACATCAATCTCAAAACAAAATAGTATTGCGTAAGAAGAGAAATTTCCATTCCATCCGCATATTGCAGCATAACTCTGACGCATATGCTGCTTTGTGCCTTTGCACAAGCAAAAGAAGTAAGCAAGCGAAAAAAAAAAACAAAAAAAAAATTAAAATTTAAGAAAACCCAAAAGAAAGAAGAGGCCTGCTCCTCAGCCGGAAATAAGCCAAACCAAGCCAATATACACAGCCAGAATCGACTGGCTGCCTGCTACAGTGAGGCTGCGGTTGGTTTTTACCTTCAGGAAGGTTACGACTTACAAGAGACACAAAAAACAGACTCCGCCAACGGCCATGTATGCAGACTTTTCGATTACGTAACGTATGCCAACTTGAAAATAATATTGACAAAACAAAAAATACGTTACAACATCGATACATCTTGTTTTTTTTTTTTTTTGGTAAATAATTCGTCATCCGGTAAAAAAATCGTCAAACTGTTGGCAGTTGATTGCCAAGAGCCAGACTAAGACAAGCCTATGGCTGGCCCGCAGACAAACCATCATCAGCACACCGGTTGAGTGCATTATTGCGATTGATTGTGTAAGAATAAAATGACAGCAATGACGAATGAAAAGAAAGAAGGAATACAACAAAAAAGAGGCTCTTTGGATGAGGCACTTTAAATGCGTTTTGAATTGTTTAAACGAAAATTAACAGTCATGTGTTGAGAAGTCGCTTGCATGATGATTATGATTATGATGTTCCACTTTTTTTGTTACCGTTTCATTGTAATAATTTTGATTATGCAAATTTGGAAAAAAATTTCCATCGGGCATGGATTTCAAAAAGAAGTCTGTGATCTTATTGATCGGGAAATATCAATTTCATTGCTGACGATAGAAGAAATTCGTGGGAAAATTGTTTGAATCATATCCAGAGCTACGTTACATTATTAATTTAAGACATTTTATTCTATTAAACTCTTCATTCTATGTTAAATTTTGATATGATTAGAAAAAATAAGAAAAACGAAAGAGCTGATGCAAGAACTCTGTTTTTTTTATTTTTCTTTGTACGTTAACAAATAATCCATTCTAAAGAAGTATTTTGAAAGCTTCTACTTTCTTACTCTATCTCAATCATTAACTCTTCAAAGTCTTACAGTAATCATAGCAGAAACACACAAAAAAAGCCCAAAAGTGCTGCTCGAATGATGAAAAATATCATCATTCGAGCAGCACTTTTGGGCTTTTTTTGTGATTTATTATGCTTACCGAATGCATAAATCAACTAGTAGTGAGTTTGTTTAAACTGTAAGATGCATACCAGAATAAAAGAGATATAATTGCTTTTGACACTCAGAAAGAGGGTTGAGAGTATTTTCATTTCAATGATTAGGAAAGTAGATAGTTCTTGTCAGATAGCAAGAACTGTATTGTCTGAGTAAATCGTATATAAAAGAGTTAGACATTTTCAGAAAGCAAAGATAGCCATTTTAGATCAAACCCCTAGAAAAATCATCCTTACATTGAATCAATCCGTTAAAAACAAAAGAGCTGAGCAGCGAACTTTAAAAGAAAATCATCAAATCTCTTTGTACCGCTTTCGAGCCGTCAATGGCGATGAAGATACTTGAATACTCAAAATTATTTACACAAAATATTAAATCTTTGAATTCTCCAAAACTAAACGGAAGAGCTTAGCATCCAGTTTGTAAAAGTAATCATCGAACCTGTTTGATAATTTTTTAAGGCTTTCGATGGCGATGAAGCCACACGAACGCTTACAATATTTGCACTTACTTTCTTGAGATTCAGCAAACTATCCAAAAATGATATCCAATTTAAAGAAGGTGTGTCACATAGTTCTCAAAAATCCACTGTTGGTAAAATGAATAAAAAACCGCTCAAATTTCCACACGTTAAATCTCGATTCAAACAACACTCTCGATTTTAAATAATTCCATTTGTTTTGCAAAATACGAATTTATGTTTTTCTCCTCGAAGCCAGAACAAAGGCAATCCCACACTCCTTTTCTCTACACACCTGGTTGCTCCAGAAAATTAAATTAAAACAAACAAGATACTATTACTTTGACATACAAGACAAAAACCACGACTGGTTAAAACAAAACAAAGAAGAAGCACACACCTCCGGTTAAGACAATGAGGAATATACAACAACAATAAAATAAACTACAAACTGACAAAAACGCGAGCACTTTCTCTTTTCTAGGCCAAGACTTCAAAAAGCCTTACGAAAAAAAAATGTTTTTGCATATACAACAAATCAAAAAAAAAAACCGAAACAAGACCGTGTTTAACACTTTCTGCAAAAATCGATTTTTCTCGTCTGTCTCCTTCTTTCGATGCCTGAAATCGAAGCAAATTCGAACGCTGATTATCCTTATTCAAGAGCGTGTGAAAAAATCGCAATTCACCACGATTCGATCACGAAATAAATATTTTTTTCCGATTTAATTTTTTACGAAGGAACAAACGGAGGAGAGAAAAAATAACGAGACGAAAAACATTCGACCTTCTTGAGTAAAAGCTCAAAGAAGTCTGACATGAATGTGGAGCCGATCGCGAAAGACTAAAAGTCGGATTGGTTGGGAAAAAATTGTTTGCCATCTTACAGCAACGAACAATCTGTTACATGGGGGCTTTGTTGATGTTGTTTCTTTGTTGTTGTTATTGCTGTTCGTTTCAACTGTTTCTGTTATGTGTGTGCGACGACAAACAGTCACTACTGTGAGTATATTTTTTGTTACTTTTTGGGGGGTTTGTTTCTTTTTTTTTTGTGGCTCTCTCATTCGGTGTGATTTGAAGTTTCATAAATCAACGTGACATTTGGTCAGTTCGATCCAACACTCACAAACAAACAGCTGCTGATGCTTAGTTAAATGTTTGATTAGATTTGCACAAGTCGTCCTAATGCTCGTGTGGCGTCACGAGAAACAATAATTTGCATTGATTGGGTTATCGATCTAGTGGATTTTCCAGTGCTGCCTTGTTGCTCGTTTTCCGCTAATCTAATGGTCAATATTTGCCCACCATCCACCTCTTTGCTTTAATTCCGATCGCAATGCGATGGTATGGATGAAAGTGAAAGGAAAAAAGATGATTTAGCTGTTTGAAAGCGATGCTCTGCAATAAGTTTGTTCGAGAATGAAAAAAAAAGATGCTCGAGAAACTCACATAGTTTGTAATTCTTTTTTTTTAAATAAAATTGAATACAAAAATTTATAGTTTGAGTTTTTGCACTTTGAACATTTTAAAATATAGGAAGTATTAACGAATTTGCGGTTTCGTATAGACAAGACTATAAATGGATTTTCTGACAATTTTTGAAGAAGGTGGATCTATTCTTACGTAAACAGCGGAAAACAAATTAGTTCCGTGTTCCAAAAATAAAAGCAAATTATATTATAAACACATTTGCATAGAGAAGACCAAAAATTAAATTAGATAAAATGAGAAATGAAGTAAAACAAAAGAGTTGAATAACGAACTTGGTTATGAGATTTGTGTCTTACATTTCTCTCCTTAAATAATGGATTTTTGTGTTTTTCTGTGGAAAGTTTTTTTTTAGTGACATGCTGTCAGTGAATAATTAATATTTTAAATAATTGAGGCCGAAAATTGATTGAATTATTAATTGGGAGATTTTGGGTAAAATTCTGTCAAGGTAATTTCTTGTTAGTTTGCCATTGAGATGAATGTTTCATTTGCTCTGAAAATCCAATGAGTCACAAAGGGTTTGGGGTTTTTCTGAAAAATTTAAATTTAATTAAATACTGACTAAAAGTGTCCTTGAGTTTGATATATAAGTTGACCTCCGTTTCTAAGACTATTTTCATTTACGCGTGAAGCTGGTGTTGACATATTATTAATATTCAATTTTGGATGAATTTTTCATCATTTTAAAATGCATACTTGTGCTAACTCCTTAAGGAAATTATTTCAAAAACTGCTAACGTTAAATGGTGCTTTAATTAGAATCAAGTCTTATATGGAAATGGCATATTTCTGTTGACCATGAATTCGCTTTTTTTGTTTGTTTTAATTTTCAACGAATTTGGAGTTAAATTTATGGTTAGT
Organism: Sphaerophoria rueppellii; assembly: GCA_920937365.1. Taxonomy (NCBI): domain Eukaryota; kingdom Metazoa; phylum Arthropoda; class Insecta; order Diptera; family Syrphidae; genus Sphaerophoria; species Sphaerophoria rueppellii. The sequence continues at coordinate 2,589,216 of CAKKXW010000002.1, forward strand.
TAATGTTCTTTGGTGCTTGGTTACACATTTCCTTACCTAGCTTCAAAATTAACAGAATCCGTAGGCGTCCACACTAGCTTTCAACTCCCATCGATGTCCATATCCCCTTGTCAGAGTTCTTGTTGAAAAAGTTGACATAATCTTGCCCTTTGGTTAAGGAAGCTAAAGTCTCTCAATGTGTAGGCCTGCTTTACCAACTATTTGTTAATCCACCGAACAATTCGATGCCAAAAACGATTAAATTCAAGATGAAGTCAGTAATGTAAACACTCTGAGCTTGAGACAATGCAGCCTTCCATCGGGTACGGTCCTTCAGCATGCACTCTCCAGTCGCCGAAATCAAGCGCATCCGCATTCTTGGTCCTTGTACCGTAGGTTCAGTCTTCCTTGTCGTCTCGAACCTGGGGACTGCGATGAGAAGATTTTCTTGGCTGGGTCGTTGTTGACTATTTGCTCGATGGGGCTGAGCCAATGTACTCGTCTTTTCTGGACTGCATCCACATCTTGGTAATGCTCGTACAGTTCGTGGTTGAACCTTCTTTTCCATTCGCCATCGTCGCATAGGGGACCGAAAATCCATCGAAAAATTTTTCTATCGTAATAGGCCAGTATTATTTCCTATTTTTTACTTTTCGTCCAACACTCGATGCCGTAGATAAGGACTGGTAAAATCAATGTTTTGTATAGCAGACACTTTGTATTTCGAGTGAAGAGTTTTGAAAACATTTTTTTTTTCAAACAGAAGTAGCAGCGGTTCGGTAGTATAATTCTTCTTCGGCTCTCCACCAAGGTGTCGTTTGTGGGATTGATGTTTGATCCAAGGTAGGTGAACTCCTTAATTATTTACTTAAGGTCCTTAGCTAGTTGTCTCCAGTTTTGCACTCCAAGTTGATTGAGGTCATCTTCCACTTGAGTGCGCCATCTGAGCGCGGCCTTCCTCTTTTCCTACGTCCCTCGGGAATAGTGTCGAAGGCTTTCCGGGCCGGAGCATTGGTGTCCATCCGCTCTAAATGACCGAAGCCATCTGAGTCTCTGGACTTTGACCGTTGTACAACCCGTAAAGTTCGCTGTTATATCTTCTTCGCCATTCCCCTTCAATGCACACGGGGCCAAAGATGACCCGAAGAACTTTTCTCTCGAAACAGCCTAAGGCACTTTCATCCGATTTTGTCAAGGTCCATTCTTGTGCACCATACAGCAGGACTGGGATGATGAGTGTGATGTACAGTCTTACCTCAGTTGCTCGAGAGAGGGCTGTTCCACTCAATTGCTTTCTTAGTCCAAAGAAACTGCGATTAGCAAGAGTTATTCTTCGTCTGATCTCGGCGCTGGTGTTATTGCCCGTGTTTATAGCGGAGCCTAGGTAGACAAACTCCCTTACTACCTCGAAGTTGTATGCGTCTATTGTGACGTTCTGTCCGAGCCGTCGGTGTTGGGTGTCCTTCCTCGAAGACAGCATATACTTCGTTTTTCCCTCATTTACCGCTAAACCCATTTTTGCCGCTTCTGTCTCAATTCTCACAAAGGCGCCATTGACATCACGCTGTGTTCTTCCCATTATATCAATATCATCGGCGTACGCGAGAAGTTGAACAGATTTTTGGAAGATAGTGCCTCTGGTGTTGACGTTGGAGTTCTGCACTATCTTCTCAAGAACGATGTTAAAGAAATCGCATGACAGTGCATCGCCTTGTCTGAATCCTTTTTTGACGTCGAAAGATTCCGTAAGCTCGTTGCCAACCTTGATGAAGCAGCGTGAGTTCTCCATCGTCATTTTGCACAAGCGAACGAGCTTGGCAGGGATGCCGAAACTAGACATAGCTTTATAAAGTTCGTCTCTGTAGATGCTGTCATACGCGGCTTTAAAATCGATGAAAAGATGGTGGGTATCGATTTGGAGTTCATAGGTCTTTTCCAGGATCTGCCTGTCTCTCTCATTACGTTCAAAGTTGTTTTTACTGTGGAGGGGTTGTTAGCTCCTCGCACTAACCCCAAATTTGTAGGGCCGTTGTTTAAGTGCTTCTGTTTCTCCCTTGGTACTCGCGCTTATAAGTTTTGCAAGTTATACCTAGTGATAGAACCAGTACCCGGTGGTTACCGCTTGGAGGTAAAATAAGCACTTCGCGTGTAGGAAAAGATACACCATATGCCCTCAGATCCTACAATACCCAACCAGCAGTTCAAACACGTCTACCCCAGAAATAATCAGAAAACATGCAAGAGACCACGTAATGAATTCAACCAGTCAGATTGAGGACCGAAGACGCCCTCAAAACCATAACTCAAGATGAATATCACCCAAATAGTTTGAATTACACAAAATGCCGTTTACAAAAACCAACTAATAAATTAAAGAAGATTATTTCAATCACGATTTTGGATCAATTTCTTTGATAACCCACACCGGAACCGCCACTGTCTCAAAGATGTTCCTCTTACGCAAATAAAAATCTCAAAATTACTTTATTATTTCAATCTTCCCAAAATAGCTATCAACCTAAAGCAGAGCTTACTTAAATCACAGTTTAAATTGTAGTGAAAGCGAAACGTGACACGATCGGTATCACTCCCAGATTGTAATTGACATTTTTATTAATATCGCGTTTTGAATTTTTGGCAATTGGCAGCGAATGAGAGCACCAAAAGGAGAAGCACTTACAAGGGCTATAAGCACACCGCACCGGTTGGCACACCTACCTTCCTTATTGATACCCCAGCTATTCAATTGGACCGATGGTCTTGAGAATAAATTAAAAACAAAGCCTTGATCATGATTTTGAAAGCTAGAAGGACAAAGGGGCCTATGGCTTATTCTTCAAAAATGTTTTTTGTCTGATATTAAAAACCTTTTAGGAACTATATTTGCCTGCCATAAACACTCACTCAAACAAAGTGAATGTCACAATAAGAAACAAAAAAATTATGAACTTCATGCTAACTTACTATCACGTCGTCGATTAATATTACGACATCTTTGGCATAAGGTGAGTGTGGATTTAAAGTAGCAACACAAATTTGATTTGATTACACAAACCATTTAGCTGCGAGCAACTGCAATTTCGTCTTCCTCTTTCGGATTTAAATCGATGATGACGACGAGCTGCCAAAGATATTGTTATACAATAACTGACAAATTCGTGACCTGACTTCTTTGTCGAAAAAAAACACAGCTTTGTTACATTTGACTTAGCTCGTTGTGTATGGAAATCACATAAAAGTGTCACTGGATCAAGTGTTTAGAGGCTTGAAAGAGTTCGACGATAATCGATTCAGACGAGCTTATAAACTCAGTCGCGGCCTGATGAGTGAAGAAGGGCTGTGGAGTGGGATAGGCTGATGGATTATTGTCATTAAAAGGCGGAATTCGGACGTGATTTGAATGTTTAGAGTGTCAATTAAAATATATTGACCCACTTAGCGAAAGTGGAAGTGAAATATAAACAAACAAACAATCGAATATTGTATCATCGAGGTTTTTTGAATAAAATTTTGTAATGCTGCAAGTAAATCGAAGAAGCGAGCTTTCCTGGTTCGATAACTGGCAATGAAAACAAATGAATTTTGCATGTCTTGCGATGATTTGTGTTTCGACATGGAACATGTAGTTATTGGGGGTTTGTGTAATGAATTGTGAAGATCATGAAGGGTGATGATAAAATGATAACGATAAGTTACTTGACAAATTATAAAAGACCTTACATCATCCTTAAACGTTGTATGGAAATGAAAAGTTAGCCAGGGACCGAGTTGGCACAACGGCGGTACCCTGTGGAACTTCTCTAGAAATTTCTTCAAAAAAATGACTCTGGCTGAGATAACAAGAAATGAGTCTCACTGCGTCCCTAGAAAAATTATAGATTTTAAAAAGTTTTTGACACAAGATGTTGAGAACCAAACAAGGGAACTTTGTTGGCATCTTAAGCTTTTCGCACCCGTTCAACAACCTTGTGATGCTTTTTTATTTGATGCTGAGGTGAGCTCAGGGTGTCCAGGATCAATCCCAAAGCTAATAAAATTTGGGTCAAGAAGTTCCAAGCTTCGAATAACGACCAACCTTTCCGATATTTTTATCAAAATTTATTAAAGTGTTTCTTATGATTTTATACAACGGAGTAGTTTATATACGGCTTACGATCTATGTACAGTAATAATTCTTAAAATAACGGTATTTCATATACGGATTAATATTCGAATAAATGCTTACAATAAAAGTTATATGCGGTCTTATAATAAATAAGCAGGTCTCAAAATGCTGTTTCTGTCCCTAGCACCTAACTAGAGAATAAACGGCTGAGCTGTCCGCGATTTAACGTTTCCTGTCTGTAGTGCGCTTGGAAGAAGGGCAGCCACAGAATAAACAGGCAAAAGAGCGGATTTTCTGTCCCGAATACACTTGGAGGAAGTGGATCGAAGAATAAACAAGCAGATCTCAAAATGCTGCTTCTGTCTCTAGCACCAAACTAGAGAATAAACGGCTGAGCTGTCTCCGATTTAACTGCTCCTGTCTGTGATGCGCTTAGAAGAAGGGCAGCCACAGATTAAACGGATGGATTCGGTCCGGTAAAAATAAAATAAGAACAGGTCAGGAGAGGCCTTTCCTAGTCGGAGATACGCTTGGAAGAACTGGATTTTCGACTAGCAAAATAAATACAATTTTAGGGCAAAAAGTTTCCGGTTAAGAAGGCGAAGCGGTCATACACAAAGTGTAGGTTGATTGCTTCCCGTCGTCTTCCACTTCTCTGTACACAAGATTGGTAAAAGGCCCAAGAAGAGAAAAACCTAATTTTGCTTTGCCTTTTTACTCCCCCTTATGAATTTTTGTGTAAGAACCTAACGTGAATTGTAAGGAAGCAAATAAACAAAATGCATGCATTCTTAAATCGGTCGGTTGTATGGATATGCTTCAAATAACTAAATGCATCATGTGATGTCATATCGAATCAACGTATGAGCGTTGATGTGAAATTCTGGATAAGAAATGATGGGCGGGTCGGGTGATAATTTGAAATTTGAAGTTGAAATTTCAAATTTAATTTTCTCAACGGTCGGTTGAATAGGTTCGGTTTATTATTTATTTATGGGTTTTGTCTTGTCGAAAGTTGTAGATTTCATCCTGCTTTAGAAATGAGGAATACAAAAATCATTATTTTCGGACAATTCCTCATTCCAAGAACAGAAAGTAAGTTCAATTTCACTCAGGCGAAAATGCCCATAATAACAATGAAAGACCACCACCAAAGCGTATAGACCAAATGTGTACAATAATATAATTATTGTTTGGAGATCCAAGTATAATTTTTTTTGTTCTTCTATACAACATTTATTATTAGAGAAACACCTTTCACACTTTCGAAAGCAATTAATTCGATTTTTTGTTCATCATTAGCAAGAGCCGATAGCCTGATCGACCGACGATATGAAGCATCAGCTTAAAAGGTAATCAAGCACATTTTTAAGACTAAAAGAATCACGTGCCTCGCTGCAGGTCACAATCTGTCATTGCACACAATAAAATATCTATCTTAACCTTTAAAAATGGCCAGCAAAATTATCAAAACAAAGAACCATTTATGCAGACTGAGTGAGAGCGAGCTCACATTCCCCGAAAAATTAAAAAGAAAAAAATGTATAAGAAATAAGAAACTATAACAATCAGCTGTGTTGGTTTCACTGTTGAATAAATAGAAACTATGAGAGGAGGTGGAACAAGCGGCTGGAGGCACAAACAGTGCTATAAACTAAAATTAAAACACAACAATCTGTAGCACTTCTTGTCAGCTATAAGTGTTCCACCAGTTGTTGCTGCCACACTGTCGGCCTCAGTCTCAGCCAACACCACCCTCTTAACCCGCTTCCGAAAGTTGAACAATTTTTTACTCTCGACTTGAGGCAAAAAAAAAAAAAATGATGGAGAAAGGTTGTTTCCGATTGCAAATGAATGTCGATTGCAACAGTAGTGTGAAAAAATCTTGTTTCTGTTATTTAAAGCATTCCTTTCGTTGGTGAATTCAGTGGGGTATCTATCTAAATTGACTTAGCAAATATGTGCGCAAAATTTTGGACGCCATGATTTTAGGAAGGATATTTTGGCACACCACTGTTGTGTATGCGTCTCCTGGATATCGGTCTGAATTTTTATTCACAATGACTTAAATTTTCACCTTTCCTTTGCCCAAGATTTAAAATCGAAATAATGAATTTCTCAAAAAAAAAAACACACTTCTGATGTTATCTTTGTAATCCGCAAATATTCGCACTTGGAACAATGGAACTGAGTGTGGGCTGGTAGCCTGCGAGATGGTAAGCCGCCCGGATGGAATGAGCAACACAATGCGTGGAATTTTATTTTCTTTCATTTAAATTCCAACCAAATTAAACAAACAATTTAAGAAATCTCCCTCAAGTTGTTGTTTTTTTTTTTTAAGCCTTTTGGCCAGTGATGAAGACGGTCGCTTCTTTTTTATATGCTTTGCGGTGCAGAACGTTGCTTAATACGTAATCACAACTAATGAGCGATTTGGGTTATGAACAGCTTGTTGAAAAGGTGCTTTAGGAAGAAAGTAAGAGCCGAGAAGAATAACATAATAAATAGCCACTTAATGAACGCATCTTGGACAGTTATTGCATGAATTAATTTCAGCTGACTTTCGGCGCTTTTTGGGGGATTTTAATTAGGCTTGATGAAAATTTATTGAAACATTTATGTTTTTTTTTTTCTTCAAATGGTCGATAAATCTGTCTTGGGTTCTTTTAAATTCTTTTTAAGTTTTTACTTTTACTCTATATTTTATTTTGTTGGTTTGGGAGCCAAGTCTGTTTCAAACAATTTATCCGGATTGCCGTTAAAAATTGAAACAAAATTGACTATTCTATATTGTTCTGTTTCGCGCAACCATCGTGTTCAACTCTCTATTATTACGGAAAACCCCGTCATATATTCAAAAACCCAAAATGATTTATGGTTAAGCTTCATTCATCCATTAAATAATATTAATAAAATCAAAACCATAATTGTTCCTTTTGCTACCAATCATAATTTTAAAATAAACCTCAAATCAACCAACAGTGTACACAAAACAAAAGAGCTGGTTAGCGAACTCGATTTTACATTGCAACTCTGCTATCATCATTACAATCGAATTTAATTCACTTTGCATGTACAAATTGCGTTGATGTTTATTCATTCCGACTATGCGAAAATGCAAGCGGGCTTCGGTACCAGGCAATAAATGCACAACAACAAACATGACTCCTTCTTTCCTCAAATGAAGTTGAATGAGAAGAGAAAAAAAAGCTCATCTACATACACAGGTAATTTTTTTTTTATTTTCTTGAGCGTTTGTCGAGCGCAACTTTCCGAGTATAATGATTTCTTGACTCTTCATTTCATTGCGGGACACTTTTCATTAGACAGAGAGTCGCAATTGCTAGAGTACGTTTTGTTGCATAAACATAATCGTCACAATCGACCAACCACTTCCATGCCACCTCCACTAGATGAAAAAGAAAGTGAAAATAAAATTCAACCCCTTCCCTTCTGACCAGCGAACTGTACAACACCGAGCTATTTACAAAGTATCATTATTTGCTCATTCAAGGTTTAGTTCAAGTTTAATCTTTTGTTATAGATCGAAATGTCTGCGGCCGGCGGCGTCGCGTCGCGTCGGTCGTCGTCGGTCGGTTGGTCGCAGCTCCTTTATCTTTGAGGATTTTTATATAGATTTCTAGGGAAGAGCTCTGTCTTATACAAAACGCAACACACACAAATTTCTTTTCTATTGTTTATATAATGCAAATTTAAGTTTTTAATGATGGAGGGATCCTCTATCTCAGATCATCATCATCATTTCTCTTTTGTCAAAAAAAAAACTCAACATGAGAAGAGATATTCAAAGACATGGAAAAAAGATGAAAATTCAGATACAATGGAAGTAAAAGATACAAATGATTTATTTTGTCTTCAAAAAAGACGTTTCTTGATTGTGGTTACCTTTTGAGTTGCCTGCTGCATCTTGATAACTTCCTGTTGAGGCAAGTCGAGTATATGGAAAATACTTGCTGTTAAGTATGGGAAATCCCCCTTCCTACAGTCTGCTGTTTGTCCGATTAACATCTTTGACTTAACTAAAATGACGATAGTTTGTAGAAATCATAACTTTTATGAATGATTAATTTGATAACGTCACTCGAGGAGAAGGAGAAAATGTGTTTTAAGGTGTAAATGGGATTTTATGAAATTCAAGAGCCCGAAAATCTGTGTTATGATAACGAGGTTCATAAAAGGTTTTGAATAATTTTTTGTTATGTTTCTCACTTCAAAACAATAAAACGATGATTGTTAAGTCCATCCATACACATTTAGATCCAGCAACACCAAATAAAAATGGTGTTTTTATTTTGACTGTATAAGCGCCAAAATAAATTTATTAGCGAAATAAAAATGGAAATTTTACTTTTATGGTGAGGATTAATAGTTTACGGTCTTAATTGGCGTTTCTTAAAAGTGTTTTCACTCTCTTAATGAATCGGTTTGCTGTGCTGGCTTCTTCCGCATTTGATTCTGCAACTTTTTTGCAATTTGTTGGTTTGATGTGTTTTGGGTGAGGTTTGCAAAACGATAAGTTTGATGTTAAATTAAGGTCTAATGCTGATTGGGTGCGCTTTAAGTAGGTATGAAGATAATTTATGCTCAATAAGGAGGTTGTCATTGAAAGATTAAGAAAATTTGTCAGTAAAGATTTAAGATTGAGAGAAATGGGAAGTGGCTAACTTTGTAATTTAGTGAGGAAGATAGAGAAAGTGAACTTAGTGCCTGTACTTGAGAGTTTCCGTGTGTATTTTATATGAATTATGTTAAAATCACTTTTCACAATCTAAGAGAATTTAATTAACTAAATTTGAATTATTGGCTCGTTCATAGGGTAAATAACAGAAATGTTATTCCGGAAACATACAGCCCCATTTAAGTAGACCTATCTACGGAAGCAAGACAAAACGAACTAAGATTAGCAATATCAAATATAAATTGGGACATATTAGGACTATCTGAAATTAGAATACTGGGAAAGAACATAACAGAAAACCAAGATGATATATTTTGCTATATTGGTGAAACTAAAGGACTACACGGCGTCGGATTTCTTATCAAAAAATGGCTAAAGGAAAAGCTTATTGACATTCAATTTTTCAGTGAAAGAATTTGCAGCCTAACTCTGAATCTAACAAATACAAAAACAACAATAATACAAGTCTATGCACCAACAGAACGAGCCAACGACGAAGAAATTTTAGATTTTTACAATCTTCTTGATAAAGCATACAACGAAACAAAGACAGAATTGATGTACATTATTGGAGATTTCAATGCCAAATTGGGAAAACAACTTGATCAAGATGAGGAAGTAATCGGATCCTTTGGATTTGGCGAAAGAAACAAAAGAGGCGAAGGCGTCATAAAATGGCTTGAAGAAAATAATCTTAGATTCGGAAACTCATTTTTTAAGAAGAGAGACAATCGAAAATGGACATGGAAATCACCAGATGGAAAAACAAAAAATGAAATTGACCTTATTATGACGAATAAATTAAGAACTCTAACAGATGTATCAGTTTTAAATAATATCAAGTTTGATTCCGACCATAGACTTGTAAGAGCAAAACTAACAATCAATCACAAGACGCTAAAGAGAAACAAGCAAAACTTGTTTATCCCTAGATCAGTGACTCAGAACAATATTGATGCGTATAACGAAATTTTAAAAAATGATATAAATACAAATACTAACGAAGATGAAATTTGTCGTGACCTACAAACAGCATATGACAAAATTGAATTAATAATAAAAAATGCAGCTAAGATCTCGATTATGACCACAAAAACCGAAAAAACTGATAAGTTTTCAGATGATACAAAGCAACTAATTTTACGCAGAGAACAATTAAGAAACAAGGAAATAACAACATCTGAAGAAAAAATTGAACTGAAACACATCAGAAAAGAAATAAAAGAAAAATCAAAAACGGACATTCAAATATTCAATGACAAAGCGATCAAAGACATTCTAACTTCCACGAAATCAATTAAAAAGACAAAACAATTTTTAAACAATGGGAAAGACTGGATTCTAACAATGAAAAACAACAATAGAAGCATATCGGAACGAAAAAACATTAATGAAACAGCCACACAATTTTTTGAACAACTGTTTAAATCCAGCATAGATAACACAGACACAAATATTAATACACCACAAATTATAAACAATAACATAAATAACAACCCAATCCTAATCAAAAAGGATGTAGAGCAAGCAATTGACGATCTAAAGAAAGAGAAATGTGTTGGAAACGATGGTATAGCGGCTGAGATGCTTATATACGGAAAACAATCATTATCACCTATTTTGACGATTCTATTCAACAATATATTGAAAACGCAAAATATTCCGAAACAGTGGACTCAGACCACTATAACACTGATTCATAAAAAAGGACAAAAGGATGATATAAACAACTACAGACCCATAAGCAATATATCGACCGTTTACAAACTTTTCTCAAAAATAATATACAGAACCATCAAAGAAAAACTGAACATGTACCAACCAATAGAACAAGCAGGATTTCGTGAAGGATATTCAACAACTGACCACCTACAAACGATGAACCAACTGATAGAAAAGTTCAATGAATACAAGAAACCACTGTACTTTTTATTTATCGACTTCAGCAAAGCGTTCGACTCCATTGAACATAACACTATTTGGGAAGCCTTAATGAATCAAGACATAAACCCTATCGTTATTCAGACATACAAAAACATTTATGACAAAAGTTGGGCAAAAATAAAAACTGAAATAACAGGACGAGAATTTAAAATAAATAGAGGAGTAAGACAAGGAGATCCGATGTCCCCACCAATGTTCTCAGCTGTGCTAGAAGAAATTTTCAAGAACCTAAACTGGAAAACACGGTATGGTATTAACATAGGCGGAAAATATCTAAACAACTTGAGATTCGCTGATGACATCGTACTAATTTCAATGAATCCCAAACAAATTGAATCGATGCTTAAAGAATTGACTACAGCCTGTAAGCCCTATGGACTCAACATAAACCAAACAAAAACAAAAGCAATGACCAATCACACTAAAATAGATATCACATTAGACGGGGTAAAGATAGATTATGTAGAAGATTACATTTACCTTGGACAGCTAAAATCATTCAAAGACCAAGAAAACAAGGAGATAAACAGACGAATCACAAACAGTTGGAAACAATTCTGGAATATACATCAATTAATGGAATCAAATTTAAGTACCAACACAAGAAAATATATAATGGACTCAGGAATATTACCCGTTATGACTTATGGACTGCAAGCACTTGGATTGACCTCAAATTTAACAGAAAAACTAAGGATATGCCAAACTAAAATGGAAAGAAAAATTCTAAAAATAAGACAAACTCAAAAAATCCGAAACCAGCATATAAGACAACAAACACAAATCATTGATGTAGTTGAAAGAACAAGAGGACTTAAATGGAGCTGGGCAGGACACATCTCAAGATTACAAGAACAAAGATGGACTAAAATAATTACAAAATGGACTCCAGCCGACAAAAGACGACCTGGAAGACCTAAGAAAAGATGGGCTGATGATTTGGTGGACTATAGGCAAAATTGGTATAATGAAGCTAAGGACAGAGAATTATGGGCAACATTGGGGGAGGCTTATGCCAGAAATATATCTCAATGAAAAGAACAACCAAAGATTTATATCTATATTCATTAAATTTTTCGATGTAATTAATTAAATTTTCAATATAATTAATAAGTTAATACCAGACTTTGTTTGTAAATTAAATTTATTAAAGAAAAAAAAAAAACCATTGTTAAACGAAAATTGTACATATAAATTTAAAAATTCAAATGGCAAATAAATAGCTTTATAATAATAAATAATAATAATAATGGAGAACCGCCACTTAATCCGTTTTTGTCCTGGGCCTCAAGCAACAGTCTCCACCAGACAGGTCGGTCCCTAACTATCTCAATCAAATTGCTTGATGTCCACTTCCACTTCAGAGCGCCACCTGAGTCATGGTCTTCCTCTACTTCTACGTTCCTGTGGAATGGTGTCGAAGTCTTTCCGGGCCGAAGCATTAGTGTCCATCCGCTCTATATGACCAAGCCATCTGAGTCGCTGGACCTTTACTCTTCTGGCTAGGTTCGTGTCGATGTACAACCCGTAATGCTCGCTGTTGAGTCTTCCCCTTCATTCTCCATTCACCCAAAGAACTCTGGAAAGAGCCATAGGTACTCTCATCCGATTTTGTCTGTGCCCTTCTCACAATACAGCAGGATGACGAGGGTGCTGTAGGTATAGTCTTACTTTAGTTGATCGAGAGAGCGCTTTACAACTCCATTGCTTTCTTAGTCCAAAGAAAGAGCGATTATAGCTAGAGTTATCCTTCGTCTGGTGCCGTTGTTATTGCCCGTGTTAATAGCGGAGCCTAGGTAGACAAATGTTTCCATAATACCTCGAAGTTATTGTGACGTTCTGTCCGAGCCGTGTCGTTCCTTCAAGACAGCATATGCTTTGTTTTGCAGGAATGGTGAACAAAAAAAGGATTCTTCCAGATTCTAGACAGAATGATGAAGCCAAATTCTTGGTATCCCTTTCTCTCTGCATGCAAAGGCTTACAAAATGAATAGACAGAAAAATGAAGGCCTGCAAATGCTCTTTACTCCTCAGCAAAAAGCCCTCCTTCTCCAAAGGTTGTCAAAAAAAAAAAAAACAATCGAAAAAAATACTCCTCATTATAATGACACTCCGAACTTATGCTGACATTGTGGCTTCTCGCAAACAAAAATGCCAAATTAATTAAACGAAAAAGAGAAATTCGAAATGCGATACAAGAGATTTACGAAAAACACACTAAATTGCATAAGCCCTCCAAAAGTCCGCTTCAGCTTATTCCTGACTCCGAGACAGAGAAATGATCCAGCGCACATCATGTCTCTGTACGGGAGTTGCGTTGTTGTCGTTCTGTCTTTCATGACAGTACAAAGTACAAGCCCGTATACCAGACGCCCACAATCGCTGCTGGGCATTCAGTTCATGCAAGAACGACAAACAGTCCATCCATCCGAATCATTAAACACTTCTCCACATCAATTTCATCGTCGCGCCAGCCAACGACGATTGTTGTGCTGCTGCTGCTATCCAATGCCGTCGGTCAGTCTAAATGACGACCTTGGCTACTTTCATTTTCGAAGAAATACTATCACTCGAAACGACCTTTCCCTATGTTAACAATAAATTTGTGTCTTTCTCGATCGAGATGTTGTTTTTTTTGTAATTTACGTATTTACGATTTTACGACTTAACGCTACCGAAATACACTTACAACACAAACAAACGAACAAAAAAAAAACCTAAACAAGAAAAATAACCTCAAGATTGTTATTTATTTCGAGATACATTCCTTCTGGCGGATGAATCAGCTGCTCGATGGTCGATTGCCACTTACTTGTGTGCGGACCCAAATGAAGCAGATCGAGTTGTTTGTGAGTTTGGTTCAATCTGAATCTATAGCAGAGATACCCGATGGCCAAATGAGGCTATCCAACCGCATACTCAATTGTGGGGACTCTGAAGACTTTTTTTTGTCTGTTTGTTGTATTTCAAATTTATCTTTCTGAAGAAATGTTGAAAAGAAATCAAAAATCGAAAACCGAAGCTTGGAATTTATGTGCTTTATTTTGAGATCAAAGAAACCACCTCCCCATCGCTCTTCTACTTCTTGTAATGGCAATAAATGCAGAAGCAACGAAGAAGTATATGATAGGCTCATTTAGGAGATGATGATGTTGTGTAGATATTTGTTGGATGGACTCGACGAACGGGCTGTTGTATTTGTGTACCGCGTTCCGTGGCGCTGAGTGTTGCGTAAGAAAGAAAGCGAGTAAAATTTAATGTTGCGCTTCAATGAGCGGAGACTAGTAAAACCAATCAACTAAATTACTGTAATACGGCAATATACCGCGCTCTACTCACAACGATGCCAAATACGATGATGCTCCTCCAATCTGGCGCCCCACCAATGATGCGACGCTTTTAGTATCTTAAAATTGAATCGATACAAAAAAGACAAAGACATCGAAACTGTATGAGATGTAGTCAAAGATGTGATGACTGGCGACGTTCAGGCAGGCGACACGGTACCAACTTCAAAAGATTATGAGCTTATGAGCTGGACAAGCATGCTAAATGGACGATGATGGCGATCGAACCGATGCTAGTCAACATCGAATCGAAGGAGATCGATATTTGACGGATGGAACCGTGAAAGATCGCTAATAGAGTTGACCCTCCACTATGGAAAAATGGCGAGCACAATTTCTCATCTTAATTTTTTCAATACGTCGCTGGTGGGCGTTTTAGTTCGATTTTTGGGATCAGCCCGAAGTTCCTCGATTTCTCCAACTTGAGAGAGGAGAGAGAGAGTTTATGTGGTATAAGGTGTGCGGGATCAAATTTCAGTCAAAAACACGTAGCATTGTACTGCACGACTCTGAAAATGCTGCAGAATGCATTCCGCAACTCCAATAGCTTTTTTTTTTTGCTGTGAACGTAACGTTCCATAAAGCAAGCTGGATATCAAATTTTCGATGGACAAACAAAAGGATTCACAAAACCCAAATCAACTCGAAAAAAAGCATTGAAATCAGTTCATCTTTTTCACAACAGTGCTCGGGACTTTGGGTAGAGAAAATTCCCTTCATTTTTTTCAAAAAGTCCCATTTTTTCCCAAATTGCTAAATTCTCAGATTTTCGAAAATTAAACAACAAAATTATTTTATAACATTAAATAGCTACAGTTTATTAATAAATCAATAATTTGCGATATATTTTAACAATTAAGATTAGTTTATTTTGTTTCAAAAATATTTTTGCTAATTGTTAATTTTTACCAATTTATTGCTCGCACAGCAGTTTCGTGGTAGAATTATACAATTTGTTTGTTTCTGTCCACTTTCAACTTATACAACCTTTAAGAAATTCTAAGTCGTAGTCTTTCATATTCAATAAATTTTCTACTTTATCACTAATCCAGTTTGAATGAAGTCCAATTAAATAGACTCCTTTATTCAAAGTGAATTAGTTTTTTTCCTACAATAAATTCTAAATTAGTAAATATCAAGATGAAATCGATTCCTTTTCCTCATCATTCGAAGTCGACGACGAAGTTGACGAGCCATGCCCACACTTCCTACAAATTTTCTCCTTATCCTCAGTCCTCGTCCGCCTGCTTCAAGCGAGTATTATTATCAGGTGATTCAATTGACCAGCCATCGTCCTTAGACACAATTGTATCCTCTGATTTATCCTCGCTACTACGATCCACCGAAAACCACCTTGTCGAGCCTTCAATTTCGTCAATGGTCTTTTCGGGTGTCAACGGAGTTCCGCCATCTTCCGATGGAGTCGGCGTCGTCGATTCAAATGAACTGCGAATGCGATTTCCGTGTTCGTCGTTGATGCGCAATCGAAATTTAGGAAAACTACTCCCCCGACGAATTCTCGCTCGGTTCTCGCGAAAATTTGACCTCACTGCCTCCCAATCAACAGCTCCGGGACTATCGGCTTCGGAAATGCCCGGCAGCATTGTGCAGCCAAAATAGTTCGATCGGAATTGCTGTTTAGTGGCGGCGGCGGTGGCGGCAGTGATGCCATGGAAGCCATCGTTGACAAAGGCACAATCATCATCGGAGTTGATGAGTGGTTCTACCACAGGATCCAAATAGCGTTTCCCATGATAGACGATCTCCTCCTCCTGTTTGAACTGTGTTCGTACCGAATTCTGCCTGCCGTTGGAACTATAAAGATATACACTCTTTCTCTTCGAGCCTCCATTGCGACCACCACTAGTTGGACTGTCACCTACGCCGCCACTGCCACTGTTCGACCTCGGTTTTGTGGTTGTCTGAAAGAACATTCGATTATGACTGGGAGTAATGAGAGGCGATGGTGTCGCTGACGCCATAACCAAAGCACACTGATGGTGCTCTGCCGATGGCATTTCGGGAGAGATTCCATAACAACGAGTAAACGACATCGAAGCTTCCAAATTATGCATAAAAACTGTATTATCGATAATGTAGCTGTTGCGTGTCGGTAAGGTGAGTGTATTTGGTGGTTTCTTAGTCGGGGTCCGAACCACATCGCATGGCCGACGGACAATTGTTGGATGGTGCGATGTTTCGGTCGATTTGGTGATTGCAGATGGCGACAGCAACGCCGACGTCGATAAGAGTCTGTTGTAACTGTTGCTGGGAGTCATGATAAGTGGTGAAATCATTGGTGGAGGAGTTCTTGGTGGGGTGCCCAACGACTCATAAGCTGTGTTGTGAGGAAAAAGTTTCGTTAAGTTTTAAAAATTTTGTGAAAACAAGTTTGAAACCACCAAAAACCACAACATGGAATAACATCGAATTTTTGAATTTTTCCTTCTACCTTCTAACAAACAACATTTAACGAAAGAAAATAAACTTAACGAAAAACAGCAAACACAAGAGATTTCTTATTAGTTTCAAAGGCAAATCTAGCAACAAAAGTGCAACCAATTTATTTGATGAATGAGATGAATTACGGTACCTGGCCTTCGTACCTTCCCAGCCGTCTTCGTTGTCCTCATGAATCGGGTTGGGGGTCTTACTTGAAGTTGTTGTTGTGGATTGGGTGGTTGATGAGTCGAGGCAAGTTTGAACGACGATGTCCATATGAGAGTCCAATGAGAATTGTTTGCCTAGAAGAGGAGGTAATGAAATTTCATGAGATTTGTAAGGTAAAAGGTGGTCTTACCGGACATAAGAATACCTCGGACCCTACGTCTCATCGATGGAGATTCTTGGTGCTGAAATGTATGCATTTACTAGATCAGCTTTGATTGTTAAAAGTGGGTTTTGGAGAGAATTTTGGAGAGTTTTGAGAATCAAGACAAAATACAAAAAAGGCTTCTTGCAAAACTCACCGCAATTCTTATGCCAGCGTAAGTCTTGGCCAAAAAATCGTCAGCATCGAACAGCGCTGCAAATGATCCATTGATGATTTTTGGAGACATTGGAGAGTTCGCCAAGAGTAGACTCGATCCGAATGCTTCGCTCTTCTCCTTTGTTTCTATATATTTTTTTAATGCATTCAAAAACATGAACAAACACAAAAATGGGATGTCAATTTTTTCTTTATTATTTGTGCAGGACACTCTAGCGACCCAAAGCTATACAAATCCTTATACATACAAACACACACACAAAACCGGCAATTGCCATTACCTTTGAGGGAAACCTTTGCCTTATCGGATGCCACAATATCGATATTCATTTCGTCCAAAACAAATCCGGCTACTAGACGAATTTCCGACCAGTCGTTCTAAGATATCGTCTAAAGTGGTTTGGGCTGAGGTGACTGTGAATCGAATGACGTATTTTCCTTTTATCGAAGCTGGAACGCAGTGCAAGTTGCCGCGATGGTTGAGTCGTTTGAGGAGCCTTTCGGTGATTTCGTTGGGACCCTTTATTCGGAAGACTACGAGACCTTTTTGGAGAGTTTGGGGTTTTAAATTTTGGAAGAAATCAATTTTCGGGAAGTTTTTGTTACCTAAATGTCTTTTAGTGGGAATTTCGAAACGATGATCAGCATTGACAAGAGCTTCGAACCTTTGCGCCAGGCGAACGCCTTCGCGGATGTGTTTCTGTAAACCTTTGATTCCGAAGGATCGAAGGACGAACCACAGCTTGAGCGAGCGGAAGCGTTTGCTGAGTGGAATTTGCCAGTGCATGTAGTCGACGGCGGAACCGGAGTTCTCGTGTTGAAGATAGAGTGGTTCGACGTTGAAAGTTCGATGGACCGCAGTGCTGTCTTTGACCCTTTTGAAATCAATATTAGAGAAATAATTTACGTACCCCCAACACTGACTTACCACATAGCCGTACAATCGAAATGCACCATCAACCACTTTGAAGGATTCAATCCAATCGAATCAGCCCTCTCGACGCCTTTCAACCACGACCGATATTCCGGGCATATGAATGCACTTCCGGCATAAGCAGCATCAATATGAAGCCACAAGTTGTACTCCCGGCAGACAATTCCAACCTAGGTAAAACAAGAACAACAATAAAATCCCTTCCAGTAACATTCACAAGCAGTTGAAAGCCCACCTCATCCAGGTTGTCAAATGCGCATGTCGCGGTTGATCCCAATGTTGCACAAACCTGTTGCGAAAAAGAAAAACAAATAAATTAGCCAGCAACAAGTGGATTGGAATTCCCTTAAACAACTGATGCTACGACAAGACAAAAAACTAATAGATCCCTGCGGGACTATCAGTAGCCAATCCTCTTAATGTCACTCAAGAGTGCCAACAATCTGCTTCCTCATCAACACAAAAAAAAAGAAAAGAAAAATGTTTAAATTAATTTGGAACTCACCCAAAACGGAATCAACCCCTGTTTGATGTCATCTTCAATTGCCTCGCGAAGAGGGCCGGCTCGCATCGAGAGATTTTCATCCGACTCAATGTACCTCATTCGGACTAATCCTATTATCGGATTTAAATTCCAAAGAAAAAAACATTAAAATCAAATCAAAGGACACCCCAAAACCACACATTACCAATTAGAGCTGCTTTCTCGACGCTCGAATGGGATTGGTCGGAGCAGTAGGCCACAAGTCTGGCATTAATTTCGGCATCCTGCAATCCTGGACTACGTTCGTGGAAGGACTGAATAGCTCTAGTTCTGCCAGCTAGCAGGCAAACCAATGTTGTCTCACTGGCCGTCGTCTGGATGACTCCACCTCCTTTGCTGTTGCTGCTGAGATGCAGAAAGTCGTCAGGCAGTCCGATCATCTTGCCCAGCCAGTTCATGACGATTATCTCGAGTTCTGTGCATGCTGGCGAACTGGCCCACGTGAAGCCCAAACAGTTGATGGCGTCAGCCAGCATATCACCGAGAAGCGATGGAAATGAATTGAGAGCCGGAAAGTATGCATGCATGTGTGGGCTTTGCCAGTGTGTGACTCCTGGCATTATGACGCGTTCGACGTCGTTGAAGATTGCATCCCAATTTCGGCCTTCGGTTGGGGCCGATTCGGGAAGGAGGTTTCGCATGTAGCCCGGTTTGACGTCGGGAAAGACTCGGCGGTCACGAATGTTCTCCAAGTAGTCGGCAATGTAGTCGACCATTTGTTTGCCTGTGGATAGGAGAAAATGGAAATATTTTAAGCCAATTTAGATTTGGTCACATGGACCACCAATTGTTTTTATGGGGGAATAAAGGATAAGTCACAATGAATAGAAATTAGGTGATTGCTTAAGACGAATCCAATAAACGAATTTTATTGGAATCAAGTCGAATTTATTTGCTGTCTTGTTGTGGAGGTTATTGGTAGAGGGAGCTATTAAGCATCGAGTTAAGGAATTTGTGGAAGAAATTGAAATCATGTGAGAAAAGCAAAAAGGAACCCTTTTCAAAGCAACTTATTTTATGCAAAATTGGAATTTATAGCAGGGTCTGAACTGGTGGACAAAGTTTTTAGAAAATGTAAGAGATTGAGAGTAATTTTAAAATTTGAATAAGTTACTTCTCAGAATTTATTGAAACAGGACTTACGGGCACAAATGTTGGGAGATTATTTATCATCGGTCTCATTTCAAAAAGGCACAGTAGTGGCAATCAGGATTAACACAATGCCGTAGATAGGATAATTCATAATTATCAGTGGAATATGAATTATAATTTGTAACGAACGGTACAGCTAATTTATTTTGTTTGACAAAATTCAGGGGCGGACCCACGATAAAACCTGATAAATCATAAAAAAGGCAACCGCCTCTCGATAAACAGCCTACGTCCACCCCTGGAAACTACCGAGAACAACAAAAGAGAATGCAACAGCGGAAACCTACTGACAACACGAATACAGTTTCTTTTTGTAACATGATTCACACTCAGCATCGACTGAAAAATGTATACGAGGAGGTGTTGTCGCGATAGAAAATCAGTTTCTGCTCTGCTTCGATAGATGCACATCGTGCTTAAGGAAGACGCCTTTGACGTTTGCATACCACAATATTTTATCTTCTGGAAAATACACAACCAGGAGCAACAGGTCAACAATTGATTTCACAATTTACTCTTGGATCCATTGGATGGGTCAAAGACAGGGCGAAAGCCACCGTTTATTCAGTGGCAATACTGACATACATAAATCCGAGCCGGGATCAGGGAAGCAGTTTGACGTTGTTGTTACATTTTTTAAGTTGATTTGTTACAAATAAACTATCGTAAAACTCTGTTTGATTTAAGAAATAATTGAATCAAAAGCTTTAAGCCGAAAAGTGAAGGTTGGTTGTGTTATTTGGTTTGAGTCTTCAACTCGACGTTAGATGCTTAGTTGTGAACACTTTGGACAGACTGTGAGGTATGCTCAGAAATCAATGCCTTAGAAAGCAAGGATCACAACATTTAAAAATGTAACTTTGATCCTAATAACATCATATTAATTGAATGCTCTACACGATAGATACTCTTAATTATTTGTGCACCAAAGGTAAGGTGGCTGATGACACTTGAAGTTTTGTTCAGCGAGAAACTAAAAGGTTCCAAATTGTGGTTCAGATTTTGAGCCTTCCAAATACTAAGCTAAGAAATATGCTTGGATAGTGTTCAATTGGTGTGACTTGAAATTAATGGTTGCTCAAGAACGGCAGTCCTTAGTTAGAAATGAATATTTAAACCAAGGCTTATCGCATGGTGAAGCATATGAAAATAAACAAAGTAATTTCAAGTCGAAAGTTTACATGCTGGCAATATACCCCAGGGATCCGTAATAGGGCCGTTTCTTTTTGCTCTCCACTCAGATAAAGTTTTCATTATGCTTATTGAGTTTATCTGTTAATATACGTAGCGTCGTTTGGATACGTAAGATCCTTTACCGACCAAGTATAAAGGCTTTGCCCGTTAGAATTACTCTTAAAACTAAGACAACGTACGATGTACGATGTGTTACAATGTTCAATATGCCCTTGAATATCAAATGCCACGAGCGCTAGCAAGCGTTAATGAAATAAAAGAAAAATGAGTACATACATAATGTTTTTAATGAAAGAAAGTCGATTCAAAAGGAACGTTAACAAGCTAAAACATAAATCAATGAATATTTTACTCACCTCTTCTGCGGTATTCTTTAAAATCCATGTCTGCCATTCAAATTAGATTCTATTGATTTATTGGAAACCTTCAACGTGTTTCCTTTTTCCGCAAAATTATGTTAATTTATACCCGAATGTAAAAGATTCAAAAATAAACAGAAGGACTTGACAAAATTTAATTTGTAATAATTATTTGACGATAAAATTAATTCAACGAACAAAAAATAAGCTCCTAATCGTAGGCAATAAATTTTGAAAAAGAAAACACAATCTTTATTATATGCAGCCTTTAGGCTGACTGAGATTTTTTGAAATAGATCACTGATCTTAATTTGACAAGCAATAGGAACTTGATACACTGCAAAAGGATACATAAGCGCCGATTGGGCAAGGATTTTTCTGGAAAACTTCGATCGAACTCAAATATTTAACGAGACTTGTGCATTTTTTCATCAACTTTAAACGACTTTACGGCTTTTTGATAATTTTCAAATTTTTCTTGTTTAAAATTTTACTCATTTTGAATGGAAAAAAAAAACTAAATCGCAAACTAGCGAAAAACCACTACAATACCAAATTAATTGCAAACCACGAAGAAACTGAATTTCGCAATTGAAGAGTCTTGCTTTGGAAGCTATAGGAAAGGGTAGTTTTACTATAGGCGCAGTGTAAGACTGTATGAAAGAGGTGTCTGTGAAACTAACAAATCGTTATAACACTTGCTTGTGGTCTTTATTGGTTTTGTAGGGCTTCTCACTTTGCACTGGCTCTTGGCGTCGTCGTTGAAGTCGAAGTGGCAAGAAACGACGTCGATGCAACAGCTGAAGTTGTCGATTTTGAAAGTGAACCACAAAAGGGCTAGACTGTGAAGATTGTTAG
Organism: Sphaerophoria rueppellii; assembly: GCA_920937365.1. Classification (NCBI taxonomy): domain Eukaryota; kingdom Metazoa; phylum Arthropoda; class Insecta; order Diptera; family Syrphidae; genus Sphaerophoria; species Sphaerophoria rueppellii. Next base: position 2,611,320 of record CAKKXW010000002.1, read on the forward strand.
TCTATTATTAGATTCGCACACACTAAATTCAAGGCCGCACAAAAGATGGATTCCCCACAATCAAAATGAAAAGAAAATTTGATGCGATTTGAATTCGGAACACAACACTTTTGAAAAACACAAAATAACTGGATGGAAAATTCTAAATTCTTGCTCTTTTATAGGACGCCGATTTTATGCGGAATGTCACTCTCTCCGCCCCATTTTTATGAAATTGCACAATTTGCTGAAAGTAACAACAAACTTAATCCTTGAAGGATACACAAGTTACACAAGGACACACAGGATGAAGAAGAATGGCAATCGCCTTATTGGGCATTGAGGCTTTCTATCTCAACTCTGTGGGGGAATGATTCTACCAATCAGGGAAGGGAATGATTTTTTTTTTAACGTCACGAGTTAGATTTCAAATATTCACCTTGTTTAGATATTTTAAAAATTAGGTTAAATCAATTTTGAAAAAAATTTGAAACGAAAAAATTAGACGTAAGGAGCTTATGTATTATTCTTGTTGCTCTTTTAGTTATTTTCTAAAAATAAATTACACGTTTTATGAGTTGACTATATAACGATAACTAAATTATTGTTATTAAAAAAAAAATGATTTCAGCTGATGCTTGAAAATAACCGCTGCGTGAAATTCAAATGTTTGGCTTTTATGACTTCAGAAAAATTAATGAGATCAAACTAAACCAATATTCTTAGAGGTTGATATCTTCTGAGTAAACTTGTCTTATGCGGAACTAAATGTTTTATAGCAAAACTTCCACTTATTTAGAATACAAATGCTCCAACAAAAAAAGATAAAAGAAGAAAACTATGCAAGGCCACAGAATCATAACAACAAGATCAACTAGCGAGTCGGACGTGTTTGTTAAAACTATGGTGAGCTAATGGTCTTCGGAAACTATTAACTTTTGGTTTTTATTGTTCGAAATAGATACATTTTTGCCTATCAATAATTATAGTAAAGTTATTCAAGAACTAAAAGACATCCGCAAAATATCATCCGTATCAAAATCAATATCACTCAAATCGATCAAGTCATTGTTGCAGGAACCGAGTGAATATTGATAAATGCAAAGACGAGCAGACACGTAGCTGATTAACACGACCAAATGACGAATGCAATATTGTTTATATACTTACTCTCTAGTTCAAGACAATAAATAAGATTAAGCAAGAGTTTTCGGAGTGAGCGACCGGCGATGACTGCGAAATGGCGACAAGGTTTGAACTAGGCAAAAATTAAAAATTAATTATAATGTGAGGCAACACCAACTGCATTGTTTTACTGTGTTAAGTAAGAGTTAATATCCTTGACTTTGAAAGTGGCTCTTAAAAATAAAGAAATTAAAACAAAAATGCGTTTAATTAAAAATCAAACGGTAAGACTTATTGAATGTTTAGCAAATGATAATAAGGTGTGACTACTTTCAGTCTTTGAATATGTTGTGCCTTAAATAATCTAATGCTTGACTGAACTTGGGTTTATATAGCAAAACTTCAAGTATTTGTAATAAACAAAAACATGTCAATGCGTCAGAATTCAGATGGAATTAATTCGAGGGTAAATACAAGTGATTAGGTTTATTTTAAGGTAAACTTTCTTGTGAGATTAATTCTTGTGTTTTTAAACACGCTTTCCTAATCTAGCTTTTTTTTCAAAGGGAAATATATGATTTTCGTATGTCACTTAATGTACACATTTTTAAATCAATATTTAGTTGCTATTCTGAATTCTGTTAACAACTGTTAAGCATAAAAATATGGTAAGTTTTATTTGCTCAACAAACTGTAACAGAAGTTTTATGAAGCAAATATTGAACAAATTAAATTCATTGGGGGTGTTTTTTATATGGAATGCTATTACCTGATATAAACTAATAAAGAGTTTATTTTTAAACGTTTTGTTGTTTAGGTGTTTTTTCATAACGAAATTTAAAAATAGTTTAACTTGTGTATGTGTCCGCAGCTTAGTAGTTAGGTGCGTTGGCTGCTAAGCAGAACGTGGTGGGTTCGAATCCTACACGGGCCCAAAGTTTTTATTTCATCTTTCACGGACACTGCCTCTTGCGAAGAACTGACAAAACTTCCAAGAGTATCATCTGTCATGAAAAAGTGCTTCTCAACTTTGCCGTTCGGAATAAACCCGGGCACATCCTAAGCTTGGGTGGTGCAAGACGAATCGTCGGTTGCGTGGATTGATGA
>CAKKXW010000002.1:2613540-2624282 GCA_920937365.1 Sphaerophoria rueppellii
TAAATGACCAAGCCATCTGAGTCTCTGGACCTTGAGCTTTCTGGCTAGGTTCATGTCGTTGTACAACCCGTAAAGTTTGCTGTTATATCTTCTTCGCCATTCCCCTTCAATGCACAACTTTCGTCTCGAAACAGCCTAAGGCAATTTCATCCGCTTTTGTCAAAACCCATGCTTCTGCACCATACAGCAGCACTGGGATGATGAGTGTGTTGCACAGTTTTACCTTAGTTGCCTGAGAGAGGGCTTTTCCACTCACTTGCTTTCTTAGCTCAAAGAAACAGCGATTAGCAAGAGTTATTCTTCGTCTGATCTCGGCGCTAGTGTTATTGCCCGTGTTTATAGCGGAGCCTAGGTAGACAAACTCCTTTACTACCTCGAAGTTGTATGCGTCTTTTGTGACGTTCTGTCGGAGCCGTCGGTGTTGGGTGTTCTTCCTCGAAAACAGCATATACTTCGTTTTTCCCTCATTTACGCTAAACCCATTTTTGCCGCTTCTGTCTCAATTCTCACAAAGGCGCCATTGACATCACGCTGTGTTCTTCCCATTACTTCAATATCATCGGCGTACGCGAGAAGTTGAACAGATTTTTGGAAGATAGTGCCTCTAGTGTTGACGTTGGAGTTCTGCACTATCTTCTTAAGGACGAAGAAATCGAATGGCAGTGCATCCCCTTGTCTGAATCCTTTTTTGACATCGAAAGATTCCGTAAGCTCGTTGCCAACCTTGATGGAGCAGCGTGAGTTCTCCATCGTCATTTTGCACAAGCGAACGAGCTTGGCAGGGATGCCAAAACTAGACATAGCTTTAAACAGTTCGTCTCTGTAGATGCTGTCATACGCGGCCTTAAAATCGATGAAAAGGTGGTGGGTATCGATTTGGAGTTCACAGGTCTATTCCAGGATCTGCCGCAACGTGAAAATTTAGTCGATTATTGACTTTCCTGGCCTGAAGCCTCATTGATAAGGACCAATCAGATTGTTGTCGAAAAGCTTCAGACGTTCACATATTACGGCCGATAGGATCTTGTAGGCGATGTTTAGTAGACTTATTCCTCTGTAGTTGGCGCAATTTAGAGAATCTCCCTTTTTCAGGATCGGACAAACAATGCTGAGGTTCCATTCATCGGGCATGCATTCCTCTGACCATATCTTACAGATGATTTGGTGCACGCTCCTATCTAACTCGTCACCTGCTGCTTTGAACAGCTCAGCAGCTATAGTCCATCTGCTCCAGCGGCTTTGTTGGATTTCAGCCGTGATATTGCGATTTCTGTTGATTGAGACCCAAGTCCATAACGGACTGTAGCGCCACCTTTAGTAAATCAGTAATGCTCTAACAGCTTTCATACATTTTTGGCTAACATTTGCTTTGCTTTCAATTAATCATGTTCAATTTAGGAACAAACACTTACACCGTCCAAAAGCTTTGAACAATCATCTGAAAATGTTCTCCCAACATTGTCTTTCTATACAATTTCTTGAAAATCCATTGGTTGGCTGAGGAGTCTAAACCAGATATACATAAAAATAGAGGTTGGCTCAAGTTCCTCATGAACTACTGAACGGACTTTAATCAACCTCTCCAAAACTGTCTAATTGATTATCATATTTTTGTTCCTGCTTATTTCACAAGTTATGTTAAAATCACACTGCCACCAACGCCCTTCAATGAAATAGAGTCAGTAATGATTTCTTCGAAACTGTCAAAACAGTTAATGTAATTCTTAAACAATTTACTTCTCACAACAACAACAAATAATTTAACAATTCTCCTCAACACCTCTCTCAACCAATAAAAGCATTTGTCATTTCTGACACTTCACTCGCACATCAAACAAAATTCATCACATCACTTAACCTATACCTTTACAGCAATCCCACACACCTCTGATCTATGATGCCTCCATCCGTGGCAAAAGATGTCAACGAACTTTGTCAAAGAACAAACATTTTCTAACCGGCGATGCCGCCGAAATTATCGTTAGAATTCAGAATCGACATCTCTTGTCTCGACTACGAACCCGACCAAAGGTTCTATGCTCGGTAAAAGTGAATACGATAAGTTTCTCATGCTAAATGATGACGTATCAGAATATAGAACTTTAAATTACATTCTCTCGTTTTTCTCATCCATTCGTCAGCTCATCAGCAACACAATATGAGATAACTCACGAATCGAGTGAATAAATACAAAAAAAAAACCAGAAAAAGTTGAAGCAACAAAATATATCAAACAGGTAGGTTAAGGTAACGTGCGTGTACAGCTAGCTACATTTGTTTTGGGAAATCATTTTTATTTTTTGTTTTTTGTTGCTTTTGAGGTGTATCCGTTGGACTAACTTAACCACAATTGTGTAATGCATATGAGGTCGTCAAAGAGTTCTTCAATCTCTATCTCGATTCGACATGTTGGCTTCGTCGATAAGTGATGGGAACCCTGGAAACAATTTATTGTGATAATAATTTTGCTAGACAACTTCTGAGACAACGGTTTTGATGTTTTACTCGACTATGTTTTGGGCTCGTCACTTAAATCACGGAGAGTTGTGAGGAACGACGAATTTGTTGCTGATTAACTAGCATCACTTTGAATGACATTTTCCAACATTTTGTTCACATCAAACCAATTGAATACCCACTCCATGGTGTGAGGTCTCGTGTCAAGCCAAACTCGTCTCAAGCCGCTAGTTAGTTTTTACTCAAAAAGGAAACATAAAACCATTTTTAGAACTTCCCAAAGCAAGAACATTAATTCCAAACGTCAATCAAATACATCATCATACTCTGCTGTCCAGCGGCGACTTGTCGCGTCCATCTCCTTCCTTCCTCCCATATTCATTTATCACTGAAAATAATAATCCCATCGGTGATTGAGAGACAAGTTAGCTAGCTCATAATTACAATACTCAATCCCAACGTCAGTGCATTCAGCAACGAACGACACGACAACAACTTCGACAGTTCCATAATTTCAAAAGGAACGTTTATTACGTTTGACAGGAATTTTATGTAACGGTTCTGTGGTCATCGGTGAGTTGTATGCGATTTGATGCACGTCGCGGGGCAACAAGCCTAACAGGTTGTCTGGATGATTTCCTTTTTTTCCTGCAACCGCTTATAAACACGGGAGGCTGTGCCCCTCTCGCGGACAAATATTATTTGACCAAACGATCTGTCGCTGCCGCTTTAAAACATCCGCACAACAAATAAGACGTGATGATGATGATGCTGCTGCGCTCACTTACTGTCTTATGATTTCCTGGCTAGAATATTGACCGCCTGTGCGCCGTTAGGCACCTGTTCAGGTTCAACCAGTTCCTGTGACGTCGTTGTCGACAGAATAAACGATTGGCCTACAAAAGTCTTCTATCATCAATCTGCGCCAAAAGTTGCAGCAGAAAAACATAAACACGCAATTCTTGTTCCACCATTATTCATGGATTGCGCAGTCTTTCAGTAGAACATGGTAGCTTTCAAAGCTCTTCGAAGATCTTATAGAAAAGATAAACTGTCGACTGTCCTCCCACCGAAAACCGAACATGACAGCATAAAGAGACAAACGTCTAGAAGAGAAACCAAAAAAGCAGAAGAGTTGTTTCTCTTTTCCTTTACAACCGGGAATTTGTTGAGTGTTTTTGTGGTATTTTCGTCTTGAGATTCAGATTCAGAAGGAAGGAATCAGCTTATTTTTCTTGTTTAGGTTTGGGTTTCTTCTTTTTTGGGAAAAGGGAGAGGGGAATGGATATAAGCAAACAGAAAAACACAACACAAGATCGGAGAACTTAAAACGAAAAAGAAACCTGAATTTACCGCTAGCCATTTAACAACTCAGGTCAACGAACGTTCTTATAGTTATGTTGCATTAACTGTCAACTTCATACAATTTTTTGTTGTTGGTCGGTATGTTCGTACCTGTCTTTTGTTGCTGCTGTGATTGGGAGGGGAAAAGAGAAGAATGTAAAGAAAGAGTCTGATTGGGAAAGAGAAATATGGGAACAAGTGACTTGTTGAATTTATTTGGAGTTAACAAGCTGAAACATGGGACTAGTAGGTTCATAGGAAATCGAGTTTGAAGTTGCATTGTAAAGGGGTTTTGGAGGTGTTCAATGTTTTATGTATTCAATCTAGATCTGATTGTTAATGATTTTATCACGTTATATATTTTGCGTCGAGTTGACATAAGCGCACGATGATCAAAATGGTTAAAACTCTTTATAACACGCACCTGGCAACACTCTTCCGTCAATCTGAGAAGTTCCATTCCCTTGATTGATTGAAAAGGCATCATACAACAGCCTACGCCATCACCAAACGTGCTGCAATGGACTTGAAACGTTTCATTTAATTAAAGATTAAAAATTGATTGAAGACCCTTTGCTCAAATCGGACTTGAATTTGGATGGTGATCTCCTGCTCCTGTCTTCCACTTTCTTTTGCAACTCATTTCCTTCAAACGCATTACAAAATGTCTTACCCAAACCTGCGGCCTGATGGGAATGAGGAAGTTGCCATAAACATTTTTGGCTCTTAGAACCCGTTTTGGCCAAAAACAAAAAAAACTCAAACAAGATAACACAAATTTTGGAAGTCATGAAATGAAGCACGACTTTAAATTCTCATCGTCATTTGTTAGGTTGGGCCACTCTGGCCACTGATCAGAGGTCGGTCGTTAAGGGGAAGCACGATATGGCGAAAGAATATAAAAAACGTTTATAACTGTTTTGTTCAGCCGAAAATATAAACTCGCGAAGAGCAATGACCCCAATGGTCAGTTTCGGCAGTTTTGTATGTATTCGAAATTTGAACAAAAAATTCTTCGAGTTTTGTTTTCGGTTTCCTTACTTCATCATTTTTATTTCTTTGCACGAACACCGTGCATCGTCCGAACTCCGAAAGAATGAGAAATGAACCTTTCTGCCCAGCAGTAAACTTTCAACATCAAGATGTGAGCAGAATATTGAGATAAGTGGACGAGAGAGAAACGATAAACCGTGAAGCAAGAATCGGCAGTGATTTGTAATCAAATGTGGTCACTTTTGATCGTTATTTGATTTGTTCATTTTTTTTTCAATTTTGGCAATTTTTTTTATTTTTTTGAAAATAAATATTTGGACAAAGTTCTCTTTCACTCTTTCGGCCTGGGTGCGAGAATTTTGACCACACATTCCAACCAGGTGGTTGGATATGTGTTTGTACCTTGGATGTCATTGACACTGTGCTAACTTTTGGTTTTTTGTTTTTGTAGGTTGCTTGGCACCTTACTTGCCAACAAATTTTTTATTATGAAATGTGAGACAAATTTGGTGTAAGTTTTTTTTCGAGATTTTTCTTCGTGTATCTTTTTTGAGTTTATGTCTGAGGTCAAGAATTTTTGTTAATAATTTGAATCATCGATTAAAGAATTAAATTTTCAGGTCATTGATTTTTGACTTTTGGCACCGATTTTTTGCTGGCTTTGATGAATTTGTAATTGGTTACAAATTTTGAATAAGTACAATGAGGGCTGATGCTCTGAAGGAATAGGCAGCGGCGACGCGTGCCTATAAAATGTAGGCGTTCAAACCCAAAATGCCCCGACATTACTGCTGCTCTATCATAAGTTTGACAAATTAACTTTTGGGCACAATTCAAATAATTAATTTGACTTATCATATCTTCAGACAGACTTTCTGCACTCTTGTTGTTACTTACATCGGAAAAGCCCAAAAATCTCATTTCAATTATTCCGTTTTTCAAAACAAACCGAACCATTGTAGAGAGTTGCGACTTCTTACTGTTGTCAGTTGTTTCGTCCATTAAAAACAGAAATAAAACTGCATTGTTTTATTTCCTTTTCAATTTCATTTGAACAATGCTGGGCTAGTCTCATTTCCTTCATTCCATTATTCAAACAGGAAAAAAAGCTTTCCTCTTTCCAAACTGATATGAACACAATCATGAACATGATCGTCCGTCTGTTTCATTTATCATATTCAAAAACTACCCTCTTTTCTCATTTCCAAAATTCTGTGTATTCATTCAAAAAAAAGCTCTACTCGTCGGCAACTGCACTGCACGACAAGATCCCTTCTACGAGCGATTTGTTTTTTTTTTTCTGACATGCTCTCTATGGGTTCAAGTCGTTGCCAGATCGTTCAAACGACTTTGGTAGATACACATCAGTTGAGTAAAAAAAAAACAGTAGCAGGTAGCCAGTTCGTTTTGTTTTATTTATATGGTTTACTAAGGGTATGCACGAGTTGGAACTGGAAGTGGATATATTATATATAGGACGCAGGCACATTAGATATGTATTGTATGTATGTATATCGTATTTGAATAAGAAAACAAAACAAAACAATGTGTGAGATGTGAAAACGGTGCGTGGAAGGTGGAAATGCTAGTCGTTCATGCACGACTTGAACAATATGACGCCTCGCCACTGGGAATAGGTATAGCAAAAAGCCTTATCGTGATAGTTTTGACTAGGTACACATAAGCAAAGTAGACAACTTGAAATCTCATTAGAACGCCTTGATCGATCAGCGATGAACGTGAGGAATTATCCAACTCCAACTCAATCATACTCAAACGGACGAGTATTCCGTCCATACCCCTACCTTCCTTCAAAAATTTCATACACTATTAATTTATCTAACCTGTTTATCGACTAGCCACAAAACAAAATGAGCAATACATTCCGCGTCCAAAGTGGCTGATGCAAAAGTAGGTCAGTACACAAAACATAGTTTGTCGAGTCTAAAAATGCCCCTGCTGCATCTATAAGCACTTAAAACTGTTGACCATCATCTTTGTTGGAAGGTAAGCATTATATTTGTTCCTTCTATCCTTCGTCCTCTTTTACCTCCTCTTTAACATTCCCCTATAAAAACAAAATACTAGTTCCATCTTCCTCGAAACCGCACCGCAAGGTACGAACTGGCATTGCAGCTATTTTGTTGGCAAATACAAACACCCGTCTGCCAGCTCCATCATCCCACTAACATGTTGAGTCAGTTTCTCCCCACAACTTAGCCTGTGAGGTGAGCAGAGAACAAGGTATTCGACGATTTTGGTGTCCATCCATGATCCATCGTCAAAGCAACATTATTTTCATTGTGGTTGCTTGGCGGATGACGATGCGGTGTGATCATGCAGATCAAACAGATATCCAAAACAAATATGAACGAAGAACATTAAAAGAGACTTCTCCCTAGAGCCCAGAGAGAGTCAAACAAAAGTATTATGTCATCTTTTGCGGTTTTGTAGCGTAGTTTCTGTTTTTGGTTCGTCTTCTTAGATAGGCCGAGCATCTTTCCCTTACGTTCCAGATCATAACATTCTTCACCGCTGTTTGATCATGACAGTGGCAACAAACGTCATCAAAGAGTTCGCTCACCTTCTCACCGTCATACAGACATCGCCAAATAGCGGCGCCCAAACAAACATTTCCCCTGGACTTGACTTCAACTTAGGTAGCCAAAAAAAATTCAAACTTGTGTATGGGGCTTGGGGGCTCCTCGCATTTCGGTCAAATATCAACCTTTTAATAGCTGTCTCTCTCTCTCTCTATCTTGTTTCTCTTTCTCTCCCTCCCGCTATCTCTCTTGCGAAATTGTTTGCCGTTTCTGTATCTGATTGGCGGGATCTGGTTTAACTGGACTTTTTCAAATTCTGCTTCTGCAAGAAAATGGCGTTGATTGTGATGAATAATATTCTAACTGTTGGTTGGTTGGTTTGGTGTCGGTTTGATGTGTGAATTTGAAGTTCTTTCCGCTTCGTCTTCTTTCACAATGAATTCGTTGTGTCTTGTAGCTCGTTGACTCCCTGACTTTTTTGACTTTCTTTAACCTTCCGCTCAGGCGGGAGATGCAAGACATGAAGGGCAATAAAATAAAGAAGGTGAGAAGGTTCGTTTGTTTTGATTTATTTCTCCATTCGCCGTGTCTTCCTTTCCATCATCAACTCCTTCGCTCTTAAACGAGAAAAGAAATTGGCGATGTGTTTATTTTTTTGTTTTTAATTCTTGTTCTTGGCTTTCTTCTTTATACCGTAAAAAGCGATGGTTGGTAGTTATGACGACGAGTACTTGGAGAAATGCAGAATCGATCGAAAGAGTTGACCACACTACCGTGTCGTCTTGGGCTCTTGGGGACAACTCCCTGAAAGAATACGACGAGAACGATGGAAATAACCAGAGAGTACGATTGTAACTGTTTGTATATGCGTGTATTGTTGTTGTTTCTTGGGGCTTTTGGGAGATTTTTCTGGTTAGAAAGCAGCCAGGAAAAGGAGTTTGATTCTCTTTGGGTTTTGTTGTTGATTTTGCTGTATATGATGGGTGTTTTCATTGGTTCTTGTACTTCGAGACTTTCTGAGAGGTTGAGAGGTTTGTTTTGGGTGCGGAGGAAGACAGAACCACACTCACTTCAACTTGGATGCGGGATGACGAAGATCATTGAAGACTCGTTCGACTCGACTTGGAAGTCGACGATTGTGATTATGATGATGATGATGTTCGGTTGAATCTTACCAATGAAATGTACCATTTTAGTGAGCATCTGATAGTCCGCTTGGCGAGAGGTCAGGTACCTTGTTTTTTGGTAAATTCAGTGGGAGATAAAAGTTTGTTGGTGTTTTTTGTCTTTTAACAATAATATTCTAACGGATTTTCGGGCTATCGAATAGTTTTGTTAAAGTTTTATTCACGTTGAATACATTTTGAATGTTTTTTGATGCAATTTTGTGCAGAGTTTTTGATGTAGAGTGAAGGTATTGACCATATGGCAATGTTGTGTTTACAAGTGGAGTATTGAAGAGCGAATTCAAAATATTGGAAACAACAAAATTGTGAAAATAAGTTGATCTTTTGAGGAAAGAAAAGTGTTTAATGTGATTGTTATGGGATGACAAAATTAACGTTTTAATTTGAAAGTGTGAAAACTTTGTGTTAGTTAGTAAAGAACTAGGATCACCCACTGAGGATTTAAAGGATATATAAAATGCCGAGCACTATAAGAGGTAAGCTAAGCTGAAAAAATGTTAAACCTTAAGGTTCGTGAAAGATCTTTTTCGTGATCATCAAAAGGCTTCTGTTTTGGATATCCATGTAGTTTCCTTAGAGCCTTTCAACAACGATTTCCAGAAAAATATTTACATATATCCCTTGTATGAGACATCCTCAGAAGTGTTTTGAGCACGAGGGTGGTCCCAAAAGTACCCGACCTCACAAAAAAAATAAAAAATTGGGAAAACAATCATTTATTTCTCTACGTAGTCTCCATTTAGTTCGATAAATTTTTCTCAGCGATGCTGCAAAGCTTGTTTATAGAAAGAATTGTCGAGCTCCATTAAGTCCATTAAGTAGCCATCAACTGCAGACTCCACCTCTTCGTTGTTGGAAAATCTCTTTCAACCGAGCCATTACTTCAAGTTGGTGAACAGAAAATTATCCGAGGGGGCTTAATCTGGCGAAATTGGCCAAAGCAATGCCGGATGTGTGAACTGGTGCATTGTCGTGATGAAACAAAACTTGTTTTTCTCCAAATGGGGACGTTTTTCTTTGATTTCATCACCCAAACGCTGCAACAAATTCGCATAATACTCGCCGTTGATTGTTTTTCCATTTTGAAGATAATTATCGATGAAGATTACAGCTCGTGTATCCCAAAAAATTGACGCCATGACCTTGCCTACTAATGGACCTGTCTTTGCTTTCCTTATAGCCAATTCTCCCCTTCCAGTCCATTGTTTTGTCTGTTCTTTTTTCTCAGGTGTGAAGTGATGGAAACTCGGTTTTGTTTCTACGATATTTTGCCAAACACTCAATTGAAACATCCTTCCGACGCTGTTTTTGTGCCATTTTTAGTAATCACAGCACCCACCTTGCGCACAGCTTTCTCATATCCATTAGCACTGTGCCAGGTCTCAAGATGACAGGTCGCAGGTACTAGCTAAATAGAAATACAATGGCTACGTTCAATCATGTAACCAAAAGGTATCGGATAGCTTTTTGTTTTTGTAAACCATAGTAAAAATTAGCAAATACATGAACCGTTTACTGTCAAAAAAAAAATCCAGAGGTATCTGAAAATTTTTGGTATACCTCGGGTATCCGAGTGTTCAGCTGATCAACATATGATTTATTTGCCTTGACTTTTCTGGCGCGCAATTTCATCAGCTTCCAAATTAAAAGAAAATTGAAAGAAATATAAGCAGATGACTATCGATCTGATTTTTAACAATACTTGTTATATTTAAGATGACTCGGAAGAAGTTTGCCAACGGATTCATGGCCATAAACAATGTCTTGTTCTCAAGCGTGTGATTTGTTGTTTTTTTTTCATAGACGTTTTGACAGCAATCTGGATACAGGTATCTGTCTCGTGCAAAAGATATCCCAGATACGGGTATCCCAGATAGCCTATCCGATATGTGATTGAACGTAGCCAATGTTCCCTCCGAACTATGTGTCAAACGAATTGTGTTCATGAAGCCTGAAATGACGATAGCACTATTCCCATTAATTAATATATCTTCGTCTTTCCAAATTTATTCCTGAACGCTTCCATTTCAACTTTTGAGCTGTCAAATAAAATATAGGTCTGTTCGATTTAGTGTATAGCCTATCCGATAGACCCTATGGGCATAGACCCTATAGAAAACGTGCTCTGTCTATGGACATAGGTCTAACGACAGTTTTGCAGATACTTTTTTTTTGTTGTTTAGTGTGCGAACTCTTGTTCTGTAACAAATACCGGTAC
>CAKKXW010000002.1:2632439-2650186 GCA_920937365.1 Sphaerophoria rueppellii
GACTTCTCGTAGGATTCAGTCGTCCGCGTCGTCGTCATCGTCGTCGTCGTCATCGACATCATCATCCTCATCATCGTCGTCGTCAACGTCTTCATCGTCGTCATCATCGTCAGCATCGACGCCAGCGTCATCGCCGCACACCGCAGCCGTCGTTTCGGCAATCACAGTTCAAGCCGTTCAAGCAGCAAGCAGCCTAGTCACGGACGAAATACAAATTTGCCACCAATCGTCGGCGGCAGCCCTCAAAACTGCTGCGAATTTTCGCAATAAAATTCCGTCGATATCGATAATTCCGATACCGCCGTCATCATCGTCATCGGCTACAGTTGCAGCCAGTACGACAGTGACAACAGCAAATAAAGCGACATCACCGCCCCTAGTGGCAAATACAAATACAACAACCACTCGTCTGTACACAATTGGCCAGCAGGCAAGGCCCCAGCAACAGCATCAATCCCAACAAACAGACAAATGCAGTTCGGCGTCGGCAGCGGTATTGAAATTTGACGTTCGGGAGCTGGTGCCGACCAAAACGCACACAAGCACATCAACTTCGACAGATCAAGTGGCGGGCGTGCCACCAATAATTGTCAAACTCGAGCCGAGTCAATCGTTTCAGATTGTCGACGAGAACGATACGCGCGTCCTGAGCCTACCGATTTCCGATTGCGATCGAGTTGGAGCGAGTTGGATTGATTTGAAGGACATTGCCGGACTGCAGGCGAGCACTTATGTGGATGTGAATTTGGATGCGTGCGTTGGGACGAGTGCTGGACAACAACAACAGCTTCAAACTGTGCAAATTCAGACTCAAGAGCTCCAGGCTCATCATTCAAAGTCAAATTCGACGACTATTGTGACAACCAGTGTGGGCAGTGGTGGGGGTGGAGCCGTTGCTAGAAATTGCAAAGCTGGCGGCGGATTGGTGGCAACAACGACACAGACGATAACTTCAGCTGCGGCAACAACAACTCGTGAGGGATTATCCGGCGGACCGACATCGAGTGGAGGAGCAATGACAGGTAAGTTCGGAAATACAGTAGAACTCGCTTAAGTGACTCTCTTTCACCCAAATATTGTCAAATGAAAATTCAATTTAAGGAATATTAAGTGCACCTTATAATTTTATTGCCTCAACATTAGCTCTGGCTTGAGTGCAATCACAATGACAGGGCTGGGTACCATCTTTCGCAGCAATAAAATTAACAACTACAACAAAACGCTCTCCCATTGCACAAAGTCGGTATGTGTCAATGCGATTTCACTGCTGCAATTGCTCATTGCATTCGCAGTTAAACTACAAAGACACAAAAATAAACCGTCTCCTTACTTTAAGTATTCTTAAAGAATGTTATTTTATGACTAAGACCTCTATTTGGATGGCGATATGGCGCTCGGCTGGTCTCTCACTTGGAAATGTTGATTTTGACAGCGGAGGGCTTGGGGATCGGCACTTTTGTGTGCGAAACTATGCCTGTGGACATCTCCAACACGGAACGGTGTCGGCGCGGCGCGTGGCGGCGAACCAAGCCCAAGAAAACATAAAAAATAAATTTTATCTCCTCGCCATCAGCAAAAACATTGGAGGGGGGTACTTTTGTGTTTGTTTTGGTTTAACACCCAAGACGTGACGGTGATAGAGATCCCACTTTGTTACTCATATAGGTTGCATCGGAGAGCGAGGAAGGTTTTATGGGTGTATGATTTGTTTGCATTGAAGAGCCGTCGGAAAGGCTTTTAGCTTTCACGTGGATTTTTACAACTTTGCGAAGAAATTTGATTTGTAAATGTGATAATTTTGTGAGAAAATTGAGGTGCTACCATCAGACGCTGGTGCCCACTACAGTGTCTTATATGAGCCTTTCTAAGCGTATGTTCGACTTTCACCATCTAGTTCTTCTGGGACGTTAGATTCCTGTCGTTGGTTCTCCTTAGAAGGTCCTCAGGACACGCTGGACCCTATAAGAAGTTGTAAAACGGTCTGTTTCCTTATCGAACTCTCTACGTTAGGACTTGAAAAGCCTGAAAGGTATCACAAGAGAACGACAAATAACCAAACTCTATCAAAACGGCTTGAAATCAATTAGCGAATGTCATCTTTGACACTTTCAAGCAGACACTTGGCTTTGCATAGGAAAAATAACGTTTTTTTCGTTTTAGATTTTAGCTTCAAATCCTACTACAATCTCCTTAAATCTTTTCCACTGCTAACCTACTTTTGCGCCGCATGTACAGCCATAAATTACGTGCTTCCCCCTCCCTCACCAACGAACACAAAAAAACATTCCAGTCAAAAACCAATTCCTATAAAACACCTCATCATCATCCAAGTTCTAACCGATTACTCAACAACAAAAACAAGAAAACCTTTGGCTGGACAAGAAATGGAAAATGTAATGTGATAATTTGTATGAATGGCACAAGACGCGATTGACCTCAATATCGGTCGTCATCGCCCGCCCGTTCGTCCGTTTGTTTTTTTTTTTTCATATCGGTAAATCGGTAGTGTTCGCTGCTCCTCTCTGCAGAAATTCTTACATGCATAATGCATACATTATAACAAAAATTATTCTACCAACCTAATCCATGGAATTCCACAGCTTTTTTCACATTTGTCATTCCGGCAGGGTTAGGGGATAGGCAACACTGGCAACATGAAAGAGCTACCTTAGCATGCATGCAAAGAGAATTCTTAACCATGCGGCTGGTGTGTGCTGAGGTTGATGATGATCAATAACCGGGGCCGTCATCAGTCAAATTGCCAACTTCTGAGATTAATTGCTTCCAATAAACCCTCGGAGCGCGTCTGTCGGTCGCGAATAAATGTATAAAATCAGCCAGAAGCCATTTAGAAAACTGCTGCGAGATGGTGGAAAATTCTTATGAATTTCCAAGAGAGAAATATTGCCATTTTGCTGCGCGGAGTTATGTTGTTTGAAATGCTGCAAACCGCCAAACCGATTATCTGTGTGACAAGTCAAAAGAATTTCCCGTCCGCATGAACGAACAGTTTTACTCAAAGCGCGATGTTCAAGAACGCCATCTGTCTTTCTTCCCATCATGCCATGGCCTGTGTTCCATCTAACATCTGATGGTCTTTGCTTCCTTAGCGAGTGAAAAGCCATCATGACTGCATTTTGGCTGCCTGCAGCGGACGACGAAAGGAATTTCCAATTCAAAAGAGGTCCCCCCGTTTGGTGTGGGCTGATGATGGGAGAACCACCTCACCAATAAACTATGCTTAGCAAGAACCCACTAGGTAAACTTCGTGTTCAATAGGGTGGGGCGAAAGATATTATTTTTTTTCAAATTCAAAATGCTGAAAAATCGTCGCAATTGACTTTGCAACTCAATTTTCGAATGGCTTGTAACAAAAGTGAATTCTGCAAAAAAAAACTCATTTCGGCATCCAATCGAACATTTTCTTACTATCACAATTTTTCGGCCCACCCTAATCTGCATGCAAATCAAGAAGAACAACCACCAACCATCTTTCTTACCGCACTCATAACTGTATAGTTTGTAGTTGACGTAATTACCGCTAGAGTTCGTCGTACGGTAAAATTAGAAAAACAACAAAAGAACATCGCTTCGTCGTCGTCATCGCGTCGGTTGTGTCGTTCTTCGTCCATCGCACAGAGAAAAATTTATGATTCTCCTGTTTGCGTCTCCATCGCAGCGCATAAAACCAAACCCCGTTGAATTCAAACTTGGCTAAAAGCAAACGAAAGTTGAAGCCAAAAAAGAACGAAAAAGAAAGAACGTTCTTCATGCGATACCAACACCGACACCACAAAAACATGTAAACGAAGAGCAAAGTGAATAATGGGGCATGGGGTTTCTAACGTTTCACGGAGGAAGGGTGCAGCCAAAAAATGGTTTATGTTTGGTCGTTTTGTGTGTTAGAGAACCAAAGTTTAGCACAAAGCAAAACCGATGTTAATGTGCCAAAAGCATGAACAAAAGTAGAACGCCGCGTTGGTCTTCGTCGTCGATAAACAGTAAAAGAAAGCAAACCCGTATCATATGCTGTTTTTTTTCTTCTTCGTCGCCTTCTATTGAGGAGTTAGCGACTTTAAGAAGGCTTAAGAATAGCTAAACAACAACTAGGTAGTAGGTACCCACTAGCGAACGATAGACTTGTAAGAATAAAATTAAGAAAAATGAGGTGAATAGCCAATAAATGGACGTGCTATGGGAACAAGAAAGCAACAAAAAAGCGCCGACGACGACGAGACGTTCCCACTTCGATGAATTAGATTCTCATAAGCTTTGGGGGCACAATTGGGTATAACGAGGGTTTTTGAATGTTAGTTCTTTATTTTTGCATGTCAAAGGAAGATATGAAATGCGAATTGGAAATAATAATCGAAAATAATAAATCTTTGTTATTAGATTGATGAAGATGATTGATAGAATCGGATGCACTATGCACGCATTTGAACCCTAAAGGCTTATTGAGCATCGGTTTCGGCTGTGAGAGTTTCCATTCCAAAAAAACGCATTATTGTTTGAAATGAAAGACTGATGATAGGAAATATACAATTTCTACAATAATCTGATCTCTACATTTAAAATAGAAGACAAGGCAGTCCATCCGAACTTCCGTACGATGCCCTGGGATAGGGTACTATTCGACTGGTATAATGCCCCTGCTGGCACGGTTCGTCACGGATAATGTCCCTGGTAGCACTGATCAGAACCTACGATGGAACCGGTGGCACGGATCAGCAAGTATATGCCCCTGGTGGCACGGATCAACAGATATAACACCCTTAGTGACACGTATCGGCAGGTATAATATCAATGGTGGCACGGATCGGAGAGTAAAATGCCACTAGTGCCACGGATCGGAAGATATAATCTCCCTGGGGGCATGGATTAGCAGATACAAAGCATCTAGTGGCACGGATCGACAGGTATAATGCCTTGGATGGCACGGATCGCCAGTAAAATGGCCCGGTGGCACGGGTGGCAGGTGTAATTTCCTTGGAGCACGGATCAGCAGGAACAATACCCATGGAGGCACAAATTAGCAGACACGAGGGCCTGATGGCACGCATCGGCACGTACAAAGCCATGATGCACCGATCAGTAGTTATAGTACCCCGAGTGAGAATCGGCAGGTACAATGGCTCTGTCGATACGGATCTGTACGTTACCCGTCGTGGCAATTAATACAGACGGAAAGTTTCTTGGATCGAAACCCCTTATCACTGGTTAGGTGGAAGGGGAAGGGGAAGGGAAGCTCTGATGATGAAATGTTCAGACTATTTCAGACTAACTTTGACCAATATTACTAAATTGTAATTGATACTATAGTACATTCAGTAGTAGTAGTAGTAGAATTGATTATTGATTTAAGTACGATCGTGCTAGTCTACTTATAATATTTTCCGAAAGGGGTGAGTGTGAATTGAATGAATAAAGTTCAATTTCGTTTGTGACTTCGTAACAACAGACACATCTTAAAAGAAAACAATGACTGAACAATATTTCCTAGTGAGACTGAATTTCAAATATCAGAATCCAATATTTTAACAATCCAAATCCAAGAATCAACTCCAAGTTTGGGATAAGCTGTATATGAAGTTCTAGAAGGGACAAATTAATTGATAAAGAATCTTTAATGTTCTTTATCGTTGAATTATGCGATGATACTATGTCAAAATGCCTTGAAGCCAAACGGTATATAAAATTGTCCATAAAATATATCCCAGTTGGCTTTCCTCCAAAAAAAAGTCTGCCTTTGCTTTTATTTTCGATTCATTTCACTCCCTTTCGTTCACATGTATATGTTTTGCGAGTGTCCTTGGATAGTCTAGTAAAGCAATTTCCTCATCATTCTCTTTCTTGCTTTATGTCAATAGAATAACCTACTTTACAGTTACTTTCATCTCACAAAAGGACATCTACGAAAAAAGGACCATGGAATGTATTTGATGCATAAGTGTGCGTGCATGTTTTGATATAGCTACGTATTTTATTATATAAATTCAATCCTTCAGCCAGGAAACGGAAATCAAACTCTCTTCGTTTTTCTTTTTTTCAATTTTCAATCACAGTTATGCAGATGCACACAATTGACTGGTGGCAGTTATTGAGATATATCTACCGATGTTCTCCGCCTTCAATATGCCTCTGAATCAGGACCCGAAGTAGTCTTCAATTAAATCACTCCTCCCTCTATCTGTGAAATTTTGTCATGGTTGCTTCATCTGTGTTGATTCGGATTTCCCAGTTCTTTTTTCCTTATTTTTTTGTGATGCAACTCGATTCCCATCGTATCCACCTTAATCGATGATCGAGACAATAGGACTCAAGGATTTAATTTTTTTCTTATGAAGACTTGGTTTTTTTTTTTTACTTTTCTGTTTATATCAAATTTGGGAAACGCATCGATGCGAGATACAATACCTGACTATGGATGACGGAATTCGGCAGTGCTCAAACATTTTGGGTCCTTTTTTTTTAAAGTTCATTCGAGCGGCAAATGATGAATAACACCGTTCAACACCCCTACTCAGCTCGCGCAATGATGACGATGACAACGTGTGTAACGAACGAAGGCGGCACGGAGCGGGTGTAGTTAAATAAATGGTCTGCAAGATTCAAGTTATCCGCTCGCTGATGACGGGATTTGTTTTTTTTTTTTTATTTTTTTTTTTTGAAGATGAAATTTTGGGGGAATTAAGAAGTGTGAGTGAGTTTTCGTGTTACCTGTGAGCTGTGATTAGGGAGGACCAGGTGGAGATCAATTCAGGTGTAATTGGAAATGATGTACAAGTATAAAGCGGACTAATGGGTTGTACTTTATTACTTGAATATTTTTTTGTATACATTTTTAGGGTAATTATTTTTCCTGTTCAGATTTGCTTGAAGGGCTAGGAAAAAACCTTCCAATATATATTTTAATCTTTTTCCGATAAAAGGTTGCTCGATTTTTAAATCAAAAGAACACTATGTTTCCCTTAAGCTATGGACAAGTGCAACATGGGAGGCTATACTCGACGTACTCGAACTCAACCTATGAGCAATGAACTCATCGGTTAGAATTGAGATTTTAGGGGATTACTTCCGCTTTCGTGGATGTGAATGCTTCCCAGAAATGTGAGGTAAAGAACTTCAAACAATAAGTTAAGTACTTAACTACTTACGTCATATTGTAGCCATGATATTTCACATGTATTTAGATGATCCAAGTCCTTAGATATGAAAATCTGTTTGAAAATCCCCTTCTCAATTGTATCAAATCTAAAAAAAACCACCAGTAGCTTACAACGGGGAGTCAAATAGAAACGAGAACAGCAGATTCAAATGAAACTCCTGCTTGACCATTAACAAAATTGATTTAGCTCACCTCTGACACCGACAATAAGCACAAAACACTGTTAACAACTATTCTCTCTCCTAATTGGCTTACGACTTACGTTTTCCCTCATTTTTCCTCAAACGGCCTAGATATTTCTGCCTTTTCTTGTTCTCTAACGCAATTTTCTCACTTCTCATCTTGCAAACAGAAACCGTTTTGATTATTCTCATCATCTGCTTATTGTGTTGCAAAACAAATTCCAGAAATTAAAAACCGTAATTACATAAACAATCATGAGCAGATACTTCATACACGCACAAGTAATATGCGAAACAAACGTCAGACGCCATAATGTATACCTTACTCTCATAATGCATCATCCACTTAATGAATAATGAAATATTTTTGTCTTATTCTTTATTAACTGTTTTGTACAGTAACAACACAACAACTGCTGTTAACAACTTCTACTTTTTGTCTCTCTTTTACAACATTGAAACTTTAAAGTTTGATGTTGGGAATCGCAAATAGATTCAAGATTGACAGCTGACAACTTAATTGTCATAAAAGACAACTGGAGAACATTTATTCCGTAACTATAAGCTATAACGGTTAATGGCCAAAAGAGTAAAGAAAAATAGGTTATTTGAAAGAATGACAAGTGCTGCTTTTCATTCTTAGGGTTGCCAAGGGTATGACTTTGAATGTCAAATTAAACATTTTAAAATATTTTGGTACTAGATAACCTCATGCATTTCTTATGTTTTCCATCGAACCATGTACCTTTTTAGAAAAAAAAACTATTGAAAGCACACAGAAAGCACACATGAAACCTGAATTGCTAAAAAAAAACGCTCTTTAGCTTTGGATTCGACTGACGTTTACGAGTTCAGGCATAGGAATTCAATACATGCTATTGCAATATTGCTATTGCAAACTTCGACCTGACCTTACGTTCGTAATGTAACGTAATATGACTCCAAACGGAAAATCTAGTTAAAGGCTGAATCACAAAAACACTTCAGCCTTGGCGTCGTCTGCGTTACGATGTAACCGTAAACATTTGGATTATCTGACAGCTCAACAGCTGTAAAAAATAGTCAACAAACAAAATTCATTTATTTTTGAATGGAGGGAGAAACGTCATTCGAGTAAACTCACAGCGGGTTCATCGTAACGCAGACACAGACGAAGCTAAGCCGTGTTTTTGTTTCAGCAATAGATTTCTCCAAAATGGCAACCCTGTCGTCACAAACTACAAAACGAACCTACCAATTAGCAAGTCCAAGCCCCCATCAATTCCGATGCTCGTCTTCCAGAACCCAAGTCGCAATCCCAAGACCATCATTATTTTGAAAGGTACTTTGACAGCCAGCTACGTGTTTGTCTTATACCGTGATTTACGAATTACGGTAATGTAATGATGTAAACGTAAGTGAGGTGTATTTAAATTTGCCGTTCTATCACCGCAATCCAAACGCCAACCGATTGGGCCAGAATCAAGTTGTGTTCTTTACCAACTTCTGATATTTCGTCACAGGAGAAGTTGTGAGTGAGCTCTGTTTGAGTAAGTGACACATACCGCTCGCATTGACAGGAGAACGGTTAATTCTGTTTATGAAGTCTTATGTGACTTGCCTTTTATTCGTGTTACATTTTCTTGTTTCAGGTTTATAAAACCAAAAACAGACATAAAAAGAACGAAAACACACGAAATTTAATTGTCACTTTGTATAAATGTATGTAGGTTCGTTCGAACATAGTACAACAGACCTCCAATGCGGATGGAATGAATTATGATGTTTCGCAAGCAAAACAAGCAATCAAACATTATTTCATAAAATAATAAAATGATGCGAAAAAAAGAGTTGCATTTGAGTTAGTCCGGTGGTTTATGGATAACAAAATCCAAAACCAATGAGGAAAATTGCCACAAAACTTCTTAATTTATGCGATTTATAAAAGTTTATTAGGGTTTAATTTTATTTTCGCATCGTTTATGTCATGTGTGTGTTGTGATTACTCAATTTGTGAATCTCCATTTGGATTTTTGCAAACATGACATTGAGCGAAAGTTGCTGAATTTCGTCGATGCTTTCTAAATCGAGGTGTTTTGTTTTATTTTTGCAAATTAATTTGAATAATTTTGGCAACATTTGCCAATAGAAAAAAAACTGCTGGTTGGATAAACCAAAGATTAATTATTATTTATGGCATTGGCGTTGGGAAATTGTGTTGTAATCACGATTGTGAGAACTGAGAACACTATACTTTCCTTTAGAAAAAGTTGAACTATAGAAAGGCTCTCATGATCAACAGTTGACAGGTCTTTGAAGTGGATTTTCGGACTTCCCGCTCAAACCTGGGAGTTAAGGAATAAAAGATTCTGTGGAATGCGTATCTGCTACTATCGAATATCAATCCGGGCACTATGTTGCCGAAGTAATGGGGTTCGCTGTTTTCGAGATTTCAATAGTCGCTTAGGAGGGTATGTACATCATAGATTAAATGCTTTTCCACATGTTCTGAATGCAGTTTTTTTTCTCTTGAAGAAGTTTTTGCAAAGCAATCAGAACCTCTCGTATACAAATAAATCTTTCCATTCGAGAACGAAACAAAAAATATTCACAAACAAGCATCATCATCATTGAGCATTCAATCATGCAATTGCAACATTAACCAACCCAACTGCCGTTAGATTGCATAAAGCTGATAATAACAATCAGATATGCCAATGCGAATGCGAATGCACATTGTACATGCACACGAGCACATTATCCTCCATCGCCGCCGCGCCATCATCGAAGAGAAAAAAATCTCTCAACGAACATTTATTTATATTCATGTCCCAATTACTCGATGCTCAAACGAAGAAACATCAAACGTAACAGAGAAAAACAAGTAGAATTCTTACTTAAGATTCTTATGCGGTTACAAAATTGTACTTGCTCATGCCATAATAATAATTTACCATGAAGCAAATGCATCTTTAAAGAACTTCATCTCAAGCAAAGAACATCAATTCAAGATTTGTCCCGTGTCCGACCCCGCCCATATAACTGCTGCCGCCCCTTTGACGGCATCACATATGCCAGAAGCATGTTCATATACAACCATCATTCCACCACCTCAATCTAACCTGAACGCTTACCGTTCTAAAGCTTGCTAGAATTATTGTGGAGAATACTCCATAACCTACATTCAAGAAGAAATTTCATCATCGTCGTCGTCGGTCTTCGAGAACTCTTGCATCAAACATTCTGCGGAAGGCAGTGCGCTCTAGACCAGCTCTGATGTACCTTCATATACGTACATCGTACACTACTTTGTTGTATCTCATGTTCTAGATAGCAAGAATACCGGTAAGTGGAAGTGGTGGAAGCTTTGGAATAGAACTGAATTTGTGATCGTTGGTTTTCTTCTGGTGGAATTTTTGTTTTTCTTTTTTTCGGAGGAACAACGTTCCAAAACTCAAACCGGAAGAACGCCAGGCCATAAACCTTCTTTTGACTAATTACGAAATTGTATACGAGCAGCAATTGAAGTAAAATACTGCAAAGCCGGATTGTTGGAAGAATGTTGCAAGATCGTTATTTTTTCCTTGCTGCAATCCAGAAGATCTGTTCGGGCATTTTACTTGAAGAATGTGCTGTTTGTTACCAAATAATTGACATGGATGATTTTTTCTAACAGAACCCGAACAGTGTCACACCAAATTATTGATTAAATAATTTCTAAGATGTTTTCGAATAATTTTTAAAGGAAAACATGTCTATGGTTTTAAGGATATAAAGAAATAAAAAGCTCAGGATCGAGAAGTCAGAAGTTGTTGCCTCACACGCCAAGATGGAGGGAACTGAGTAATCAAGCCCAGATAAGGCTCTTTACATAGTAATACTCAAGGAACTGAGAAGACCATTATTTTGTATTTTCAAATGGGCTGTTGTGTCAGAAGCTTGGAGTGTCAGAAGCTAAAAATAACATGATAATATCTGAAAGCAGACCTAATGGTAAATGGTAAACGGAACTTCGTTACTGTTGCAGTGTATTACTGTGTTTTCTAACTAGTACTCACTAACAGATCTGTGATATAATGGCGGCTTCGACGTCACGTTGTCTACGTTACGATGCAGCCGCTTCCTCCATCATCATCGCTTCAAATTCAAATACATTTTGTTTGCTGATGTCGTTTTCCATTGGTCGCGCAGAAGGATTCGGAAGAGTCCAGAACTGACTTTGACAGACGGAATGCTTCTGAGAAGAACAGATCTCTTCTGTTTTGAAAACAGAATCGTCCGAAGAATGCCCAGTTTGTGAGGAAGGACGATTTCAGAGTTATAATTGTGAGCCGTGTATAAAAAATCTATCGCGAAGCAGATATGAACTCTGGTATGAGCCAAGAGGAAACGGCACGGAAAATCCTTTTTTTTTTTAAATATAGTAGACAAGTGCTTTCACACCGTTTCTGTTGTTTAAACGGTGTGGAACGATCCTGTCTCATGCATGAGACTGGACAATAAATAGTAGTGAATCTCGGGAGAGAGGGACAGTTGCCCAGGTTACACCTAGAAGAAGTGTATCGAGGAAAGAAACAAGTAAAAGAAAAAAATGCAAATTACTAGAAACACTTAATTTCGGACATGCAGAAGAAAAGACAAGGGTTTCCCCAAAAGGTCACGGTTATGAAGCTGTCGAACCTAAGTTCAGCACTTTGCCCTATCATTTTTTTCTTCTGGTACACTAGATTGATGCGGAGAAGTTAAGAAACTAATTTTATCTCGGAAGTTCACTTCCCCTTATGAATTTTGTGTCATGACACAATGTGAACTGTAAAGAGCAAATGAAATAAATTTGAATTTATTGAAAACTCAAGTTTGAATATCTCGAAGGTTGGTAGGTTTTTCTGCGAATATGGTTTTAAGGCTAGCAACACACACTGAAGCGTATTCTACCCCACACCGAGGCCGACAAAGACAAAATGTCTTGTCTTCGGTGTGCGTTGCTCTTATTCAACTTATACAACTGACATGTTCTTTTGTCGATTTCTGATTGTTTGGCTTGTTCACTCTTGTGTGTTTTACTCCATAAAACGATGTATAGTTTTAGGTGCTGGCATTTTGTCCGGGACTTTTTGTCTTCTTCGGTGTGTTTTGCTCCAAACAACTCCAAGTATTTACTGCAACCAACTGGCGAACAAGACTTTTTGTCGTGTCGAGTCGAGTGGACAAGACTTTTTGTCGTGCCTTTTACAATGTGTGTTGCCTCATTCCTCATGAGAGACGTTTTGTCCGCTTCGGTGTGTTCGGATAATGAAATTTTGACGGGTGGAGGAGGGGAGCTTGTAACGCTTCGCAACAATACCAACGGCCAATGATCGGTATAAGTGGTCGAACTGGTTGAAGGGGTCCGGACCGAGTCCCGGTTGTAGCGTACATGAAGGCAAAAATTCGGTTCTTACATTTCTTTTCTCTGATCTGAGGTTAATTTGTAACACCTTGAAGGGGGCTGGTTCCAGGATTTGGTAATTCAAAAGCATAGCTCGGGGTTAAAATT
Organism: Sphaerophoria rueppellii; assembly: GCA_920937365.1. Classification (NCBI taxonomy): domain Eukaryota; kingdom Metazoa; phylum Arthropoda; class Insecta; order Diptera; family Syrphidae; genus Sphaerophoria; species Sphaerophoria rueppellii. The sequence goes on from CAKKXW010000002.1 coordinate 2,645,305, forward strand.
GTAAACGCTTATTATTTAACCGGAGGCAGTTGGCGGGGTGCATTTCATGTGCACGCGTAGGCTGTGGGGCAGGTTTGTCCAACAAAGCAACGAATGCAAAGTGTAACCCATCAATTTAGAAATAAGAAGATCAACATTTTTTATGTTTAACTTGCAGATCAGGACTAATTTTTATTTTTGTCTTATCTTTTCAGGTAAATAATTAAGTTACAAGAAGAGACAACAGTAACGTTGCATTAAGTAAGTATATTTTTAAGGTTATTAAAATAACCATTCTCGTATTATCGGCAACACTTCTACCTACCCAACGACACGTTATCACTTAAAGCTTTATCATTCTCATATCCTTTCTTGTTCGGTACATCCTTGGTCAAAATACAGATTCAAAATAGACGTTTAAACCTTTTCTTGGTACTATTTCCCCTAAACACACTTTAAATGATCGTATTCACACAACATGCATAACACTATCGCAGTATGAAGCCAATTTCTTTCATAATCATTGTCGAAAATAAATTATTGCGTGTGTTTACTTTCACGCGAATAACTTTTTCTAATCAATAGACATCAGAAAAAAAACGGATAAAATTTCTATGACCATCAAAATAAAAGTCACTGACCTCAAAATAATTTGACATTGAAAATTTAACCAACACAACGCAATCTAAATGCGAAACTTAGTTAGATAAGTCCACAACCGAGATAACAAAAAAATAGCTCACTATCAAACACCTGTTTTTCTTTTTGAACTTACGCACCGCACCGCAAGTTTTAATAATAAACAAGAAACCTATGAAAGATATTAATTGGCAAACCGAAGTGTGATAGCGCTTAAGTGTCTTGCTTTAAAACCATTTTGAAAACAGGCCCTTAGGAGTTAGGACCTTGGGACCAATCGAAGTTCCTTAGAATTGCTCTTAAATCTATTTCTTTCTTTTTTCAATTCAAAAATTGGATAAAACTTTTACCCTATAAGCTTCTTATCCTACCTGTCTCCTATCTTCTATTTTTATTCCTTTTTTCATAGCAGTCTCTCGCAACTTCTCAAAATGCATGAAAAAGCTCCCATACCGTTACTCTTATTTAGTCCATGAACAAACGAGTCGAACGTGCTCCGAATGCACAAAAGAGCATGTGCGTGCGTTGCAGTTGCATTCGAATTGAAAAAAAAAAATACATAAATAAAAAGTGCACTTTACTGCTATAAATTCTCGCACACGTGTTGGAGATGAAGTTCTTATGCGCTTGCTGATGGCATGTCTACGTCACGCATGATGGGAAAAACCATCTTTGCCTCTTTATCAACATTGTCTTCGTCATCGTCATCTATTTTAATATTACAGTTCTTTTTTCGATTACATAAACCCAAAGCCCAACTCAGAAACACACACACTCCCTTGCGTTCATGAAGAAATAAAGCTCCTCTGTCACCTCTGCTTTATGGTGTGCATTCATAAAGCCATTGACTTTTTGGCCAGACCCAGTATAGAAACGAACAGAACTCTTATCAACATGTTGTTGGTGTATTTGTATTTCGGTATCTGGTTCCCGAACAGAACACACAAATAGAAGATAAATCCATAAGGAACCAGCAGTAACCAACCCAAGCCCCAAGCCCCAACACACAAACAAACAAAAAAATCGATTAAATAATAAACGAAACGAATAATGATGACAGCTTTCCTCCTCTGCCTTTCTCGTTATTGGTTTTTCATTTTTTGTTTTCGGTGCAACAACGGCAACGGTTGCTTTGGCCCCCCCTTTTGATGTGCGTTTCGTTCCGTTCACCGTTCAACGAACCCCACCGTAGGATGATGGCCTACTCCGTTATGTTGCGAGTGTGCGTGAGGTTTGCTCTCTATCTCTCTTTCACACTTTGTGGTGTTTGAGTTTTTAAGAGAAGAATTTCAATAGCAAAGCGAAATTACAAAAATAACTCCCTCCCAAAACAGCTGATTTTGTTATTTGTATCTTTTATGCTGGCAACATGATGCTAACATACTTCGCCAGCAACATAAGTATCTAAAAGAAGTGTATTTTTCTATGGGAATGGAAGAGACAAATGACAAAAAAAAGAAACCAAAAAGAAACATGAAAATTGAATTCGACTCTTGTTGGAGGAATTGAGGAATCGAGGAATAATGGTGGAATACAACGAACTCGAATCTTATTTTGAGGCAGTCTTTAGCCGTACTCCGTTTTGAGCGTATCGCGGGAATGTTGCTAACGTTTTTCTTCGTTTTGTAGATACTTTCTTTCAAAACTCTATAATTTTTTTGTTTCATATCATTTTTTGCATTTGTTACATTTTCTTTGGATTTTTTGTTTTCAAAGAAAAAACAAAAAATACATATTTTGGTTGTTGTTGTTGTTGGCGTTCGACAAAACGAAAAATATCAAACAGAAAACAAATCATAATTTTGTGGTGGGTGTCTTGGGTGTCCCTTTGAATTGAAAATATACCTTTTGAAGGAAACCAAAAAGAAAAAGAAAAATTGAGAAATTTTTAAAAAATTCTGTTTAGTGTTTATTGTGTGATTTTTGTGTTTTTGCTGGTTTTCATCTTCATTCAGATTTTGTGGTGCAAAATAAAAATAAAAGAAAAGGATAACACAACACTGATGTGCTGCTGTCATGTGCATGTGCATTTTTTATTTTCGAAAATATGTAACTACCGTTCGGGAGTGTTCGAGAGTGACGTAACTTTTGAAGAGAAGCAATAACAGAAGGAAAATAAAAATAATAAGAAAAAAGTTTAATTTTCAGTGGAAATTTTGCGCCCTTTTATTCAAAAACCGATATTTAACTGACAAAAGTTGTAAATTAAATAAAACGATAAAAAAGTATATGAAAATTGTGAAAGCAAAATATTTAAAAAAGTGAACAAATATTTTTGAATTGGATAACAAACAAAGATTTGCATCTAACAAAATACGGATTAACTTACACAACATTGGAATATAAAAAAACAAAACTATTGAGTCAGCAAAACCAAATGGATTATTATTTATTCATCGTTAATTCTTAAAAGGTTCATTTTTGTTTTTTAATTTAAATTTGAAAGGTACCGAATATGCTGTACAATTTTTCACCTAAAAAATTGAAAATATACGTCTTTCAATGCAAAACTGAAGGATTTAATGATACAATTTATTTTTCTATTGTATCAGTTGCTTTTGAGATAGGGTTTAAAGGGATTACTTACAGGGTCTTTAAGTCGAGTCTTAGAAGAATTGACTTAAATATAAATGGGGTTTAAGAACAAGAAATAAAATACACGATTCAGTTGCACTATTTAGCTCCCAGTAATAATAACAGAATTGGTTCCCAATTTTTCCCGAAAAATGACTGGGTCATACGAACTTGCTTCTGTATTCCAAAACTTGGCTCTCCAAAAACATTAGAAATAAGAACATGTAGGAGATTAAATTTCATATTAACTGAAAAAAATTGATGCCATAAAATTTCTTAACATTTTAATTTCTTTATAAATAAAAAAAAATCCTTACATAGCTTTTTTTATATTTATTCTTTATATAAAAATATTTGTTTTCAAAAATATGCAGAATTCAAGAACATATAATTATACGTTTTATTTTTGAATTTCGATTTTCAACATTGATCTGTTTTCAAGATACCTACAGAATTTTGAAAAAAAAAAATGTTAATCCAAAAAAACAATTTTGAAATTTTTTGAATACAAAATATTATGTAGGCAATATAATCGATAGATAGAGTGGCGCGACAGCTCTTGAAGAGCCTAGGTCTAAGTGGCTTACTCTCGTCAACAATTCTCTGGGTGCGTGTGAAAAATTTAGGGGAGCTACAAATTAACGCCGATTCCGAACGGAAAATTTAGAAGCACTTTTTCATGACAGATTGATACTCTTGGAAGTTTTGTCAGTTCTTCGCAAGAGGCAGTGTCCGTGAAAGATGAAATAAAAACTATGGGCACGAGTAGGACTTGAACCCACGACGTTCTGCTTAGCAGCCAACGCACCTAACCACTAAGCTACGGACACTACGGCAATATAATCGCACTCTTCAAACAAAAAAAGTAAAAGTAAAAATATGAGTGCGACCCATGTGGTCCACACGACTAACTTCCCAGAGTAGAAAAATAAGTAAAAGCACTAGTTGTTTTGCAAAATTTCCAGCCAATGCATCCCGTTGTATTTGTACACGCACGTTGGTTTTCAGAGTCAAAATCCATAAAACCGATGATTTGAGGACATACCTGCATCAGGTTAATTGAATAACAGTGGCGCCATCTATCAAAAATTGGCCATACCAACTCGTGGATTCACGTACAACTACTTTGGACATTAAAATACCGCCTATATTACTCCTGAATATTGTAGTTTTTTTATTACTTACTTACTTAAGGTGGCGCTATAGTCCGTCGTGGACTTGGGCCTCAATCAACAGTCTCCGCCAGCTAGCTCGGTCCTTAGCTAGTTGTCTCCAGTTTTGAACTCCAAGTTGATTGGGGTCCTCTTTCACTTGAGTGCGCCACCTGAGTCGCGGTCTTCCTCTCTTCCAACGTCCCTCGGGAATAGTGTCGAAGGCTTTCCGGGCCGGAGCATTGGTGTCCATCCGCTCTTAATGACCGAGCCATCTGAGTCTCTGGACCTTGACCCTTCTGGCTAGGTCCATGTCGTTGTACCTTCTGGCGCTGAGTCCACCGCGTGAGTTCACTTTCTCCTGGGGTTAGTTGAACCTCAAGTTTTGACCTCTGTTGATCGATTCCTGGCTCGATCGACCGCCTCTGACAACTAACTCCGGGTTCAGGTGCTGCCTGATATCGCGGTGGAATTCATTCATTCATTATTTTTTTGATGTTATAAGTCCTCATTATATCCGCCATAAAATTACAGGTTTC
>CAKKXW010000002.1:2681617-2740199 GCA_920937365.1 Sphaerophoria rueppellii
GGATGGGTCAAAGACAGGGCGAAAGCCACCGTTTATTCAGTGGCAATACTGACATACATAAATCCGAGCCGGGATCAGGGAAGCAGTTTGACGTTGTTGTTACTTTTTTAAGTTGATTTGTTACAAATAAACTATCGTAAAACTCTGTTTGATTTAAGAAATAATTGAATCAAAAGCTTTAAACCGAAAAGTGAAGGTTGGTTGTGTTATTTGGTTTGAGTCTTCAGCTCGACGTTAGATGCTTAGTTGTGAACACACGGATCACAACATTTAAAAATGTAAACTATGATCATAATAACATCATATTAATTGAATGCTCTACACGATAGATACTCTTAATTATTTGTGCACCAAAGGTAAGGTGGCTGATGACACTTGAAGTTTTGTTCAGCGAGAAACTAAAAGGTTCCAAATTGTGGTTCAGATTTTGAGCCTTCCAAATACTAAGCATAAAAGAAATATGTTTGGATAGTGTTCAATTGGTGTGACTTGTAATTAATGGTTGCTCAAGAACGGCAGTCCTTAGTTAGAAAAGAATATTAAACCAAGGCTTATCGCTTGGTAGAATAAATAACAAAGTTATTCAATCGAATGTTTACATGCTGGAATACCCCCGGGTTCAGTAATAGGACCGTTTCTTTTTCTCTCCACTCAGGGAAAGTTTTCATTATGCTTATTGAGTTTATCTGTTAATATACGTAGCTAGTTTGGACTATTAAGTCCTTAACGACCAAGTTTTAAGGATTTGCCCTTAGCATACTTCTTAAAACTAAGACAACGTACGATGTACGATGTGTTACAATGTTCAATATGCCCTTGAATATCAAATGCCACGAGCGCTAGCAAGCGTTAATGAAATAAAAGAAAAATGAGTACATACATAATGTTTTTAATGAAAGAAAGTCGATTCAAAAGGAACGTTAACAAGCTAAAACATAAATCAATGAATATTTACTCACCTCTTCTGCGGTATTCTTTAAAATCCATGTCTGCCATTCAAATTAGATTCTATTGATTTATTGGAAACCTTCAACGAGTTTCCTTTTTTTCCGCAAATTATGTTGAATTTATGACCCGAAATGTAATATGATTCAAAAAATAAACAGAAGGACTTGACAAAATTTAATTTTGTAATAATTATTTGACGATAAAATTAATTCAACGAACAAAAAAATCAGCTCCTATCGTAGGCAATAAATTTTGAAAAAGAAAACACAATCTTTATTATATGCAGCCTTTTAGGCTGAACTGAGATTTTTTGAAATATATCACTGATCTTAATTTGACAAGCTATAGGAACTTTGATACACTGCAAAAGGATTACATAAGCGCCGTTGGGGCAAGGATTTTTCTGGAAAACTTCGATCGAACTCAAAATATTTACGAGACTTGTGCATTTTTTCATCAACTTAAACGATCTTTACGGCTTTTTGATAATTTTCAAATTTTTCTTGTTTAAAATTTTACTCATTTTGAATGGAAAAAAAACTAAATCGCAAACTAGCGAAAACCACGACAATACCAAATTAATTGCAAACCACGAAGAAACTGAATTTCGCAATTGAAGAGTCTTGCTTTGGAAGCTATAGGAAAGGGTAGTTTTACTATAGGCGCAGTGTAAGACTGTATGAAAGAGGTGTCTGTGAAACTAACAAATCGTTATACACCTTGCTTGTGGTCTTTATTGGTTTTGTAGGGCTTCTCACTTTGCACTGGCTCTTGGCGTCGTCGTTGAAGTCGAAGTGGCAAGAAACGACGTCGATGCAACAGCTGAAGTTGTCGATTTTGAAAGTGAACCACAAAAGGGCTAGACTGTGAAGATTGTTAGTCTATTATTAGATTCGCACACACTAAATTCAAGGCCGCACAAAAGATGGATTCCCCACAATCAAAATGAAAAGAAAATTTGATGCGATTTGAATTCGGAACACAACACTTTTGAAAAACACAAAATAACTGGATGGAAAATTCTAAATTCTTGCTCTTTTATAGGACGCCGATTTTATGCGGAATGTCACTCTCTCCGCCCCATTTTTATGAAATTGCACAATTTGCTGAAAGTAACAACAAACTTAATCCTTGAAGGATACACAAGTTACACAAGGACACACAGGATGAAGAAGAATGGCAATCGCCTTATTGGGCATTGAGGCTTTCTATCTCAACTCTGTGGGGAATGATTCTACCAATCAGGGAAGGGAATGATTTTTTTTTTAACGTCACGAGTTAGATTTCAAATATTCACCTTGTTTAGATATTTTAAAAATTAGGTTAAATCAATTTTGAAAAAAATTTGAAACGAAAAAATTAGACGTAAGGAGCTTATGTATTATTCTTGTTGCTCTTTTAGTTATTTTCTAAAAATAAATTACACGTTTTATGAGTTGACTATATAACGATAACTAAATTATTGTTATTAAAAAAAAAATGATTTCAGCTGATGCTTGAAAATAACCGCTGCGTGAAATTCAAATGTTTGGCTTTTATGACTTCAGAAAAATTAATGAGATCAAACTAAACCAATATTCTTAGAGGTTGATATCTTCTGAGTAAACTTGTCTTATGCGGAACTAAATGTTTTATAGCAAAACTTCCACTTATTTAGAATACAAATGCTCCAACAAAAAAAGATAAAAGAAGAAAACTATGCAAGGCCACAGAATCATAACAACAAGATCAACTAGCGAGTCGGACGTGTTTGTTAAAACTATGGTGAGCTAATGGTCTTCGGAAACTATTAACTTTTGGTTTTTATTGTTCGAAATAGATACATTTTTGCCTATCAATAATTATAGTAAAGTTATTCAAGAACTAAAAGACATCCGCAAAATATCATCCGTATCAAAATCAATATCACTCAAATCGATCAAGTCATTGTTGCAGGAACCGAGTGAATATTGATAAATGCAAAGACGAGCAGACACGTAGCTGATTAACACGACCAAATGACGAATGCAATATTGTTTATATACTTACTCTCTAGTTCAAGACAATAAATAAGATTAAGCAAGAGTTTTCGGAGTGAGCGACCGGCGATGACTGCGAAATGGCGACAAGGTTTGAACTAGGCAAAAATTAAAAATTAATTATAATGTGAGGCAACACCAACTGCATTGTTTTACTGTGTTAAGTAAGAGTTAATATCCTTGACTTTGAAAGTGGCTCTTAAAAATAAAGAAATTAAAACAAAAATGCGTTTAATTAAAAATCAAACGGTAAGACTTATTGAATGTTTAGCAAATGATAATAAGGTGTGACTACTTTCAGTCTTTGAATATGTTGTGCCTTAAATAATCTAATGCTTGACTGAACTTGGGTTTATATAGCAAAACTTCAAGTATTTGTAATAAACAAAAACATGTCAATGCGTCAGAATTCAGATGGAATTAATTCGAGGGTAAATACAAGTGATTAGGTTTATTTTAAGGTAAACTTTCTTGTGAGATTAATTCTTGTGTTTTTAAACACGCTTTCCTAATCTAGCTTTTTTTTCAAAGGGAAATATATGATTTTCGTATGTCACTTAATGTACACATTTTTAAATCAATATTTAGTTGCTATTCTGAATTCTGTTAACAACTGTTAAGCATAAAAATATGGTAAGTTTTATTTGCTCAACAAACTGTAACAGAAGTTTTATGAAGCAAATATTGAACAAATTAAATTCATTGGGGGTGTTTTTTATATGGAATGCTATTACCTGATATAAACTAATAAAGAGTTTATTTTTAAACGTTTTGTTGTTTAGGTGTTTTTTCATAACGAAATTTAAAAATAGTTTAACTTGTGTATGTGTCCGCAGCTTAGTAGTTAGGTGCGTTGGCTGCTAAGCAGAACGTGGTGGGTTCGAATCCTACACGGGCCCAAAGTTTTTATTTCATCTTTCACGGACACTGCCTCTTGCGAAGAACTGACAAAACTTCCAAGAGTATCATCTGTCATGAAAAAGTGCTTCTCAACTTTGCCGTTCGGAATCGGCGTAAAATTGTAGGTCCCCTCAATTCTTCACACGCACCTAGAGAATTGTTGATGAGAGTAAGTCACTTAGGCCTTGGCTCTTCAAGAGCTGTTGTTTATTTTTTAACTTGTGAATTTAACATGAAACAGCAAACAAAAAGCAGCAAATTCGAAAAGGTTAGGTCCCACGGAAATTGTTTTAAATGTCAAACTTAGTCATATTGTGTTTAGCTTACTTACTTACTTAAGGTGGCGCTACAGTCCGTTTTGGATTGGGCCTCAATCAGGAGTCTCCGCCAGCTAGCCAATTGAGTGCGCCACCTGAGTCGCGGTCTTCCTCTCCTCCTACATCCATCGGGAATAGTGTCGAAGGCTTTCCGGGCCGGAGCATTGGTGACAATCCGCTCTAAATGACCAAGCCATCTGAGTCTCTGGACCTTGAGCTTTCTGGCTAGGTTCATGTCGTTGTACAACCCGTAAAGTTTGCTGTTATATCTTCTTCGCCATTCCCCTTCAATGCACAACTTTCGTCTCGAAACAGCCTAAGGCAATTTCATCCGCTTTTGTCAAAACCCATGCTTCTGCACCATACAGCAGCACTGGGATGATGAGTGTGTTGCACAGTTTTACCTTAGTTGCCTGAGAGAGGGCTTTTCCACTCACTTGCTTTCTTAGCTCAAAGAAACAGCGATTAGCAAGAGTTATTCTTCGTCTGATCTCGGCGCTAGTGTTATTGCCCGTGTTTATAGCGGAGCCTAGGTAGACAAACTCCTTTACTACCTCGAAGTTGTATGCGTCTTTTGTGACGTTCTGTCGGAGCCGTCGGTGTTGGGTGTTCTTCCTCGAAAACAGCATATACTTCGTTTTTCCCTCATTTACGCTAAACCCATTTTTGCCGCTTCTGTCTCAATTCTCACAAAGGCGCCATTGACATCACGCTGTGTTCTTCCCATTACTTCAATATCATCGGCGTACGCGAGAAGTTGAACAGATTTTTGGAAGATAGTGTCTCTAGTGTTGACGTTGGAGTTCTGCACTATCTTCTTAAGGACGAAGAAATCGCATGGCAGTGCATCGCCTTGTCTGAATCCTTTTTTGACATCGAAAGATTCCGTAAGCTCGTTGCCAACCTTGATGGAGCAGCGTGAGTTCTCCATCGTCATTTTGCACAAGCGAACGAGCTTGGCAGGGATGCCAAAACTAGACATAGCTTTAAACAGTTCGTCTCTGTAGATGCTGTCATACGCGGCCTTAAAATCGATGAAAAGGTGGTGGGTATCGATTTGGAGTTCACAGGTCTTTTCCAGGATCTGCCGCAACGTGAAAATTTAGTCGATTATTGACTTTCCTGGCCTGAAGCCACATTGATAAGGACCAATCAGATTGTTGTCGAAAGGCTTCAGACGTTCACATATTACGGCCGATAGGATCTTGTAGGCGATGTTTAGTAGACTTATTCCTCTGTAGTTGGCGCAATTTAGAGAATCTCCCTTTTTCAGGATCGGACAAACAATGCTGAGGTTCCATTCATCGGGCATGCATTCCTCTGACCATATCTTACAGATGATTTGGTGCACGCTCCTATCTAACTCGTCACCTGCTGCTTTGAACAGCTCAGCAGCTATAGTCCATCTGCTCCAGCGGCTTTGTTGGATTTCAGCCGTGATATTGCGATTTCTGTTGATTGAGACCCAAGTCCATAACGGACTGTAGCGCCACCTTTAGTAAATAAGTAATGCTCTAACAGCTTTCATACATTTTTGGCTAACATTTGCTTTGCTTTCAATTAATCATGTTCAATTTAGGAACAAACACTTACACCGTCCAAAAGCTTTGAACAATCATCTGAAAATGTTCTCCCAACATTGTCTTTCTATACAATTTCTTGAAAATCCATTGGTTGGCTGAGGAGTCTAAACCAGATATACATAAAAATAGAGGTTGGCTCAAGTTCCTCATGAACTACTGAACGGACTTTAATCAACCTCTCCAAAACTGTCTAATTGATTATCATATTTTTGTTCCTGCTTATTTCACAAGTTATGTTAAAATCACACTGCCACCAACGCCCTTCAATGAAATAGAGTGAGTAATGATTTCTTCGAAACTGTCAACACAGTTAATGTAATTCTTAAACAATTTACTTCTCACAACAACAACAAATAATTTAACAATTCTCCTCAACACCTCTCTCAACCAATAGAAGCATTTGTCATTTCTGACACTTCACTCGCACATCAAACAAAATTCATCACATCACTTAACCTATACCTTTACAGCAATCCCACACACCTCTGATCTATGATGCCTCCATCCGTGGCAAAAGATGTCAACGAACTTTGTCAAAGAACAAACATTTTCTAACTGCCGATGCCGCCGAAATTATTGTTAGAATTCAGAATCGACATCTCTCGTCTCGACTCCGAACCCGACCAAAGGTTCAATGCTCGGTAAAAGTGAATACGATAAGTTTCTCATGCTAAATGATGACGTATCAGAATATAGAACTTTAAATTACATTCTCTCGTTTTTCTCATCCATTCGTCAGCTCATCAGCAACACAATATGAGATAACTCACGAATCGAGTGAATAAATACAAAAAAAAACCAGAACAAGTTGAAGCAACAAAATATATCAAACAGGTAGGTTAAGGTAACGTGCGTGTACAGCTAGCTACATTTGTTTTGGGAAATCATTTTTATTTTTTGTTTTTTGTTGCTTTTGAGGTGTATCCGTTGGACTAACTTAACCACAATTGTGTAATGCATATGAGGTCGTCAAAGAGTTCTTCAATCTCGATCTCGATTCGACATGTTGGCTTCGTCGATAAGTGATGGGAACCCTGGAAACAATTTATTGTGATAATAATTTTGCTAGACAACTTCTGAGACAACGGTTTTGATGTTTTACTCGACTATGTTTTGGGCTAGTCACTTAAATCACGGAGAGTTGTGAGGAACGACGAATTTGTTGCTGATTAACTAGCATCACTTTGAATGACATTTTCCAACATTTTGTTCACATCAAACCAATTGAATACCCACTCCATGGTGTGAGGTCTCGTGTCAAGCCAAACTCGTCTCAAGCCGCTAGTTAGTTTTTACTCAAAAAGGAAACATAAAACCATTTTTAGAACTTCCCAAAGCAAGAACATTAATTCCAAACGTCAATCAAATACATCATCATACTCTGCTGTCCAGCGGCGACTTGTCGCGTCCATCTCCTTCCTTCCTCCCATATTCATTTATCACTGAAAATAATAATCCCATCGGTGATTGAGAGACAAGTTAGCTAGCTCATCAATACAATACTCAATCCCAACGTCAGTGCATTCAGCAACGAACGACACGACAACAACTTCGACAGTTCCATAATTTCAAAAGGAACGTTTATTACGTTTGACAGGAATTTTATGTAACGGTTCTGTGGTCATCGCTGAGTTGTATGCGATTTGATGCACGTCGCGGGGCAACAAGCCTAACAGGTTGTCTGGATGATTTCCTTTTTTTCCTGCAACCGCTTATAAACACGGGAGGCTGTGCCCCTCTCGCGGACAAATATTATTTGACCAAACGATCTGTCGCTGCCGCTTTAAAACATCCGCACAACAAATAAGACGTGATGATGATGATGCTGCTGCGCTCACTTACTGTCTTATGATTTCCTGGCTAGAATATTGACCGCCTGGTTATGTGCGCCGTTAGGCACCTGTTCAGGTTCAACCAGTTCCTGTGACGTCGTCGTCGACAGAATAAACGATTGGCCTACAAAAGTCTTCTATCATCCATCTGCGCAAAAGTTGCAACAGAAAAACATAAACACGCAATTCTTGTTCCCCCATTATTCATGGATTGCGCAGTCTTTCAGTAGAACATGGTAGCTTTGAAAGCTCTTCGAAGATCTTATAGAAAAGATAAACTGTTGACTGTCCTCCCACCGAAAACCGAACATGACAGCATAAAGAGACAAACGTCTAGAAGAGAAACCAAAAAAGCAGAAGAGTTGTTTCTCTTTTCCTTTAGAACCGGGAATTTGTTGAGTGTTTTCGTGGTATTTTCGTCTTGAGATTCAGATTCAGAAGGAAGGAATCAGCTTATTTTTCTTGTTTAGGTTTGGGTTTCTTCTTTTCTGGGAAAAGGGAGAGGGGGATGGAGATAAACAAACAGAAAAACACAACACAAGATCGGAGAACTTAAAACGAAAAAGAAACCTGAATTTACCGCTAGCCATTTAACAACTCAGGTCAACGAACGTTCTTATAGTTTTGTTGCATTAACTGTCAACTTCATACAATTTTTTGTTGTTGGTCGGTATGTTCGTACCTGTCTTTTGTTGCTGCTGTGATTGGGAGGGGAAAAGAGAAGAATGTAAAGAAAGAGTCTGATTGGGAAAGAGAAATATGGGAACAAGTGACTTGTTGAATTTATTTGGAGTTAACAAGCTGAAACATGGGACTAGTAGGTTCATAGGAAATCGAGTTTGAAGTTGCATTGTAAAGGGGTTTTGAAGGTGTTCAATGTTTTATGTATTCAATCTAGATCTGATTGTTAATGATTTTATCACGTTATATATTTTGCGTCACAGTTGACATAAGCGCACTCTTTATAACACGCACCTGGCAACACTCTTCCGTCAATCTGAGAAGTTCCATTCCCTTGATTGATTGAAAAGGCATCATACAACAGCCTACGCCATCACCAAACGTGCTGCAATGGACTTGAAACGTTTCATTTAATTAAAGATTAAAAATTGATTGAATACCCTTTGCTCAAACCGGACTTGAATTTGGATGGTGATCTCCTGCTCCTGTCTTCCACTTTCTTTTGCAACGCATTTCCTTCAAACGCATTACAAAATGTCTTACCCAAACCTATGGGAATGAGGAAGTTGCCATAAACATTTTTGGCTCTTAGAACCCGTTTTGGCCAAAAACAAAAAAAAAAACTCAAACAAGATAACACAAATTTTGGAAGTCATGAAATGAAGCACGACTTTAAATTCTCATCGTCATTTGTTAGGTTGGGCCACTCTGGCCACTGATCAGAGGTCGGTCGTTAAGGGGAAGCTCGATATGGCGAAAGAATATAAAAAACGTTTATAACTGTTTTGTTCAGCCGAAAATATAAACTCGCGAAGAGCAATGACCCCAATGGTCAGTTTCGGCAGTTTTGTATGTATTCGAAAATTGAACAAAAAATTCTTCGAGTTTTGTTTTCGGTTTCCTTACTTCATCATTTTTATTTCTTTGCACGTACACCGTGCATCGTCCGAACTCCGAAAGAATGAGAAATGAACCTTTCTGCCCAGCAGTAAACTTTCAACATCAAGATGTGAGCAGAATATTGGGATAAGTGGACGAGAGAGAAACGATAAACCGTGAAGCAAGAATCGGCAGTGATTTGTAATCAAATGTGGTCACTTTTGATCGTTATTTGATTTGTTCATTTTTTTTTCAATTTTGGCAATTTTTTTTATTTTTTTGAAAATAAGTATTTGGACAAAGTTCTCTTTCACTCTTTCGGCCTGGGTGCGAGAATTTTGACCACACATTCCAACCAGGTGGTTGGATATGTGTTTGTACCTTGGATGTCATTGACACTGTGCTAACTTTTGGTTTTTTTTTGTAGGTTGCTTGGCACCTTACTTGCCAACAAATTTTTTATTATGAAATGTGAGACAAATTTGGTGTAAGTTTTTTTTCGAGATTTTTCTTCGTGTATCTTTTTTGAGTTTATGTCTGAGGTCAAGAATTTTTATTAATAATTTGAATCATCGATTAAAGAATTAAATTTTCAGGTCATTGATTTTTGACTTTTGGCACCGATTTTTTGCTGGCTTTGATGAATTTGTAATTGGTTACAAATTTTGAATACTGGCTGATGCTCTGAAGGAAAAGGTATAGCAAAAAGTCTTAACGTGATAGTTTTGACTACACATAAGCAAACTAGACAACTTGAAATCTCATTAGAACGCCTTGATCGATCAGCGATGAACGTGAGGAATTTTCCAACTCAATCATACTCAAACGGACGAGTATTCCGTCCATATACCTTCCTTCAAAAATTTCATACACTATTAATTTATCTAACCTGTTTATCGACTAGCCACAAAACAAAATGAGCAACACATTCCGCGTCCAAAGTGGCTGCTGAAAAAGTAGGTCAGTACACAAAACATAGTTTGTCGAGTCTTAAAATGCCCCTGCTGCATCTATAAGCACTTAAAACTGTTGACCATCATCTTTGTTGGAAGGTAAGCATTATATTTGTTCCTTCTATCCTTCGTCCTCTTTTACCTCCTCTTGAACATTCCCCTATAAAAACAAAATACTAGTTCCATCTTCCTCGAAACCGCACCGCAAGGTACAAACTGGCATTGCAGCTATTTTGTTGGAAAATACAAACACCCGTCTGCCAGCTCCATCATCCCACTAACATGTTGAGTCAGTTTCTCCCTACAACTTAGCCTGTGAGGTGAGCAGGGAATAAGGTATTTGACGATTTTGGTGTCCATCCATGATCCATCGTCAAAGCAACATTATTTTCGTTGTGGTTGCTTGGCGGATGACGATGCGGTGTGAAGTGTGATCATGCAGATCAAACAGATATCCAAAACAAACATGAACGAAGAACATTGAAAGAGACTTCTCCCTAGAGCCCAGAGAGAGTCAAATAAAACTATTATGTCATCTTTTGCGGTTTTGTAGCGTAGTTTCTGTTTTTGGTTCGTCTTCTTAGATAGGCCGAGCATCTTTCCCTTACGTTCCAGATCTTAACATTCTTCACCGCTGCTTGATCATGACAGTGGCAACAAACGTCATCAAAGAGTTCGCTCACCTTCTCACCGTCATACAGGCATCGCCAAATAGCGGCGCCGAAACAAACATTTCCCCTGGACTTGACTTCGACTTAGGTAGCCAAAAAAAATTCAAACTTGTGTATGGGTCTTGGGGGCTCCTCGCATTTCGGTCAAATATCAACCTTTTAATAGCTGTCTCTCTCTCTCTCTCTCTCTCTCTTGTTTCTCTTTCTCTCCCTCCCGCTATCTCTCTTGCGAAATTGTTTGCCGTTTCGTATCTGATTGGCGGGATCTGGTTTAACTGGACTTTTTCAAATTCTGCTTCTGCAAGAAAATGGCGTTGATTGTGATGAATAATATTCTAACTGTTGGTTGGTTGGTTTGGTGTCGGTTTGATGTGTGAATTTGAAGTTCTTTCCGCTTCGTCTTCTTTCACAATGAATTCGTTGTGTCTTGTAGCTCGTTGACTCCCTGACTTTTTTGACTTTCTTTTACCTTGCGCTCAGGCGGGAGATGCAAGACATGAAGGGCAATAAAATAAAGAAGGTGAGAAGGTTCGTTTGTTTTGATTTATTTCTCCGTTCGCCGTGTCTTCCTTTCCATCATCAACTCCTTCGCTCTTAAACGAGAAAAGAAATTGGCGATGTGTTTATTTTTTTGTTTTTAATTCTTGTTCTTGGCTTTCTTCTTTATACCTTAAAAAGCGATGGTTGGTAGTTATGACGACGAGTTGGAGAAATGCAGAATCGATCGAAAGAGTTGACCACACTACCGTGTCGTCTTGGGCTCTTGGGGACAACTCCCTGAAAGAATACGACGAGAACGATGGAAATAACCAGAGAGTACGATTGTAACTGTTTGTATATGTGTGTATTGTTGTTGTTTCTTGGGGCTTTTGGGAGATTTTTCTGGTTCGAAAGCAGCCAGGAAAAGGAGTTTGATTCTCTTTGGGTTTTGTTGTTGATTTTGCTATATATGATGGGTGTTTTCATTGGTTCTTGTACTTCGAGACTTTCTGAGAGGTTGAGAGGTTTGTTTTGGGTGCGGAGGAAGACAGAACCACACTCACTTCAACTTGGATGCGGGATGACGAAGATCATTGAAGACTCGTTCGACTCGACTTGGAAGTCGACGATTGTGATTATGATGATGATGATGTTCGGTTGAATCTTACCAATGAAATGTACCATTTTAGTGAGCATCTGATAGTCCGCTTGGCGAGAGGTCAGGTACCTTGTTTTTTGGTAAATTCAGTGGGAGATAAAAGTTTGTTGGTGTTTTTTGTCTTTTAACAATAATATTCTAACGGATTTTCGGGCTATCGAATAGTTTTGTTAAAGTTTTATTCACGTTGAATACATTTTGAATGTTTTTTGATGCAATTTTGTGCAGAGTTTTTGATGTAGAGTGAAGGTATTAACCATATGGCATTGTTGTGTTTACAAGTGGAGTATTGAAGAGCGAATTCAAAATATTGGAAATAACAAAATTGTGAAAATAAGTTGATCATTTGAGGAAAGAAAAGTGTTTAATGTGATTGTTATGGGATGACAAAATTAACGTTTTAATTTGAAAGTGTGAAAACTTTGTGTTAGTTAGTAAAGAACTAGGATCACCCACTGAGGATTTAAAGGATATATAAAATGCCGAGCACTATAAGAGGTAAGCTAAGCTGAAAAAAATGTTAAACCTTAAGGTTCGTGAAAGATCTGTAACGTGATCATCAAAAGGCTTCTGTTTTGGATATCCATGTAGTTTCCTTGGAGCCTTTCAACAACGATTTCCAGAAAAATATTTACATATTTTATTTATATTTTCACTATTTCTGGTGTTGTCACCTGATTTGGTCGCCCATTGCCGCGCTCGTCTTGACAGCTGGTACGTTTTCGTATGATCTCCGCCGCCCAATATTTTACGGTTGTTAATGAAGGTGCCGACTCACCCAGATTAGAATCAAGCTCTTCTTTGATATTGGTTGGACTAAGCCTTTTAAATGAAAGTATTGGATCACATAACATTGACCAATTTTATCCATCTTGACTAATTCATGGAAAGCATCCAATTTAGCTGATTGCCAAAAAAATATTAGGCAATTTAGGATTGTCAACCTTAAATTTAACGCTGCAAATGGTAAGTACTTTCTACTAGGGTCAACATTTTTAATCAACTACCAGCATCAATAGGTCGGGTACTTTTGGGACCACCCTCGTAACCAAGGAGGTTTAGAAAAAATTCTGGTTCAATAACATCAGGGATTAAAAATTTCGTTCTTAAAACAAAGGATTTAGTCACTTTAATATCTAAAAACTGATATTTAAAACTTCTGAATAGGTTTTCAAAATAAGATTGAGACTTCTTCAAAAATACTCGCTCAAAAGCGACAATTTGACAAAATGAAGACATTACACAAATGTTCATATTCATTTTGAATTATGTTTTTTTTTTTTTACGCAAAAACAGCGTTTTTTTTTTGGTCAGCTAGTATAACCTAAAGCACTATTCGCATGAGAACGGCCAACGAACGACGAATGCAAGAAGAAAAGTGATTTTAGATACGTTTGGAGTCGTATTTCTTTACAAATTGTCAACAAAACGATAAAAGTGTAGTTTATGTTTGATATGTGATGCATAAATTAAATTTTTAATCTCAAATGTTAATAAATTTGAGAAAAGAAATTTATTCGTCGCGAAAAGAATTGTAGTTGATACGAACTGCCCAACTCTATTCGCGATCCACACCATCCACAACTCCCAAAATGTACGCCCGCGTATAACCTCAAAAATCATTCTTGTGTTTTGGTTTTTCATTCGCGACGAATTAAAACTCTCATGTGAAAGAAATGTCAAAATCGACGAATTTTCGTTCATTCGTTGGTCGTTGTTCGTGCTCCCCAATGAATGGACTATCCAACACAAAAAGAACTTTTCAATTCGAACCGCAGTAGTTTCTGAGATGAGTGCGTTCAAACAAATAAACAAACCAACTCTTCATTATAAGCAGCGCTGCACCCTTGTAATGATTAAGCGCAGTATATTTTGTAAAAAGAACGCAGTAGATTTCATGAGAGCGCAGTAGGTTTATAGAAACAAAACTTTTATTTCAATAAACAACTATCATAAAAAAAAATAACTAAAATAATTCCAATTCAATAAAAAATCATCAAACAAATAAATAACTAAAACAATTCAACAAAAAATTAATTTTTTATAGAATGTTTAAGATTAATTAAAAACTAAAAATATCACAATTCATTTTAAATACAATACATTCTTTGAAATTACTAATTAAGGCCATGAAAATTATTCATTTTTCTCTTAAAAGATCACAATTCATTTCATATAATATTAAGGTTCAGTGTTCAATCTCTGAAATTACAATTACGTTCTTACAAATTCTCCATTCACAAATTTGAACTCTTAAAAAAAAATAATTATTATTATAATTTTACATTAACAAATTCTTGAAACTCTTTATATGCGTTTTGGGCTATGCGCGAAGTAATTATAAATTGCTCTGATAGAATTTTCTATATAATGAGGACATTTTTTTTGGTGCAGCCGAAGCACAAAGATGTAACGAGTCACAGGTACATCCGGGAAAATAAATGTTTTTATCTATCTGGCGAAACTTGGCTTTTACCCCACCAAGGTTAGGTAAGGTTATGCGGGGTGTGCACAGCGTGAACTGTTGCATACACGGGAGCCTACTGGTCCATTGTTATCCCCTATAAAAATAAAAGTTTGCATCGATGCTATTCAAAGTTGTCGATTAACGAAGACCGGCTCGTTAACGAACCAGTCTGTGCTATCTATAAATTTCCTCATGTTTGCCATTGAGACCTGTGCTTGATCTTCCAGCTCCGCAACAAACCTGTTCCCAAAATGACGAAGTCGGTTAGTTTGGAGGTTCGGACAGTCACAGAGCAGGTGTTTAATGGTTTCTATTTCCTCTTCATCCCCACCAACCGGACATAACAGAAGCATTTTCTGTTGCTAGTCCAATAAAATTTGGTGAGGGGAATATCTTTTTCTTCGAAAACGGATTTTATTCCCGAGAATATTTCTGCCGAATCCGACAACTCAAGTAAGTTCTAATAAAGCAAGAAAAAGGTCAGTGATTTTATTTGCCTCAAAATCAAAAAGTCGAGTGACAATAACTAGACACTTAATTGAGGAAACGTCCGTCGCCTCGTGAAAATAATTATGTAGATACATATTACTGTATTTGAATGTCTATAGTATTTCTACGAGTAGAATTTTTGTAGTTCTAGGTCTGATCCCTAGAGGCGCTGCTTGAGAGAAGCCACCGTAGAGGTGGAGTTATTAACCGAACACACTTTTATGGTGGCGTTCCTCAAGCAACGCATCTATGGATTAGATCTAAAACTACAAAAATTTCCCTCGTGGGACTTGTATGCAAAATTAAAAAGGATTTGTCATATTGTATTTCTCCTGAATGCATTCACAGTAGACGTAATTTTGAGTTTGAAACTCGAAATGGATGTGTTTAGAACTAACTTTGAACATTCATTTAAAAATCTGGAAAAAGGAGCAGATTCGTTTTACTGCGCAGTAGATTTTCATTTGAGCCAAATCGCAGTAGATCTACTGCTAAAGGAGCAAAGTGGCAGCGTTGATTATAAGATTGAAGATTGGGCAATTTAATTGATTTGCAGCGTTACGCTTTTATTCGTATATATTTTGCCGTTTGTGTGACTGAAATATCCCATTTCTTAAAAAATATTTTCAAAATTTAATTTCATAAGGAACGGACATTAAAATTATTCACACAAAAACTTCTACCAATTGACTTCGTTTTGTATTTACTTCCAACTTTTTTTGTTAAAGCGGTAACGCGGCAAAAAACAAACCGTTAAACGATGATTAAATTTAAACAATTTTCTCAGCAATCAAATTCCCACTGAAAGTCCCTTCGGTAAAATAAGATTTAATCAAATACCTTTCTTCCACTGACCATGTTCATAGTTCATAGTTGTAAAAAAAAAAAAAACAAACTGCTTCCGGCAATTTTTTGTTCTCAAACATTGTCATCATATCATTGAGACACGCATCCTACACACATAGCCCAGCTCACAAAACAGCAATTTCCACAAATTACAGGCTTAAATCTTGTTGCCCCAGACGCATATACCGTTTGTTTCTCTACTTTCTTGGAAGTACAACAAAAAAAAAGTGCAAAAGTCACAATGTTAAGAATGTGTTTCTATTACTTTTTACTTCTTGCAGTAAAGGAGAATGCAACACAGTTGCAACGAACAAAACTCCCAACCGATTCTTGTACCAGCTTCTGCGATTTTATGTTTGTTGTTTTCAGTGTCGCATCAGTGAACTATACACGGGGTGGAGGAGGACAACCAACTTTCCATTCTCCCCATCTCCATCTTCAATCATCAAACTTAGTATGAAGTGTGGTGTTGTATGCATTTGCATTGGCGAAGACGAAGAAGAGTGATAAAAGAGCACTCCGTGTTGTTGTTACTTCTGCGCTCTGAACACGCGCATCATGCAGCAGGAGAGTGCACTTAAGCAAAGTCAATTGCAAAAACAAGGCTAAGTTGATAAAGAATCGATGGAAAGCATAGACTGCAAAACCACTCACAACAACATAACAAAACAAGCCGTTTGTCTTCTAAGTCATGTTGCTGATGCAGTTGCATGCAATGTCCGTTGCCGTTTGTTGGCGCAAAAAAAAAGTGGGACTTTGTTACGGGACTTTCAGGCTATTATCAAGAACCACCAAGAGTCCCCCCGGGAAGCTTGTTCTGCTGCTATAGTTGTTTTGGTCGGTTCGATGCTGTTGCAAAGACTTCTTTAGACTTATTCTAGGCTCGTTAAGGCGTCTTAAGCTGGTTCTTCTTCTTAAAAGCTAAGAATGGTTGGTCGGTTGGTCGCTATGGCAGGACAGGCGCAATGATTACTGACATTAAGTGCAAATACGTTATTGGAAGCACTTGATAGAAGTGCCTCTAAGCCGTTTTGTTGGCCAGTTAATGTTATTGAATGTTTTTTTCTTTTTCGTTTCGTCTTCAATTTCGTTGTTAATTTTGTTGCACCTCAACCCCGCCAGCATTTCATTGGATTGGACGATTAGAAATGACTTTTGCCAAGACTATTGGGTAATAAATGATTAATACAAGGTGTTCAAAGAGGGATTACCGATATATTGGCTTGTTGCAGTTTATCTGGTGTTTTGCAATATTGCTAGTTATTTTGTTTTTATGGCGCGATTTGGTTGTTTGTTGTTGTTGTTGTTGTTGCTGATTGGCATTGAGATTCTTGGCCGGTTTTCAATAGCCGAAGCAGAAACGGCAGCTAAAAGACGGCGAACATAATGAGGAAGCTATTTTGAATGGTTTGTACATGGGAAGACTCTTGATACGACGTTATGCTGGTCCTTAGGTGTTAATTTACGTGTAATGGGGCAGATAAGAGAGGTACCAATTAGACATAAATCAGATTGCATGACAATTTAAGGGAATGAGTTTTTGAACGAGTTTGCTGTCGGAGGGAAAGAGGTGAAACAAGCCGTCGGATTGTTTGTAACAAGAGGAAGACGTTGAACTGACAAATTGAATGGGACTTCATTTCTTCGAAGTGGAAGATATGAGTGGTGTAACTGTATCTGGGGAGTACACCCATTTGACATGAAGTCGAAGTGCAAGACATTTTTGGACTAAAAGTACATTTTGAATTTCCCGAATTACTTTTGA
Source organism: Sphaerophoria rueppellii (assembly GCA_920937365.1). Lineage (NCBI taxonomy): Eukaryota > Metazoa > Arthropoda > Insecta > Diptera > Syrphidae > Sphaerophoria > Sphaerophoria rueppellii. Next base: position 2,699,105 of record CAKKXW010000002.1, read on the forward strand.
GTTATTTTCAATAGCAAAGACTCAAACCATTTGTAGTAGCTTTTGCATATCCTTACCAAACCCAAATCCTTTCGTCGAAAAGCTTGTCCTCTATGTTCTTCTTTTTTTTTCCAAGAAAACAACATCTCTTTCCCACACTGGAAGTGCCTTCCACATCCGTGTACATTCAGTTACATAATTCGACCCATTTTCGAAGCCAAGCACCCCCAAAACTCATCCCAACCGGCTTCCAGCAAACTGCACTTGGCATTTTCCCTCTACTCCAATTTCCAATAAACCAGTCCTATATATTTCCTGGAATACCATTAAATCGAAATTGTGCCATCACACTATAAATAGTTGATGCCCTGCCGCGCGCCGCCTTCGCAACTACTATGGGGAGTTTTATGTGTGTATGTGGGTTTATCAGGCCTCCCCAAGGAATTGACGACTTTAATAAACTGGATATGGAAATATTTCTTGTAATAATTTTTTCATCAAAAGTTAATTTGGGTGAAATTCGAGCATAAAGGGATGAAATTATAGTTTGTTTTGGTCTCGGTCTCGGGGACCCAACGACGACGACGACGAGGACGGGGATAGTTAGGTATAACGAAAGTTGAAAACAAAAACTAAACTTTATTGGGGGGATGATAAAATTTTCTAGTGCGTGCGCATTTGTTGGGTATATGCACGGGAGGCATAAACTTGCACGCATTTGGCGATGCATGGAGGGAATTGTTTTTTTTTTTCTTTTTATTCAATCGGTATATGAGAGTATAAGTTGTTGTTGTTTTGATTTTGATGGTGGAAAATTGGAGGGTTGTCTTTATTGCTCGTCGGGATTTGAATTGTGCTTCCAATGGGGGGAAATTATGGGGATGTGATAAATGTGTTATGTTGTCTCTGGCGGAGGTGTAGTGCGACAAGGAATCGATGATGATGCAAATGGGAAATCATCATGAAAATGGATTTTGTTTGGGAAACATTTTTCCAAAGCAGTGTTTGGCCATAATGTTCTGTTAACATGGAAGAAACAAAAAGGGGAGCGACTGCTAGAAAGGGAAGCGTTTTATGACGTTTTAGTCTGTATATATAAGGATAGCGTGCAAATGTACATTCAAATCCTTTTCTCGACTTTAAGAAAAATAGGGAAAACTAAACGAAATCTTAGAAAAATATTGAAATTTTTGCTGTCGTATTCTCAGTCTTTGGATAACAGCGGCTCACCTAGTGAATGTCTGTCAGCGTTACCACTGAATAAATGCTAGCTTTCGCTCTGAGGGAGTGGATCAAAGAATAAACTGAGTCTTGTCAGAATCAAACTCCTGTTCATGGTCAAGCCAGTAAAATCAACGGTTGAAATGTATCTTGGGTTGTATATTTACCAGGAAGCAAAATACAAAATATAATTGATCGCAAAAATATCGAATCGCAGAGAAGCCCCGGTCGGTGGACAGCTCAGCGGTATTTCCCTCAAAAATATTGCGGTATGCGAATGCAAAACACTCAGGTTTTTATTTTATTTACATACGATGTGCACTCAACCGAAGCGGAGCAAAAATTGACTTATCATTGCGAAAACACTTCCCCTCATACATTTTTCGGTCGGTGCTGAGTGTGAATTATATCACACACAAAAAAAACTAATTTCGGATTGTTGCCTTCTCTTGTTGTATTCGGTGTTTCACGTTGTTGTTTCCTATTAATGTATTCTGTGCTTTCGGTTGTTGTGTTCTCTTTGGTGTCTCGATAATTTCCAGGAGGGGATCGTCGTAAGTTATTTATCGAGGGGGGCTATTGTCTATTTAATCCTTTTAATCCTCACCGGCCGCATCGGAATTTCGTCGAAAAAAATTAATTTGCTTTAACGATCGTCACTTAGGCTTCAAACTACAGTTGTGTCTTCCAAGCAGAGATCCTGGCTGTGACAAGAGCTGCTAAACGGGTATTAATGATGGCGATACCACGGACTGTTATCAACATTGATAGCCAAGCGTCAGTCAAAGCGATTACTGTAACTGAAGTAAAATCAAAGCTTGTTTCATGCTGCCGCGAAGATTTTAAGGTTAAGATTTTAGACTTGCTGGTTCCAGCTAAGCGATACAGCAAGAAACCGATATAAGAGGTACGATCTACGACGGCTAAGATTATACCGAACTTATACAAACCATTCCAGCTGCATTCCGAGCAAGAGGAATGAGTAGAAACTACCTACCCAGTTATTTAAATAGAAATCTTAAAGATAACGTGGCTGAAGTGGAACCTTCTTGACACCTGTGGCAATACAAGAAAGATCTGGTCCTGTTTTAACAAACAAAGAACAGAAAGAATCATGCAACTAAACAAGAGATCACTTCGATTTCTTTTAAGCATAATTACCGGGCATATTCAGTTAGGATATCACAAGACAAAAGATGAGAATCAGATCAGATGATATATGCAGAGGATGCGCTGACCAAGAGGTGCATGAAGTAACTTCACAATTTCTATGTCCCTGTTCCGCACTCAACCACCAAAGGAAGACCTCCGGCAATTATTTTTTCGGAGACTTAGGAGAATGCCTTCAAATGGCTTCATTAATTGGACACATATGTTTTTATTAGCTTGAGTAGTAATACTCGCTGGTATCACAATGGATCTTTATTGTTCTAAGTGTGACGGTAACTGTCAGCCCCTCAACCTAACCTAACCTAACCTTACCGGCTGCAAGAGCCAAATAATCGTGATGGCTCCACAGCTCCGAAGAGCCTAGGCATAAGTGACTTTTACACATCAACAGTCTTTGAGTGATCAATTGAGGGGATCGACACAAATTTTAAGCCGATTCCGAACGGTTTAGTTGGAAAGCACTTCTCCGCAGCAAATTTGAGTTTTCTAACTTCTTTCCTAGAAAATTATTCGAACCTAGACATTATTTTCCATTGAAAAGTAATAAAACTTTACATACAAAACAAAATTTTTAATCGCAACCCTTTTATCCGCCCATCATCCTCCCCTCATACTTATCTACCCTTCAACTACACCAATAAAATTCCCATCAAAACACTCACTTAAATAAAAACATAAAATATAATCATATTTCCGTGCACGTGTTCTCGAATTAAATATTTACCAGCCTCTTTTATCATTTATTCTCTCAATTCATCCATCCCCTTTAATTTATTTTCTGAATCACAAGAAGAAACCCCAACAAAAACACCGCAACATTCATGCCACATTATATATTGCGCCTATAGAAATTCCAATTCCAATTTGAAATCAGCTGGTTTCCCAATTGTCATCATCATCGTCGTCGTCGCAGTCGTAGTCTTTATGATGATTCCTAGGAATCCCACTTGAAAGCATAAAATCGATTCTCAGATGCTACCTACATTCAAGTCTAATAGAAAAATGAAACACACACACAATAAAAAACTAGATACATTTCTGCTGACTTAGAACCAAATAAAATATCATTACAATTTCAACCTACCCTACCCGTCCGCCTCCTGGCAAACTTTGGCCCCCTAATCGCGCAGCATTATATGCATTTCCATTGTCAATTTTTCTTCGTATTATTGTTGTTCAAAAAACTGGAATTGAAACTACAATCCCATTCCCCAAAAGCTTCGACACAAAATTTACCCTGAACCTGAAAACACATCACCCTAAAAACACACATTCAAAATTCCAAAAGAATAATTGCAAGCCAGTCCTTACACTGCGACTGCACTGCGCAGGTTTTCAACGTTTCATACATTTCCAAGAGAGACTCAGTGGATTTTCCAAAATTCTACATTTATCATATTGTTGTGCACTTGGGTATACCCTTTCAGTGTCGCCCCCGAAGAACCCCCATCAAAAAGCAATCAACCCCTTTCATGGTGTAGTTGTTCCAAATTCCAGTATTGTCGTTCCTCCGGTGAGAAAACTTGTGATTTTTTCTGTGTCGCCCACTGGAAAACTGCCGACCGACTAACTGACTGAAATCAACCATTGTGTTGACTTTTTTTTTTGGTTCCACTGACTTTGGAGAGAACAAAGTCCAGAGAGCGAAAGAGAGCTCCAACGACGACCAAAATGAATACCGAAATCCGCCATTCGTGTTTTCAATCATCGAGTTTTTGATGTGTTCTTTCGGCATCGAACGGTTTTTCTCTCAAATCGAATCGAAAAAATTACAAAAATCGTTGAAATCGTCTTGTGTCGGATATCAAAGACCACTCGCCTCCCTTGAGACCATCAAAACAGCAGCACCAAAGTTCCGGTTCCATGTTCAAATTTTCCTGATTTTAGTTTTTGTAATCATCATCTCGAAACTCGAATAAACCACAAACACACACACTCACTCGTTCGTTAAAGGATAGAAGAAAATTCCTATCGAGTGCGCATTGCATTTCCTCATTTTCCGTTCGCAGCAAGTCCTTTTTTCATCGACAAAAAAAAACAGCACGGACTCTCTGATAGAACGAACTCATTGCTGCGGTCTCTTGGTTGTGTTGTGGTGGTGGTGCAAGGTGGAATATTATTAACTTCGAATAAGAAAATTAACAAAAAAAAATTGTTAAATTTAAAATCAATTGTTTAATATTCGACAAATCACCAGAGAGCAATATTTTATAAAAATAAACAACTATAAGTGCGAAATCGTAATTTAAAAAACAAAAAAATTAGTAAATATTATTAAACAAACATAAATCCTCGACTGAATTTTGTGCCGTTTCTCCCAAAATAAAAAAAAAAAATCGTCTTCAAATAAATTTGGGATATAATTAAAAAAAAAAATATTTTTAAACAAATAAAGGCTGATTTTTCTCTTATTTTAATGTCGTACATATTTGTGTGTTAATTTTATTTTTAAATATTAAAATTAATTTTATTATACCTTGCGCTAAATAAAAACAAAAAAAAAACTCCCAAAAGTATACTCACAAAAATTTTAAAGCAAAAAAAAAAACATCGGAATTTTTCTTATATAATTTTACAAATTTTCTACTCAAAAATTAATCTTAAAACCGCAAAACTGAAAATCGTAACTTCGCACAAAAATTTGTTCCCCAACAAATTAAACAAAAAAAAAAACCTAAAATATAAGTAATTGCATACTTCTGTGAGTAAGAAAAACAACAAAACAATTTTAAAGGAACAGAAAACCTCCCAACCACCCATTCATTCCCCCGCACCAGTCAACCCCCCCTGTTTCCAGTGTTTTCCAGTGCAGTCGATTTGTTGTTTTGTTTATTTGCTGGAATTGTTTAAATGAGAATTTTGAATGGTTCGTGTCCTTGCTAAAGTGGATGGTGCATAGAAATTCGTTGTGTTGGAAACGTGGTAATGACATGAATTCTCTCTCGATTTAGAACGAACTGGAAAACTCCCCCTCTCCCCCCTCTCGCGAACTCTTGATATAAGGGTGGTAAACTTGAATTGTTTACAAATTAAAAACACTATTCCGTGAAGAAAATTGAGATTGTGAACAGTTCCAAGTGACTGAATTGTTTGTGTGTGAATTGTGAAAAATACAAAGTGGCGACTTCTCGTAGGATTCAGTCGTCCGCGTCGTCGTCATCGTCGTCGTCGTCATCGACATCATCATCCTCATCATCGTCGTCGTCAACGTCTTCATCGTCGTCATCATCGTCAGCATCGACGCCAGCGTCATCGCCGCACACCGCAGCCGTCGTTTCGGCAATCACAGTTCAAGCCGTTCAAGCAGCAAGCAGCCTAGTCACGGACGAAATACAAATTTGCCACCAATCGTCGGCGGCAGCCCTCAAAACTGCTGCGAATTTTCGCAATAAAATTCCGTCGATATCGATAATTCCGATACCGCCGTCATCATCGTCATCGGCTACAGTTGCAGCCAGTACGACAGTGACAACAGCAAATAAAGCGACATCACCGCCCCTAGTGGCAAATACAAATACAACAACCACTCGTCTGTACACAATTGGCCAGCAGGCAAGGCCCCAGCAACAGCATCAATCCCAACAAACAGACAAATGCAGTTCGGCGTCGGCAGCGGTATTGAAATTTGACGTTCGGGAGCTGGTGCCGACCAAAACGCACACAAGCACATCAACTTCGACAGATCAAGTGGCGGGCGTGCCACCAATAATTGTCAAACTCGAGCCGAGTCAATCGTTTCAGATTGTCGACGAGAACGATACGCGCGTCCTGAGCCTACCGATTTCCGATTGCGATCGAGTTGGAGCGAGTTGGATTGATTTGAAGGACATTGCCGGACTGCAGGCGAGCACTTATGTGGATGTGAATTTGGATGCGTGCGTTGGGACGAGTGCTGGACAACAACAACAGCTTCAAACTGTGCAAATTCAGACTCAAGAGCTCCAGGCTCATCATTCAAAGTCAAATTCGACGACTATTGTGACCACCAGTGTGGGCAGTGGTGGGGGTGGAGCTGGTGTTAGAAATTGCAAAGCTGGCGGCGGATTGGTGGCAACAACTACACAAACGATAACTTCAGCTGCAGCAACAACAACTCGTGAGGGATTATCCGGTGGACCAACATCGAGTGGAGGAGCAATGACAGGTAAGTTTGGAAATACAGTAGAACTCGCTTAAGTGACTCCCTTTCACCCGAATATTGTCAAATGAAAATTCAATTTAAGGAATATTAAGTGCACCTTATAACTTTATTGCCTCAACATTAGCTCTGGCTTGAGTGCAATCACAATGACAGGGCTGGGTACCATCTTTCGCAGCAATAAAATTAACAACAGACACAAAACGCTCTCCCATTGCACAAAGTCGGTATGTGTCAATGCGATTTCACTGCTGCAATTGCTCATTGCATTCGCAGTTAAACTACAAAGACACAAAAATAAACCGTCTCCTTACTTTAAGTATTCTTAAGGAATGTTATTTTATGACTAAGACCTCTATTTGGATGGCGATATGGCGCTCGGCTGGTCTCTCGCTTGGAAATGTTGATTTTGACAGCGGAGGGCTTGGGGATCGGCACTTTTGTGTGCGAAACTATGCTTGCGGACATCTCCAACACGGAACGGTGTCGGCGCGGCGGCGTGGCGGCTAACCAAGCCCAAGAAAACATAAAAAATAAATTTTATTTCCTAGCCATCAGCAAAAACGTTGGAGGGGGTACTTTGTGTTTGTTTTGGTTTAACACCCAAGACGTGCCGGCGATAGAGATCCCACTTTGTTTCTCATATAGGTTGCATCGGAGAGCGAGGAAGGTTTTATGGGTGTATGATTTGTTTGCATTGAAGAGCCGTCGGAAAGGCTTTTAGCTTTCACGTGGATTTTTACAACTTTGCGAAGAAATTTGATTTGTAAATGTGATAATTTTGTGAGAAAATTGAGGTGCTACCATCAGACGCTGATGCCCACTACAGTGTCTTATATGAGCCTTTCTAAGCGTATGTTCGACTTTCACCATCTAGTTCTTCTGGGACGTTAGATTCCTGTCGTTGGTTCTCCTTAGAAGGTCCTCAGGACACGCTGGACCCTATAAGAAGTTGTAAAACGGTCTGTTTCCTTATCGAACTCTCTACTTTAGGACTTGAAAAGCCTGAAAGGTATCACAAGAGAACGACAATTAACCAAACTCTATCAAAACGGCTTGAAATCAATTAGCGAATGTCATCTTTGACACTTTCAAGCAGACACTTGGCTTTGCATAGGAAAAATAACGTTTTTTTCGTTTTAGATTTTAGCTTCAAATCCTAATACAATCTCCTTAAATCTTTTCCACTGCTAACCTACTTTTGCGCCGCATGTACAGCCATAAATTACGTGCTTCCCCCTCCCTCACCAACGAACACAAAAAACATTCCAGTCAAAAACCAATTCCTATAAAACACCTCATCATCATCCAAGTTCTAACCGATTACTCAACAACAAAAACAAGAAAACCTTTGGCTGGACAAGAAATGGAAAATGTAATGTGATAATTTGTATGAATGGCACAAGACGCGATTGACCTCAATATCGGTCGTCATCGCCCGCCCGTTCGTCCGTTTGTTTTTTTTTTTTTCATATCGGTAAATCGGTAGTGTTCGCTGCTCCTCTCTGCAGAAATTCTTACATGCATAATGCATACATTATAACAAAAATTATTCTACCAACCTAATCCATGGAATTCCTCAGCTTTTTTTCACATTTGTCATTCCGGCAGGGTTAGGGGATAGGCAACACTGGCAACATGAAAGAGCTACCTTAGCATGCATGCAAAGAGAATTCTTAACCGTGCGGCTGGTGTGTGCTGAGGTTGATGATGATCAATAACCGGGGCCGTCATCAGTCAAATTGCCAACTTCTGAGATTAATTGCTTTCAATAAACCCTCGGAGCGCGTCTGTCGGTCGCGAATAAATGTATAAAATCAGCCAGAAGCCATTTAGAAAACTGCTGCGAGATGGTGGAAAATTCTTATGAATTTCCAAGAGAGAAATATTGCCATTTTGCTGCGTCGAGTTATGTTGTTTGAAATGCTGCAAACCGCCAAACCGATTATCTGTGTGACAAGTCAAAAGAATTTCCCGTCCGCATGAACGAACAGTTTTACTCAAAGCGCGATGTTCAAGAACGCCATCTGTCTTTCTTCCCATCATGCCATGGCCTGTGTTCCATCTAACATCTGATGGTCTTTGCTTCCTTAGCGAGTGAAAAGCCATCATGACTGCATTTTGGCTGCCTGCAGCGGACGACGAAAGGAATTTCCAATTCAAAAGAGGTCCCCCCGTTTGGTGTGGGCTGGTGATGGGAGAACCACCTCACCAATAAACTATGCTTAGCAAGAGCCCACTAGGTAAACTTTGTGTTCAATAGGGTGGGGCGAAAAACATTATTTTTTCAAATTCAAAATGCTGAAAAATCGTCGCAATTGACTTTGCAACTCAATTTTCGAATGGCTTGTAACAATAGTGAATTCTGCAAAAAAAAAACTCATTTCGGCATCCAATCGAACATTTTCTCACTATCACAATTTTTCGGCCCACCCTAATCTGCATGCAAATCAAGAAGAACAACCACCAACCATCTTTCTTACCGCACTCATAACTGTATAGTTTGTAGTTGACGTAATTACCGCTAGAGTTCGTCGTACGGTAAAATTAGAAAAACAACAAAAGAACATCGCCTCGTCGTCGTCATCGCGTCGGTTGTGTCGTTCTTCGTCCATCGCGCAGAGAAAAATTTATGATTCTCCTGTTTGCGTCTCTATCGCAGCGCATAAAACCAAACCCCGTTGAATTCAAACTTGGCTAAAAGCAAACGAAAGTTGAAGCCAAAAAAGAATGAAAAAAAGAACGTTCTTCATGCGATACCAACACCGACACCACAAAACATGTAAACGAAGAGCAAAGTGAATAATGGGGCATGGGGTTTCTAACGTTTCACGGAGGAAGGGTGCAGCCAAAAAATGGTTTATGTTTGGTCGTTTTGTGTGTTAGAGAACCAAAGTTTAGCACAAAGCAAAACCGATGTTAATGTGCCAAAAGCATGAACAAAAGTAGAACGCCGCGTTGGTCGTCGTCGTCGATAAACAGTAAAAGAAAGCAAACCCGTATCATATGCTGTTTTTTTTTCTTCTTCGTCGCCTTCTATTGAGGAGTTAGCGGCTTTAAGAAGGCTTAAGAATAGCTAAACAACAACTAGGTAGTAGGTACCCACTAGCGAACGATAGACTTGTAAGAATAAAATTAAGAAAAATGAGGTGAATAGCCAATAAATGGACGTGCTATGGGAACAAGAAAGCAACAAAAAAGCGCCGACGACGACGAGACGTTCCCACTTCGATGAATTAGATTCTCATAAGCTTTGGGGGCACAATTGGGTATAACGAGGGTTTTTGAATGTTATTTCTTAATTTTTGCATGTCAAAGGAAGATATGAAATGCGAATTGGAAATAATAATCGATAATAATAAATCTTTGTTATTAGATTGATGAAGATGATTGATAGAATCGGTTGCACTATGCACACATTTGAACCCTAAGGGCTTATTGAGCATCGGTTTCGGCTGTGAGAGTTTCCATTCCAAAAAAACGCATTATTGTTTGAAATGAAACTGATGATAGTAAATATACAATTTCTACAATAATCTGATCTCTACATTTAAAATAGAAGACAAGGCAGTCCATCCGAACTTTCGTACGATGCCCTGGGATAGGGTACTATTCGACTGGTATAATGCCCCTGCTGGCACGGTTCGTCACGGATAATGTCCCTGGTAGCACTGATCAGAACCTACGATGGAACCGGTGGCACGGATCAGCAAGTATATGCCCCTGGTGGCACGGATCAACAGATATAACACCCTTAGTGACACGTATCGGCAGGTATAATATCAATGGTGGCACGGATCGGCAAGTAAAATGCCACTAGTGCCACGGATCGGAAGATATAATCTCCCTGGGGGCATGGATTAGCAGATACAAAGCATCTAGTGGCACGGATCAACAGGTATAATGCCTTGGATGGCACGGATCGCAAGTAAAATGCCCCGGTGGCACGGGTGGCAGGTGTAATTTCCTTGGAGCACGGATCAGCAGGAACAATACCCATGGAGGCACAAATTAGCAGACACGAGGGCTTGATGGCACGCATCGGCACGTACAAAGCCATGATGCACCGATCAGTAGTTATAGTACCCCGGGTGACACGGTTCGGCAAGTAAAATGGCCCTGGTGGCGAGAATCGGCAGGTACAATGGCTCTGTCGATACGGATCTGTACATTGCCCGTCGTGGCAATTAATACGATCGGCCGTAGCACTAACCTTGGATCAGCAGACTACCAATGCCACCGAAGGCAATTAAAACAGACGGAAAGTTTCTTGGATCGAAACCCCTTACCACTAGTTGGGGGGAAGGGAAGGAAGCTCTGATGATGAAATGGTCAGACTATTTCAGGCTAACTTTGGCTAATATTACTAATTGTAAACTATAGTATCATTCGGTAATAGTAGTAGAAGTGATTTAAGTACAATCGTACTAGTCTACTTATAATATTTTCCGAAAGGGTGAGTGTGAATTGAATGAATAAAGTTCAATTTCGTTTGTGACTTCGTAACAACAGACACATCTTAAAAGAAAACAATGACTGAACAATGTTTCCTAGTGAAACTGAATTTCAAATATCAGAATCCAATATTTTAACAATCCAAATCCAAGAATCAACTCCAAGTTTGGGACAACTTAATTGATAAAGAATCTTTAATGTTCCTTATCGTTAAATTGTGCGATGATACTATGTCAAAATGCCTTGAAGCCAAACGGTATATAAAATTGTCCATAAAATATATCCCAGTTGGCTTTCCTCCAAAAAAAAGTCTCCCTTTGCTTTTATTTTCGATTCATTTCACTCCCTTTCGTTCACATGTATATGTTTTGCGAGTGTCCTTGGATAGTCTAGTAAAGCAATTTCCTCATCATTCTCTTTCTTGCTTTATGTCACTAGAATAACCTACTTTACAGTTACTTTCATCTCACAAAAGGACATCTACGAAAAAAGGACCATGGAATGTATTTGATGCATAAGTATGCGTGTTGTTTTGATATAGCTACGTATTTTATTATATAAATTCAATCCTTCAGCCAGGAAACGGAAATCAAACTCTCTTCGTTTTTCTTTTTTTCAATTTTCAATCACAGTTATGCAGATGCACACAATTGACTGGTGGCAGTTATTGAGATATATCTACCGATGTTCTCCGCCTTCAACATGCCTCTGAATCAGGACCTGAAGTAGTCTTCAATTAAATCACTCCTCCCTCTATCTGTGAAATTTTGTCATGGTTGCTTCATCTTTGTTGATTAGGATTTCCCAGTTCTTTTTTCCTTATTTTTTTGTGATGCAACTCGATTCCCATCGTATCCACCTTAATCGATGATCGAGACAATAGGACTCAAGGATTTAATTTTTTTCTTATGAAGACTTGGATTATATTTTTTTTCTTTTCTGTTTATATCAAATTTGGGAAACGCATCGATGCGAGGTACAATACCTGACTATGGATGACGGAATTCGGCAGTGCTCAAACATTTTGGGTCCTTTTTTTTTTAAAAGTTCATTCGAGCGGCAAATGATGAATAACACCGTTCAACACCCCTACTCAGCTCGCGCAATGATGACGATGACAACGTGTGTAACAAACGAAGGCGGCACGGAGCGGGTGTAGTTAAATAAATGGTCTGCAAGATTCAAGTTATCCGCTCGCTGATGACGGGATTTGTTTTTTTTTTTTTTATTTTTTTTTTTTTGAAGATGAAATTTTGGGGGAATTAAGAAGTGTGAGTGAGTTTTCGTGTTACCTGTGAGCTGTGATTAGGGAGGACCAGGTGGAGATCAATTCAGGTGTAATTGGAAATGATGTACAAGGATAAAGCGGACTAATGGGTTGTACTTTATTACTTGAATATTTTTTTGTATACATTTTTAGGGTAATTATTTTTCCTGTTCAGATTTGCTTGAAGGGCTACAAAAAAACCTTCCAATATATATTTTAATTTTTTTCCGATAAAAGGTTGCTCGATTTTTCAATCAAAAGAACACTATGTTTCCCTTAAGCTATGGACAAGTGCAACATGGGAGGCTATACTCGGCGTACTCGAACTCAACCTATGAGCAATGAACTCATCGGATAGAATCGAGATTTTAGGGGATTACTTCCGCTTTCGTGGATGTGAATGCTTCCCAGAAATGTGAGGTAAACAACTTCAAACAATAAGTTAAGTACTTAACTACCTAAGTCATATTATAGCCATGATATTTCACATGCATTTAGATGATCCAAGTCCTTAGATATGAATATCTGTTTGAAAATCCCCTTCTCAATTGTATCAAATCTAATAAAACCCACCAGTAGCTTACAACGGGGAGTCAAATAGAAACGAGAACAGCAGATTCAAATGAAACTCCTGCTTGACCATTAACAAAATTGATTTAGCTTACCTCTGACACCGACAATAAGCACAAAACACTGTTAACAACTATTCTCTCTCCTAATTGGCTTACGACTTACGTTTTCCCTCATTTTTCCTCAACCGACCTAGATATTTCTGCCTTTTCTTGTTCTCTAACGCAATTTTCTCACTTCTCTTCTTGCAAACAGAAACCGTTTTGATTATTCTCATCATCTGCTTATTGTGTTGCAAAACAAAAATTCCAGAAATTAAAAACCGTAATTGCATAAGCAATCATGAGCAGATACTTCATACACGCACAAGTAATATGCGAAACAAACGTCAGACGCCATAAAGAATATCTAATAATGCATCATCCGCTTAATGAATAATGAAATATTTTTGTCTTGTTCTTTATTAACTGTTTTGTACAGCAACAACACAGCAACTGCTATTAACAACTTCTACTTTTTGTCTCTCTTTTACAACATTGAAACTTTAAAGTTTGATGTTGGGAATCGCTAATTGATTCAAGATTGACAGCTGACAACTTAAAGTTGTCATAAAAGACAACTGGAGAACATTTTTTCCGTAACTATAAGCTATAACGGTTAATGGCCAAAAGAGTAAAGAAAAATAGGTTATTTGAAAGAATGACAAGTGCTGCTTTTCATTCTTAGGGTTGCCAAGGGTAAGACTTTGAATGTCAAATTAAACATTTTAAAATATTTTTGTACTAGATTACTTTAGGCATTTCTTATGTTTACCATCGAACCATGTACCTTTTTAGAAAAAAACTATTGAAAGCACACAGAAAGCACACATGAAACCTGAATTGCTGAAAGAAAACTGCTCTTTAGCTTCGGATTCGACTGACGTTTACGAGTTCAGGCATAGGAATTCAACACATGCTATTGCAATATTGCTATTGCAAACTTCGACCTGACCTTACGTTCGTAATGTAACGTGATGTGACTCCAAACGGAAACTCTAGTTTAAGGCTGAATCATAAAAACACTTCAGCCTTGGCGTCGTCACGATGCAACCGCTTCGAGTATGCTTTAAATGACAAATCTCTTTCCATCATCTTCATCCCTCCAAAAACAAATGAATTTTGTTTTTGTACTTTTTTTTTAACAGCTGTTGAGCCTTCAGGCAAAGCAAAAATGTTCAGCGTATTTGAATTAGAGCTTCCGTTTGGAGTCACGTTATGTAATATTACGAACGAAACGTGAGGTCAAACCTTCATTGTAATAGCATGAAATGAATGCCTGTGGCTGAACTCGTAAACGTCAGGCGAAACCGAAGCTGAAACGTGTTTGTGAATCAGCCTTTAAAGATGCTGAACATTTGCATTATCTGACAGCTCAACAGCAGTAAAAAATAGTCAACAAACAAAATTCATTTATTTTTGACGGGTGGTGACAATGGAGGGAGAAACGTCATTCGAGTAAACTCACAGCGGGTTCATCGTAACGCAGACACAGACGAAGCTAAGCCGTGTTTTTGTTTCAGCAATAGATTTCTCCAAAATGGCAACCCTGTCGTCACAAACTACAAAACGAACCTACCAATTAGCAAGTCCAAGCCCCCATCAATTCCGATGCTCGTCTTCCAGAACCCAAGTCGCAATCCCAAGACCATCATTATTTTGAAAGGTACTTTGACAGCCAGCTACGTGTTTGTCTTATACCGTGATTTACGAATTACGGTAATGTAATGATGTAAACGTACGTGAGGTGTATTTAAATTTGCCGTTCTATCACCGCAATCCAAACGCCAACCGATTGGGCCAGAATCAAGTTGTGTTCTTTACCAACTTCTGATATTTCGTCACAGGAGAAGTTGTGAGTGAGCTCTGTTTGAGTAATTGACACATACCGCTCGCATTGACAGGAGAACGGTTAATTCTGTTTATGAAGTCTTATGTGACTTGTCTTTTATTCGTGTTACATTTTCTTGTTTCAGGTTTATAAAACCAAAAAAAGACATAAAAAGAACGAAAACACACGAAATTTAATTGTCACTTTGTATAAATGTATGTAGGTTCGTTCGAACATAGTACAACAGACCTCCAATGCGGATGGAATGAATTATGATGTTTCGCAAGCCAAACAAGCAATCAAACATTATTTCATAAAATAATAAAATGATGCGAAAAAAAGAGTTGCATTTGAGTTAGTCCGGTGGTTTATGGATAACAAAATCCAAAACCAATGAGGAAAATTGCCACAAAACTTCTTAATTTATGCGATTTATAAAAGTTTATTAGAGTTTAATTTTATTTTCGCATCGTTTATGTCATGTGTGTGTTGTGATTACTCAATTTGTGAATCTCCATTTGGATTTTTGCAAACATGACATTGAGCGAAAGTTGCTGAATTTTGTCGATGCTTTCTAAATCGAGGTGTTTTGTTTTATTTTTGCAAATTAATTTGAATAATTTTGGCAACATTTGCCAATAGAAAAAAGCTGCTGGTTGGATAAACCAAAGATTATTTATTATTTATGGCATTGGCGTTGGGAAATTGTGTTGTAATCACGATAGTGAGAAGTTGTGTGAGAACTGAGAACACTATACTTTCCGTTTGAAAAAGTTGAACTAAAGAAAGGCTCTCATGATCAACAGTTGACAGTTTTGAAGTGGATTTTCTGACTGCCTGGTCAAATCTGGGAGTTAAGGAATAAAAGATTCTGTCGAATGTGGATCTGCTTCTATCGAATATCAATCCGCGCACGATGTTGCTGAAGTAATGGTTCGTGTTTTCGAGATTTCAATAGTCGCTTAGAATGGTAGGTAAATCATAGATTAAATGCTTTTCCACATGTTCTGAATGCAGTTTTTTTTCTCTTGAAGAAGTTTTTGCAAAGCAATCAGAACCTCTCGTATACAAATAAATCTTTCCATTCGAGAACGAAACAAAAAATATTCTAAAACAAGCATCATCATCATTGAGCATTCAATCATGCAATTGCAACATTAACCAACCCAACTGCCGTTAGATTGCATAAAGCTGATAATAACAATCAGATATGCCAATGCGAATGCGAATGCACATTGTACATGCACACGCGCACATTATCCTCCATCGCCGCCGCGCCATCATCGAAGAGAAAAAAATCTCTCAACGAACATTTATTTATATTCATGTCCCAATTACTCGATGCTCAAACGAAGAAACATCAAACGTAACAGAGAAAAACAAGTAGAATTCTTACTTAAGATTCTTATGCGGTTACAAAATTGTACTTGCTCATGCCATAATAATAATTTACCATGAAGCAAATGCATCTTTAAAGAACTTCATCTCAAGCAAAGAACATCAATTCAAGATTTGTCCCGTGTCCGACCCCGCCCATGTAACTGCTGCCGCCCCTTTGACGGCATCACATATGCCAGAAGCATGTTCATATACAACCATCATTCCACCACCTCAATCTAACCTGAACGCTTACCGTTCTAAAGCTTGCTAGAATTGTTGTGGAGAATACTCCATAACCTACATTCAAGAAGAAATTTCATCATCGTCGTCGTCGGTCTTCAGAACTCTTGCATCAAACATTCTGCGGAAGGCAGTGCGCTCTAGACTAGCTCTGATGTACCTTCATATACGTTCGTCGTACACTACTTTGTTGTATCTCATGTTCTAGATAGCAAGAATACCGGTAAGTGGAAGTGGTGGAAGCTTTGGAATAGAACTGAATTTGTGATCGTTGGTTTTCTTCTGGTGGAATATTTGTTTTTCCTTTTTTCGGAGGAACAACGTTCCAAAACTCAAACCGGAAGAACGCCAGGCCATAAACCTTCTTTTGACTAATTACGAAATTGTATACGAGCAGCAATTGAAATAAAATACTGCAAAGCCGGATTGTTGGAAGAATGTTGCAAGATCGTTATTTTTTCCTTGCTCACATGCAATCCAGAAGATCTGTTCGGGCATTGTACTTGAAGAATGTGCTGTTTGTTACCAAATAATTGACATGGGTGATTTTTTCTAACAGAACCCGAACAGTGTTACACCAAATAATTGATTAAATAATTTCTAATTTTCTTGAAAATATCAAAGATGTTTTCGAATAATTTTTAAAGGAAAACATGTCTATGGTTTTAAGGATATAAAGAAATAAAAAGCTCAGGATCGAGAAGTCAGAAGTTGTTGCCTCACACGCCAAGATGGAGGGAACTGAGTAATCAAGCCCAGATAAGGCTCTTTACATAGTAGTAATACTCAAGGAACTGAGAAGACCATTATTTTGTATTTTCAAATGGGCTGTTGTGTCAGAAGCTTGGAGTGTCAGAAGCTAAAAATAACATGACAATATCTGAAAGCAGACCTAATGGTAAATGGTAAACGGAACTTCGTTACTGTTGCAGTGTATTACTGTGTTTTCTAACTAGTACTCACTAACAGATCTGTGACATAATGGCGGCTTCGACGTCACGTCGTCTACGTTACGATGCAGCCGCTTCCTCCATCATCATCGCTTCAAAATCAAATACATTTTGTTTGCTGATGTCGTTTTCCATTGGTCGCGCAGAAGGATTCGGAAGAGTCCAGAACTGACTTTGACAGACGGAATGCTTCTGAGAAGTGCAGAACTCTTCTGTTTTGAAAACAGAATCGTCCGAAGAATGACACATACATCATAACCCGTTCCATTGGAGGAAGAAGAAGGAACGTCAAAAAAAGACCAATGCAAATTCTTGCAAATTTGTACTAGGGCTTCTGTTTGGAGTCACATTACGTACGTGAGATCGAAGCTTCATTATGATTAAATGAAATGGCTGAAGCGGAACGTCAGGCGAAGCCAAAGCTTAAGTGTAGCTGTGTTTCAGCCATACGTACTAAGCCAAAGTTTCTTTGAAAGGAGAATTCATAGAGAAAAGTTTGCCCAGTTTGTGACAAAGGACGATTTCAAACTTCGAAGACAAAGTTATAATTGTGAGCCGTGTATAACAAATCTATCGCGATGTGAACCCGGTATGAGCCAAGAGGAAACGGCACGGATAATTCTTTGTTTAAACATTCAGCAGACAAGTGCTTTCACACCTTTTCTGTAGTTTAAACGGTGCGGAAGCGATCCTGCCTCATTCATGAGACTAGACAATAGATGCTAGTGAGTCTCGTGCAGTTGCCCAGTGTGCACCTAGAAGAAGTGAATCGAGGAAAGAAACAAGTAAAAGATAAAATGCAAATTACTTTCTGTCTTTGGCGAAAACTAGAAACACTTAAATTCGGTCTTTTATCTCGGAAGTTCACTTCCCCTTATAAATTTTTGTGTCATGATACAATGTAAATTGTAAGCAAATGAAATAAATTTGAATTTATTGAAAATTCAAACTTGAATTTCTCAACGGTCGGTAGGTTTTTCGGCGAATATGGTTTTAAGGATAGCATCACACCGAAGCGGACAAGACGTCTTTTTGTCTTGTCTTTGCCCGCTTCGGTGTGTGTTGCTCCTATTCAACTTATACAACTGACACGTTCCTTTATCAATTTCTGATTGTTTGTCTTCTTCACTCTTGTGTGTGTTACTCCATAAAACGGTGTATAGTTTTAGGTGCCGGCATTTTGTCCCGGACTTTTTGTCTTCTTCGGTGTGTTTTGCTCCAAACAACCCCATGTATTTACTGCAACCAACGGGCGGACAAAACTTTTTGTCGTGTCTTTTTCGATGTGTGTTGCCTCATTCCTCATGAGAGCAATGGACACAAAAACACGATTTTTTATCGTAAAACAAAAAGACGTTTTGTCCGCTTCGGTGTGTTCGGATGATGAAATTTTGACGGGTGGAGGAGGCAGGCTTGTAACGCTTCGCAACAATACCAACTGCCAATGATCGGTATAAGTGGTCGAACTGGTTAAAGGGGTCCGGACCGGAGTCTCGGTTGTAGCGTACATGAAGGCAAAAATTCGGTTCTTACATTTCTTTTCTCTGATCTGAGGTTAATTTGTAACACCTTGAAGGGGGCTGGTTCCAGGATTTGTTAATTCAATAGCGTAGCTCGGGTGAAAATTATAAACGCTTATTATTTAACCGGAGGCAGTTGGCGGGGTGCATTTCATGTACACGCGTAGGCAGTGGGGCAGGTTTGTCCAACAAAGCAACGAATGCAAAGTGTAAGCCATCAATTTAGAAATAGGAAGATCAACATTTTTTATGTTTAACTTTCAGATCAGGACTAATTTTTATTTTTGTCTTTTCTTTCCAGGTAAATAAATTAAGATACAAGAAGAGACAACAGTTACGTTGCATTAAGTAAGTATATTCCTAAGGTTATTACAATAACTATTCTCGTACTATCGGCAACACTTCTACCTACCCAACGACACGTTATCACTTAAAGCTTTATCATTCTCATATCCTTTCTTGTTCGGTACATCCTTGGTCAAAATACATATTCAAAATGCATCCATCTATAGACGTTTAAACCTTTTCTTGGTACTATTTCCCCTAAACACACTTTAAATGATCGTATTCACACAACATGCATAACACTATCGCAGTATGAAGCCAATTTCTTTCATAATCATTGTCGAAAATAAATTATTGCGTGTGTTTACTTTCACGCGAATAACTTTTTCTAATCAATAGACATCAGAAAAAAAAACGGATAAAATTTCTATGACCATCAAAATAAAAGTCACTGACCTCAAAATAATTTGACATTGAAAATTTAACCAACACAACGCAATCTAAATGCGAAACTTAGTTAGATAAGTCCACAACCGAGATAACAAAAAAATAGCTCACTATCAAACACCTGTTTTTCTTTTTGAACTTACGCACCGCACCGCAAGTTTTAATAATAAACAAGAAACCTATGAAAGATATTAATTGGCAAACCGAAGTGTGATAACGGTTGAGTGTCTTGCTTTAACCATTTTGAAAACAGGCCCTTAGGAACTTGGGACCAATCGAAGTTCCTTAGAATTGCTCTTAAATCTATTTCTTTCTTTTTTCAATTCAAAAATTGGATAAAACTGTTACCCTATAAGTTTCTTATCCTACCTGTCTCCTATCTTCTATTTTTATTCCTTTTTTCATAGCAGTCTCTCGCAACTTCTCAAAATGCATGAAAAAGCTCCCATACCGTTACTCTTATTTAGTCCATGAACAAACGAGTCGAACGTGCTCCGAATGCACAAAAGAGCATGTGCGTGCGTTGCAGTTGCATTCGAATTGAAAACAAAAAAATACATAAATAAAAAGTGCACTTTACTGCTATAAATTCTCGCACACGTGTTGGAGACGAAGTTCTTATGCGCTTGCTGATGGCATGTCTACGTCACGCATGATGGGAAAAACCATCTTTGCCTCTTTATCAACATTGTCTTCGTCATCGTCATCTATTTTAATATTACAGTTCTTTTTCCGATTACATAAACCCAAAGCCCAACTCAGAAACACACACACTCTCTTGCGTTCATGAAGAAATAAAGCTCCTCTGTCACGTCTGCTTTATGGTGTGCATTCATAAAGCCATTGACTTTTTGGCCAGACCCAGTATAGAAACGAACAGAACTCTTATCAACATGTTGTTGGTGTATTTGTATTTCGGTATCTGGTTCCCGAACAGAACACACAAATAGAAGATAAATCCATAAGGAACCAGCAGTAACCAACCCAAGCCCCAAGCCCCAACACACAAACAAACAAAAAAATCGATTAAATAATAAACGAAACGAATAATGATGACAGCTTTCCTCCTCTGCCTTTCTCGTTATTGGTTTTTCATTTTTTGTTTTCGGTGCAACAACGGCAACGGTTGCTTTGGCCCCCCCTTTTGATGTGCGTTTCGTTCCGTTCACCGTTCAACGAACCCCACCGTAGGATGATGGCCTACTCCGTTATGTTGCGAGTGTGCGTGAGGTTTTCTCTCTATCTCTCTTTCACACTTTGTGGTGTTTGAGTTTTTAAGAGAAGAATTTCAATAGCAAAGCGAAATTACAAAAATAACTCCCTCCCAAAACAGCTGATTTTGTTATTTGTATCTTTTATGCTAGCAACATGATGCTAACATACTTCGCCAGCAACATAAGTATCTAAAAGAAGTGTATTTTTCTATGGGAATGGAAGAGACAAATGACAAAAAAAAGAAACCAAAAAGAAACATGAAAATTGAATTCGACTCTTGTTGGAGGAATTGAGGAATCGAGGAATAATGGTGGAATACAACGAACTCGAATCTTATTTTGAGGCAGTCTTTAGCCGTACTCCGTTTTGAGCGTATCGCGGGAATGTTGCTAACGTTCTTCTTCGTTTTGTAGATACTTTCTTTCAAAACTCTATAATTTTTTTGTTTCATATCATTTTTTGCATTTGTTACATTTTCTTTAGATTTTTTGTTTTCAAAGAAAAAAACAAAAATATATATTTTGGTTGTTGTTGTTGTTGGCGTTCGACAAAACGAAAAATATCAAACAGAAAACAAATCATAATTTTATGGTGGGTGTCTTGGGTGTCCCTTTGAATTGAAAATATACCTTTTGAAGGAAACCAAAAAAAAAAATATTGAGAAATTTTTGAAAAATTCAGTTTAGTGTTTATTGTGTGATTTTTGTGTTTTTGTTGGTTTTCATCTTCATTCAGATTTTGTGGTGCAAAATAAAAATAAAAGAAAAGGATAACACAACACTGATGTGCTGCTGTCGTGTGCATGTGCATTTTTTATTTTCGAAAATATGTAACTACTGTTCGGGAGTGTTCGAGAGTGACGTAACTTTTGAAGAGAAGCAATAACAGAAGGAAAATAAAAATAATAAGAAAAAAGATTAATTTTCAGTGGAAATTTTGCGCGCTTTTATTCAAAAAACCGATATTTAATTGACAAAAGTTGTAAATTAAATAAAACGATAAAAAAATATATGAAAATTGTGAAAGCAAAATATTAAAAAAAAGTGAACAAATATTTTTGAATTGGATAACAAACAAAGATTTGCATCTAACAAAATACGGATTAACTTACACAACATTGGAATATAAAAAAACAAAACTATTGAGTCAGCAAAACCAAATGGATTATTATTTATTCATCGTTAATTTTTAAAAGGTTAATTTTTGTTTTTTAATTTAAATTTGAAAGGTACCGAATATGCTGTACAATTTTTCACCTAAAAAATTGAAAATATACGTCTTTCAATGCAAAACTGAAGGATTTAATGATACAATTTATTTTTCTATTGTATCAGTTGCTTTTGAGATAGGGTTTAAAGGGATTTCTTACAGGGTCTTTAAGTCGAGTCTTAGAAGAATTGCCTTAAATATAAATGGGGTTTAAAACAAGAAATAAAATACACGATTCAGTTGCACTATTTAGCTCCCGGTAATAATAATAGAATTGGTTCCCAATTTTTCCCGAAAAATGACTGGGTCATACGAACTTGCTTCTGTATTCCAAAACTTGACTCTCAAAAAACATTAGAAATAAGAACATGTAGGAGATTAAATTTCATAAAAAAAATAAAACTGAAATATCCTCAAAAAGACATTTTAGCTGAAAAAAATTGATTCCATAAAATTTCTTAAGATTTTAATTTCTTTTAAATTAAAAAAAAATCCTTGTATAGCTTTTTTTATATTTATTCTTTATATAAAAATATTTGTTTTCAAAAATATCCTAGAATTAATCTGGGTATGCAGAATTCAAGAACATATAATTATACGTTTTATTTTTGAATTTCGATTTTCAACATTAGAAAAATAAGTAATAAGTAATTTCCAGCCAATGCATCCCGTTGTATTTGTACACGCACGTTGGTTTTCAGAGTCAGATTCCATAAAACTGATAAATTGAAGACATACCTACATCAGGTTAATTGAATAACAGTGGCGCCATCTATCAAAAATTGGTCATACCAACTCGTGGACTCATGTACAAAGTACAACTACTTTGGACAGTAAAATACCGCCTATATTACTCCTGAATATTGTAGTTTTTTATTACTTACTTACTTAAGGTGGCGCTATAGTCCGTCGTGGACTTGGGCCTCAATCAACAGTCTCCGTCAGCTAGCTCGGTCCTTAGCTAGTTGTCTCCAGTTTTGAACTCCAAGTTGATTGGGGTCCTCTTCCACTTGAGTGCGCCACCTGAGTCGCGGTCTTCCTCTCTTCCAACGTCTCTCGGGAATAGTGTCGAAGGCTTTCCGGGCTGGAGCATTGGTGTCCATCCGCTCTTAATGACCGAGCCATCTGAGTCTCTGGACCTTGACCCTTCTAGCTAGGTCCATGTCGTTGTACAAACCGTAAAGTTCGCTGTTATATCTTCTTTGCCATTCCCCTTCAATGCACACGGGACCAAAGATGACCCGAAGAACTTTCCTCTCGAAACAGCCTAAGGCACTTTCATCCGATTTTGTTAAGGTCCATGCTTCTGCACCATACAGCAGGACTTGGATGATGAGGGTGAGGGTAGTTTTCTATTTGTCAAAGAATTTTTCTTATCGGATTAGTATTTCCGAAGATTGACATTTATATGGCAAAACAGCGTTTGGTGTTTCAGCTAGTAACAAAATATAGTCTTTGATACTCCTGAACACTGTTTGAATAATGCTTTTGAGTTTTAACTGATTTAAAGTCATAAATATTCTATTCCTACATTCATATGGACTGTTTCCTTATAACCAAGAAGATAAATCCGCTTAAAATAAATTTCAACAACAAATTTGTAACAAATAAAAACACAGTGGCGCGACCGCTCTTGAAGAGTCAAGGCCTAAGTGGCTTAGTCTCATCAACAATTCTCTGGGTGCCTGTGAAAAATTTAGGGGACCTACAAATCCGATTCCGAACGGAAAATTTAGAAGCACTTTTTCATGACAGATTGATACTCTTGGAAGTTTTGTCAGTTCTTCGCAAGAGGCAGTGCCCGTGAAAGATAAAATAAAAACTATGGGTACGAGTAGGACTCGAACCCACGACGTTGGGCTTAGCAGCCAACGCACCTCATCACTAAGCCACGGATGCTACAGTACCCACTTGCCATTATAATCTATGTGTCGAAAGTAAAAAACGCCAAATTTGAGTCTAATCGACCCAGTGGTTAAGGCTGCAATTTCGTATATCTACAGACAGACACATAGACTTTTCCAAATTATCAAACTCCGCATATTAGTATTCTCTGCCTATTTATAACGGTCATCAACCAAACCGATATTGATTTATGGGATGTCCGTTTGCATGAAGGAAATAATCGAAGGGTACAAACTAAGCAACGTTTAAGGCTCAGCATGATTACCTACGAGCAGAGCTCTCTGTAGGACATTTAGGTACGCCTGGGAGCCATTGAACAATCAAGTAAAGCAAAGATTATCATGAGAAACCCTTTACATAATTTCAACTCAAAAACCAGACATATTCTTCAGTGGTATAGCGAATCAATTAAAAAGTTTTCTCTAACAATTTCTTCAGGAACTGCATTGGCTAGGAAAATAAGGATTCAAGTTTTCAACTCCTATGTTCACGTTTTAGTCTATCTTAAAGACATAAGCAGCATAAGCCTACGTGCAGTTGTAGTTGTAACTCTCCTGCAGCTACATTAAGGCAAGCTTAGTTTGTTGAGATGAAAACAGTTTTTGTTGAGGTTTTAAAAAAAATCGTATAAACCATTCTTAGAGCGTGTCGAAATTTGATTCATTTTCTTTTTCCATTTCGACAGAAAAAGGTAATGTTAAATTTGGTTTCCATATAGCCGTTACTTTATCTAAAGCGCTCTAGAAACTTGTTACTTCAAATCAGATTTCATATTGCAGACCGCAATACGACTTAGTGTAGCCTCAAATGACTTCTGCAGGAGCTGTATGGATGAAGAACCAGAGGAAAGAATATCTCACCTGCTCTGCACATGCCCTGCTTGTCTATTTCTATGATAATCCTAGTTAACTAGCTAGCAAGGATATTAAATATGTTCTTCGCTTTATAAAAACCTCAAAATGGTTCTACTAGTAAGAAGTAATACTCTAGATTCACGTGGTATCACAATGGGAGTGTGTGGATCCTGTATCCGCAGCCACTTAGCCACTTTAACCTACCTAACCTAAGTTTGTTCTTGAAAATAAAAGAAGAACAAACTCTTTCCTTAAATTCTTCTTCTTCTATTCTATTCGACTCATTCTATTTCGACTCATGAAGAATTAAGAAATTTCAATTATTTTTGTAAGAAAATCTTTTAATTGTAAATTGAATTGCAAAAAAACTGTATACTAATTAAAAATAATAAAAATATATTTAGTTTCAATTTTTAATTTATTTTATTTCGTATAATTTTCACAAAAATATTAATTTTCGTTTTAAAAGGCGACGCGTTTTGGACTCAGTCCATCATCGGGTGCAAACTTGTGCCTGACAGAAAATTAAAAATTTGAACTTAATATATTTTTATTATTTTTTATTATTTTATACAGATTTTTACAATTTAATTTAATACAATTCATATACAAGAAATGAGACAAAAACCCCACAAAATGGTAATATCTTAATGTCAGAAATGAAACAATATTCTTTTATTTTACAATTTAATTGCAAAGTCAGTCTACCCGAAATGTTATTTGCATAACCTTTTGCTGCACTTAATTAATTGCAACAAATTGCAAGTGCTATCTACTTATTATTCGTCATTCATTAGGTATTCATTAAGAACAATTGCAAATTCTTTAATTTTTTTTCCTCATTTGTTCAACAATTTGTTTATTCGAATAACAAAAAAAGAAACAGTCAACAGAAAATTTCATTGATTTCTAACACGGAGTTTTGCATATTTTCTGGTTACTATAAATAACTTTAACAAACAACCAAAATGTCTGTCTTTGTTTTTCCTTAAATCACAAAAACTAAATTGCCAATTTTTCGTGCAACCCGTCAATTTTCACTAATAAATCAGGAAATAACCTCTTGCCCCCTAACCAGTCAGACAGAATTAACAAGAGTGACTTTATTTAGCAAAGCTGCCTTTGCCTCATGACAACATTAGAATCAACCCTTTTTATAGCAGCTCTAAGTACAACCACCCATGGACTTTTTCCATTCTGCAAAAAAAAAAAATCCTCCGTCACATAAATTAGAACCCCAATTTTGGTTTATATGGATCTTCCTGCCCTTTTCACCTCATTCTCCTAGGGGCTTCCTTTCGATAAAGCCATTTTCTATTTTTTTTTTATTCAATTCGACTCGAAATTGCAGACGTCTATAGTTGGGAATAGGAAAAGCGACAAAGACCTAAACACAAAAAAAAAGTCGAAAAGGAAAATAGAAAAACTACCAAACCAACTGTCCCATATACCCGTTGACTTATATTTTTGCTCGACTGCATGATTGCATGCCAAGCCAAGCCAAGCCACTGAACGAACCACCAACCAACAACAACAACTAGAAATAGACGAATACCAAAACTTCGACTCGGTGGCAGAGCAGCAAAGGCAGCGCAGCAAAGCTTCAAAAGCCACCACACAATATATACAGAGAGGTTTATTTTTTGTGCGACAAAATGTTGGTTCAAAGAGTGGTGGCTCCAACGACGACGAGACATCAATAACAATCAGCAACCAATACCAGTATAAAACAATAACAACAACAATACACATTAGGATGGCTACAAACATGCATATACACATTCGAGTACATGCTACACATGACGATGAAGTCGAAATAAATTGAATAGAAAAATAAACGCCTAGAGAATATCACACTAAAACTGATTTATAGACAAAATCAGGCAACACTGTCGTTGGTGTTGCCATCATGCATTCGATTGGACATTTTCAATCAAGATTTTGAGGAAGCTGAATTTAGTTTTTAATGAAAAATGAAAAGATGATTTTGTATTATGAGAATTTCGTGTGCAGTGATGAAAAATGGTATGACAGTCGCGGGAAGGCAGTTCTTTCAGAGCAACATTTTTATAGCAATGAGAAAGACTAAAAATATTGTTCAAGAACCGTATCTGTTTTTTAACAGTTGTCAGTCGAAAATATTCGGCAAATGAAGAAGTTGTAGTCATTTAAAAGAAAAAGCACAGTGACGTTATAAGGTGGTATTCATCAAATTTGCATGGAAATGCTCGTTTTTTTTTACAGTTTTATGTCTTCGTCGATAGTAAAAACAAGTTTTTCGTGATGAAATACAAATGGCTAGAAATAAATTGGTGTTTCAATCCAAAACTTTGATAAATACTACCTTATAACATCCCAGTCGATTTTTAAATAACCATAAAGTTGTTTGCAAAACTTTTCTCTGAAATGTTTGCAATGAAAATTAGTGCGTTGCCCACAATTTGAAGGAACCCCTTACATTGTTATTTTTTTAAAAACTTGTTTTGAAGTTCAATGGCCTGGCAACCATGACTCATCCAAGCATAAGAATTCGCTTCGGGATCAAAGCAAATAAATTCATAAGCGAGCCCCTTTTCATTGTTTTAATTTTGCTCCCGTCCCCCAAAAACACAACCCCAAACTTTGTTTTTTTAATTTTTTTGTTTCGAAATGAACTTTTAAAAGCCAAAGTCTTAATCTAAAATTCTGTGTGTGCAAGTATAATATGTGACTCAGGCTCAGGCCCCATAAAGACAGCAATCTAATATGAAGACTCAACTTGGAACATCGCCCTTTATTGCATACCGAAATTGAAAATTAAACAATGCAAAGGAAGTCGGCACAAGGAATCCCTAAATGAATTCGGGCTCTCTCACCATCAAGGTGAGACCCCTCACAGGAGCACATTCACATACCTCCTCCGGAATATTCCCATTGAATTGGGTATGCAACCCGATTGGGATTCCAACGCCAATTTAATATGAACCAATGCCTACTGCAAAACTATTTTCGAGGAGGAGGCATTAACAACGGCAATGCAGTGGCAGTAGAGTCGTTTTAAGTTTAAAACTTGCCTTGTCATGGTTGTTGCCTCTTTTTCGCCTATTTTATACTGCGCTGCTGCTCTAGGCTCTGTCATAGTTTCGGAGCTGATAATATGGTGTTGCATTCCTGTGGCTTCTTCTTCACTGCTGCTTCACTAGCAATTTCTGGTGTGTCTGTCTTTTATTTAGGTTGTACCGTGGGTTTTGTTTTTAATTTTCTCCAGGCCTAGATCTTTGACCCACCAACACGGCCCACAACGGCATCTGTAACCACCTCCACACATTTTAGCTGATTGGAATTACAATTTGCACAGTTCATTTTACAGAAGCATACAAAATCATTTTGGCTGGCGAGAGTGGTGTGCAGGGGTACTTCGTCTTTTTGTTTTGCTTTTTTTCAGGAGAGAGAGAGAGAGTAAACCCATTGGGTAGACTACTCTGGGATTTCACATTCCAAGTTGAACATGGGATAATTGGATGCGGTTCATCTGACAGGTTATTGGTGTTTGCTCTTTTGCTCATACAGTTCGCGAGTCGATTCGTTTTTGGTTTTATTATTCTTCGTTGTGTTTGTTCTTGAACGCTTTGTGGAAAGGATTTAAAAAACAACTTGTTCTCTTGTTTGAAATTTTAACAGTTAGGTCCAACCTGTGGAATAAAAAATGGTTAACTCCATTGCGTTCTTTTCTTTTATCTAGAGATTTGGGGGCTTCTGTACGGCTTAGACGTGCCAACAGTGTCGTTGCTAAAATGCTATTTTGGTGGCATTAATCTGCTCTAAGTCACTCCAATTAGAGTTTTGAGCCTTGTCTAACCTTAAAAGACCAAAAGCCAAGTTGATAAATAATTAAAATTGCTTCTCCTTCAGTTCGTTAGATGGCACCACAATCGGTATCCATATACACACATAAAGCAAATTTACAATAAAAAATCGGCTGTCAAGCTTAAACAACAACAAAAATTCCAAAGTGAATTTTGGGTAAACGTCACTCCACTATGCGGGGGAAAATGTTAACCTTTGAGCTAACTCTAATCTATGGGTTAGTTTACTGTGGAATAGACCGTTGTAAAGATTTAAGTAGAATAAACGTAATAGCAAGGAGTTAAAATAAAATTAATTAAATCCACGACGAGTGTACTCAACTGACCCCCCCCCCCCTTAAAACCAAAAAAAAAAACACAAAACTCACCTCAATTTGCTTACTAAACTTTTGCCTGCTTAAAAGCCATTTCTATATCCTCAAACAAAAAATATCACCCCTTCTTCACAACCATCGCAATCACCATTAAAAGCCTTTACAAACATTTCTGCTTAAAACAAAAAGCCAAAAAAAGCCCCCAAAGGCGCAGTCAAATATGTGCCCATCAAGGAATCCAAACTAACAACTCTATTCTCTCTGTGTATACAAGATTCTTCCTCATCGACTTTTAAAAGTAAAATGTATAACTTTTGAATTCTGCATATAATACCTTTTAGCCTACTCCTCGACTTCCTTCTTCATTCATCAAGCCTAAAACACAGCACCCCTTCCCCTCCAATTTCCCTCATTTTCTCTAAGAACAGAGAGTTTAAGCCAGAGCACTCCTTTTCATAGTTTTTTTTTCTTTGACTTCTTAAAACCAAAAAAAAAGATGTTTTTAAGGATTCCTGTAAAATGAAAAACACATTTACTTCCTGGAATTTGTATGTGTAGGAGAGTATAGGTACGAAATGCATCACATTTTAAATACCAGAATTCCAACCACCACCCACCTGGCCCAGATCAAGAATGAACATAAAACACACAGACACACATCTGAATGGCAGTCATTCATAAAAAAAGCCCCAAACACACACACACACATCCGTATATCGACTTAAGATTGCATCATACTTGCCCTGGTTAAAAGGACATACTGAGGCAGTAGGTGGGTGTAGGATAAGGATATGCTACACCCCATAAATCGAGGGGGGAAGACGGAACACTGTTCCAACTTTTGTTCTAACCGATTTTTCTCAAACAAAACTCAAAGCAAAAGAAAGTTGGAGAGTATACGATTAATGTCTTGCTCTAGGATATACGAGTATTTCTCTATAAACAAGTATAACGTAACGGTGAATGGAGGAGCAGTTTTTGTTTTCCTTTTGTGTTTCTTCTTGAATATATGGGTATGCAGGACATTGGCTAGAGGGCTATTGGCAGACAGAATGTTGCTTTAAATTCCGAACGAACAGAAGACAACAAAAGTGTTCCATACGGAAAGTGTGCCTTCGACTATACTTGCTTTGGGTTT
Source organism: Sphaerophoria rueppellii (assembly GCA_920937365.1). NCBI lineage: Eukaryota > Metazoa > Arthropoda > Insecta > Diptera > Syrphidae > Sphaerophoria > Sphaerophoria rueppellii. The sequence continues at coordinate 2,729,076 of CAKKXW010000002.1, forward strand.
TCCTTTGAATTTCATTGTGTGGAAGAGGGGTTGGTGAGGGGGGAAGTGTAGATTGATGAACAGGAAACTTATACTGCGTCTTATTAGTAGGGAAATAATTTCCTTAAGCTGTATAAATTTTGTAACTTGTGGGTTTCGTTTTCTTGGAAATTATTACATTGTATAGGGTCTTAGAGGTTTATTGCTAACATTGCTTTGGTTTCTTTTGTTTTTTTTTTTTTTTTTTACTTTGTTACAAAAGCTATAAACAGGTAGGTAATCACTCTTCAAGTCATCGGGGACTGATAATTGTTATAAAAAAGTCGCAAAACGTTTCTATACCCTGTTCTTCTCTAAGAACCCCTTGATGTAACGTTCGTTAGATCTGGTAACGTGACCAGTTTTCAGTTTGACACTCGAAAAAAATGGGTTCTTCGAACAACTAATGATGGTATGCTATATTTTGTGAGATCTTAAACTATAAGGGTTGTTTCAGTTGCTAGTGCAAATTGTTACTATCAAATCAAAAGATATTAAATTGCATTTTCGTAACGTTTACGGAATTGTAAATTCAGTCACAAAATATTTCCTATTCTTCTCTAAGCACCTTCTTATGTTAAGTTCGTCAGAACTGGTAACGGGAAGAGGAAGTTTTCAAGTGTAACAATCAGGAATAATTGGGTACTTCAATCAATTAATGATAATCTGCCTGTAACGAAACGTTTCAGTTACCAGTACAAATTGTAACAACCAAATCAAACCGTTTATTTAACTAGATAGAATATTGGTATGGTAACGTTACCGTTAGTGTAAATTCAATTCACCGAGACCTGATAGTTGTTTCACAGCAGTGCAATGTCCTATTCTTCTTAAATCATCCCTTGATGTAACGTTTGTCAGAACTAGTAACTTAACCAGGAAGTTTTCATCTTTAATATTTGGAAAAATCGGTTACTTCGACTAATTAATGATGGTACGTGAACTTGCTCAAGATCTTAAACTTAAACAGCATGTAACGAACCGTTTCAGTTACAAGTAGAAATTGCAACTACCACACCAAATGAAATTTATTCAAGAATAGAGTTGTCGTCAGGTTAACACGATTCAGTACAGACAGTATATTGGTAACGTTTCCTTTGATGTAGGGTACGTACATTGGGCAGAAACGCCGTAACATTCACAAACGTTACTAAATATACCAGATAATAATTTAAACGGGATGGGTTAGTTAAAAAAAAAAATAGTATGCAACGAAAAGCATTGTAACTTTAGTGTCGTTACGAACTTTTGATATTTGAGTAACAAGTACAAAGGGCTTACAGCATATTCGGTTTCCAAAATTGTCCCAGTAAAATAATAGATCCTAATGTTTCTTATTTTTATAAATCTATTTCAGAAATATAATGGATTTTCAACCGGGATAATTAAATAAGTGCATTTTTAATTAAAAAACAAACAAATTAATAAAATAAATAACTAAATTTGCAGAAGAGGAAAACTCGTAAAAATTAAACTAAATGCAAATGCCTAAAAAAACTAGTTATCCAAATTTCAGCTTGCATCATCGGTCTGATGTGCGCCGATGTAAGAGAAAATCGTATACAGTGGTTTCGTGTAAAAGTCTCTTAATTAAATATAATATGCAACAATTAATTAACAAAATAATTAACTTTAAATGCCAAAAATTTGATAAAAATTACTACACACAACTTGCAAAGCAATGAATATAACATTCATTGTTTTTCACTTTAGTTTTTGCCGAAATTATTTAATTTTTGACCAAACAAATTTGAAAAAATATTAAAACAGTGTCTTAAGAAACGAAAAAATATAAAAAAGATATTAACAGTAATTAATTGTATACCATATTACCGATGTATACACATCAGTACCTCTAAAACAAAAACAATAGTTTAACTACTGTGATATCCAAAAATAAAATTTAAATATTTTACACCAACATCTTTTACATGCTTGAAATAATTTTTAAAAATTAAATTAAAGTTGAATAAAATATTTTATACAAAGTGTAAAATATAATCGAATTTAAAAAATTGTTGTGAAAGTTTCACGTTAAATAAAAATTAAAAAAAAAAATAAATACAGATTTTCAAAAATATTAGCTTTAGCTTTAACATTTTTATTCACAAAGTGAAATAAAAAATAAGAAGAAATAAAAAACAGTACATTTTGCTGTACGAAGTGAGACAATTTTATAATGTACACGTCACGTATGTTTGATATGTGGAGCAGCGTTACATCCAAATTGGAAGCACACGCAAATACTTTGGTTCAAACAAATGTTCAGTCGCCAACGCAAAACAATTCAAGTGGATCAATTAAAGGTAAAGTATTTATTACAACACTTAAGAATCAAGGGGCACGGTAGTGCTCAGCCAAGTTCTCTAGCAACTTTGGCACTACACCCTTATTTACAGGAAATAACTCAGAGCATTTTCCACACCCTTCCAACTTCTATACCAAAGAAGCCAAAAGTTTCAAACTCACATTATTTGTTAAGCTAGTCAAGAAAAAGCACCTCAGTAAATTTCAGATATTTACCATAAGTTGTTTCTAAGATACAAAAATCACGAAAACCGTAACTGACTGACTGATTCACTGATTCGCTCACTCACTGACAGATCATCAAAATTATGAAGCACTTGAAATTTGGCACAGTGATAGGTCATGTGGTACATACAGACGATAAAATTGAAAATTTGAAATTTGTCAATCAGAGGTGAGGCGTGGTAGCCGCCTGCTTTTACATTATTATTTTAAGTTATGGAGCACTTTGCAGTGCATTAGAATCAAGAAATTTGGCACAGTGATAGGTCATGAAGTACATACAAAGAAAAAAAATCGAAAATTTCATATTTTCCAGTCATGGGGCGTGATAGCCGCCTACTTTTACACTATTAGGATAATTATGTGAAGCACTTTTGAGTAAAGTACGTTCATGAAATTTTGCTACAGGTACAACGTGCAATAGAACAAATAAAACATGAAAGTTATGATTTTCAACTGAGGGGGGGTGGAAATCACCCATTAAAAAATAATTCTCTTAGTAACCTACTCTCAAAAAAGTTTGGAAAACTTGCAAAGTAAAAAAATTAACTAATTAACATTAGTTTAAAGTTTCTTTCAGAACTAATAAAGGGTTTTCAATACGAGGTGTTATTTTGATATTCAAAGAAAAATAGCATTTTTTGAGATAAATGGTCGGATGTTTATTTCATTATAAAGAGGAAGGTATGCCGTTAATAATGGAACACATCAAAGAAATGACCGCCACGACCACGCTTACAGGACCATATCCTTTTCATGAAATTTTCCATAACCAAATCGCAAAGTGGCTGCCCTATGTCCTCAATAGCCTCACGAACTCCATCTTTGAGATCTTAAATCGACGCTGAGCTGTTGGCGTAGACCTTATCTTTCACGTGGCCCCAAAGGAAGATGTCGCAAGGTGTTAAATCACAATATCGCGGTGGCCAATTGTGATCAACTCTTCGGGAGATAACAGAGCTATCCAGATCAATACCATCCAATTCCGGCCATAAAAAATCATTAATCATCTCTCGATAGCACTATTCAAACCGCACCAAACAGTTACGCGTTGAAGATGGAGTTTGGGTTTTCCGAGCCCCAGATGCCACAGTTTTGCTTGTTGACGTAGCCTCCGAGGTGGAAATGGGCCAGTCAAGATGATTTTTCGATGAAAATAACACCTCTCATTTTAAAACCTTTTAGTTGATTCGATGTAAGTCCCCTTAAAACACACCTACGAGTGCGTGCTGAATCTAAGAACTTGGTGTTATTTTATATCTCATTACTTTTCGTGGCTGATTTCTTAGGCAGAATTTTTGTTCGGGAGAACTTGGCTCTTTTATTACATTCATGTTTTTGGCGTGATTATTATTTCAATAAATAAGTTGGTCTTCAAAGACAAAGCTGTTTTTGACACAAAAGAAAGGATTGTTACAAACCTATATAATACGAAGGGTTCTTAAATGGCTACCTTGAGGAACACCATGTTTGTAAGTGACAAAGTGCCTGATGTTTACTTAATAAGATCCTTAGCCAAGGTATGTAGAATGTAGATATATATGTATCAATAAAAGGGGAGAAGCCATAGGCTTAGCTTTTAAATGTTTTAATAACGAAAGACAACTTTCGAAAAGTGTGTATGGACAAAATCTACTTCCTGGCCACATTCCTAAAGGCGAAAGCGTTCATAGTCTTATTTCTATCGAAAAATCTTACCTCCAGTTAAAAAATTGTTTGAAAGAAAAAACCCCATTAATGAAATTGACAAACTCATACGCCATACAACTATTCATTTATCTTTCCTTATGCAATCGATCACAATGATTGATTTTCCATTCAAATTTCTTTGAAAAAATATTTAATTTCATAAAATTCGTCTCGGCTTAAATATTGCTTGTTATTCCTTGTGACTTTCTTTTTTCTTCATTCAACAACTTTCAATGAATATCAAAATATCGGCAATATTCTAGCGCGCCCATCTATTATTTCATTTACCAAGAAAAAAAGTAACCTTTCTATTTCATTGCCAAACTTTCAAATCCGTTCTTTCTTTTCTTCCCTTTTTATCTGTGAATTTTAGCGGCGCGTCAGGTCTGATATCAATTTTGGTTTTCGCATAAAAATTAAAATGGAAAAATAATTACAAGTAAAAAGCATCGGACATTAACAGAAAACTGAAACTAATAAGCGATCATATCTTGCCAATACCTTCTTCATGTTTTGAAGGCAATTAAGACTTTCATCCAAAGACAAGCAAAGACAAATTTGATCGACCTTCCAGTAATTTCTTCGACAAATAACGGTAACTCTAAAAAACTGACGGCAATCAAAATTTCTAACAAAGCATGTATACACAAACACTTAAATTGCACTTGTATTGCTTTCCATCAGTAGATACATCATTCATTATTCGGTTTCTCTCATTGCCTCCCTCTTTTGTTCGAAAATTCTGCCTTAAACTATTCCCCGTCGACTTTCAAGCCATGCTCGACTCATGTGTTCATTAGAAGAAAGAAAAAAATTAACAAAAGTTTATTCCCCCCGAAAATATCCCCAAAAAAAAGTAGCAACATTTAAAACTACTACTCCAAAAACAAACACACTCACTAACGCCCTCTTGTTTCCATTAATCATTCATTCCCCCATCCAGAAGACCGACAACCGACCCGTACCTACCGCCCTTTTCCCACTGCGTTGCGTACATATGTTCAGCATTACCACACACACCATGGCAAACCAAAATTCAAGTAGCAACATCAACTATTCTATTCCAAAATTCGATGCGTGTTTCTGTTTGACTAGATGATGACTGTATGATTCCGTCCAAGTCCAAAAATCGTTCGTCAGTGTGATTGTAAAGGGGCGACCAACAACAAAAAAAAAATTATTATTTTCGGCGGTCATTCACCCCAAAGTTTTTTCTTCTTCTTCTGTTTTTGGTGGGTTTGCTACGTAATCAGTTGAGAAACGCTAAATAAAGTTTCCAAAAAAATCTCTCACAGCTTAGAACCCATACAACTTTAGAGAGAACCACAAAAAAAAAAAATGAACAAGTGCGTGAGCGTGTGTGTTTGATTTGAATAGGCGAGCGGGAATGATGATAATCCAAAATTTTTGAAAATAATCGAAATTCTGATAATAGTGTGCGTTTTGTTAGGCTTTTTTCTTTTTTTGGGTTTGTTGCTAAACATTTTGGGAGAGGTTTATTTTTTGTCTATTTTCGTTATGACATTTCGACGAGATTATAAAAAGTCTCTCAGGCTAGACGCCATCTAGCCGTGCGTGAATTCCCTACTCACAGTTATAATTTGTTTTATGTTTGAGTTTTTTTGTTGTATCTCATTTTTGTTAGACAGAAAAGCTTATCCATGGATTGATTGGATTTCATTCCATGTTTGGGCTGTTTTTGGAACAAACTGCATTTTGACACGAACATCGACGAAAGACTCACCCTTCAACTTTGTTTTCCTCAAAAAAAAAAAAAGAAAAAACTTGATAAGCTCAAAAAGAAAACAAAGAAATTTATCTTAAAAATGTCTTCAAAGTTGATAAGGCATTTGAATTCTATTTGAAATGCGTAACGCACTGCTCGGTGCATAAGTGAGAGTATATGAAGCTACATTAAACGGAATTTGTTGGTATTTGCTTTGAAATGCACTTGTGTAAAGCTTATCTACTGTTTTGTTTGTATAGACAGAAAGTTATTTTTAATATTTGTTTTTTTTTTTTTCAATTTCCGGAAGTAGGAAAACCACAAGAATTACATATTTTTGATTCTATATTTAAACGAGCTTGAAACCGCCTTGTAAAAGTATTTTGTTGACATTTTACAGGAACTTTTAGTTTAAAAATGTGGAAATTAAAAAAAAAAAAAACTACTTTTCAATGTTGATTATTACACTTGTAAATAGCCTGGTTCGGACATAGTGCCTCCAGGTCAGTAGCCATTTCAATCCCCAGGAAACCGCTTCGATTAAGCTTCTAAAGGGTAGCTATTTTCGTATTTGCTTTGTTCTTTTAAGAACTTTTCTACAAATAAGTTAATTTTCATGAGTTATAAGATTCTGTTGTTAACAAACACCAACAGGTCTTAAGCAAGCTATTTTTGTTTTAAAAACTGACGTACAAGAAATATCAGGCACTATGACACTTCGTTATCCGAATATAATAGACGGTGTTTATAACATTTCTTTGAAAGTGTCATATATGCAAAATAAAAACTTAAATTTGTGAGGAAGCCTTAAAAAAGCCTTACGGAAGTAATAACATGCTTCTGAAGTAATGAAATTTGTAGCTTAAACAAGTTAAATTGTTACTTATGCTTCTTTCTGCATGCTCCAACTGAGTGACGGAATGTGGTGACATATTGAATAGGTAAAGGGCAGGGGCTGACAGTTAATGTCGTTACCGTCACACTTAGATCAATACAAAACCAGATCCACTGTGATACCCGTCATTATTGCTATACTCAAGCTAATAAAAACCTATGTTTTCAGTTAATCAAGCCATTTGGAGACATTGACGAAGTTCAAAATGTTAGTACCTGGAGTCAAGAGAGTTGTTCTAAGTCCCCGAATAAATAATTGCCGAGCAATTTCTTCATTTTGTGGGTACGTGCCGGGCAGTGATAAGGAAAGGCCGAAATGTCTTCATGCACCTCTTCTTCACCGCATTCTCTGCATAGATCATCTGAACTGATTCTAATCTTTTTCTTGTGATATTCTAAGAGATTATGTCCGGTGATTACGCTTAAAAGAGATCGAAGTTTTGTTTAGTTGCATGATTATTTCCGTTCTTTGTTTGTTAAAATAGGGACAGATCTTTCTTGCATAGCACCGCGCCGCAGGTGTCAAGAAGATTCCACCTTTCATCGGTCTTAACAGTTATTCTTTTTGAGATTTCCTGCTTTAAATAAGAGGATGAGGTTCTGACCAGCTGAGCTTGGCTTACGTCAAACATTTATCCTAATCTTGCCAATTCATCGGCTTTCACGTTTTCTGGTAAACAGCTGAGGCCTAGGACCCAGCAGACTTTGTGCGCAAAGAACCTTTAGCTCTTCACGGCGGTTTTGATTTAGCTCAGTTTCAGCAATCGATTTTATTGCCACTTGGCTATCAATTTAAAAGGTGATATCAGCCCGTGGTATCGCCATCATACCTGTTTAGCAGTTGTTGTCACTACCAGGACCTCCGCTTGAAAGGACACTACTGTAGTCTGTTAGACTAAGCGGGTCGGTTAATTTGAGAGATTCAGAATAGAAACCTGCCCCCACACCAGTATCCATCTTAGAGCCATCAGTATAGATAGCTATTGACAACTTACTGGAGTATGGTATGTTATTTATCCGTTGGGGTATTTTATAGTCTGTCGGAGTACTATGACCCATAACCTTATGGAGTATCTGAGCATGTCCTATAGATCTCTTTTCCCAGACTTTAGTCTGACTAAGTCTCAAGGCACTTTAAGCCGCAGGGGTATTAAATTGAGGATAACTTCCAGTCCCGTAGTTGATGTGGATCTCATTGCCCCTGTAATGCCTATGAATCCAAGTGTTTGTACTTTAGTCAATGTTTAAAGGTTCGTGCTCTTTTCTAACCACCAAACCAGATAACCATATGTTAGTATTGGTCTAATTTTTGCCAAACACATAAATTCGATAATTTTAGGGTTTTGTTCCAAGGTTTTGCCGAAAATTCTGAGTTCTGTATGAGTTTCTGTTTCTGGACAACGAAGCCAGGAAAATGAGTATTCACAAGGATCTCAAGGGTTTCGCTACAAGACTCAGTTCAGCTGCCAGTAGGTTTTTTTAAGGATCCTAGAGTGACTATATCTTTAGTCAAGATTTTTCTAGGTCTGGCATATTCAATTGTGCTGCCTTTTTCGTTGCAGAAGGCCCTCCATGAGCTGCGTTTCGACCTTAAATATACGTTGAACGGCCTTATAAAGTTCCCAGTCAGTTTCTCTTCTCGTTTTTTTTTTTTTTGTTGGCGACATTGAAAAGTCTTCTAGTTTCTTTTCATAGGTGGTCCACCATACTAACTTTTTCCTACCTTTTCCCATAGTTTGATGGGACAGATTTTTTCCACAATCTGATTGGTAATTGTTATTTCATCTTTCACGGGCACTGCCTCTTGCGAAGAACTGACAAAACTTCAAGAGTATCCATCTCTCATGAAAAAGTGCTTCTCAACTTTGCCGTTCGGAATCGGCGTTGAATTGTAGGTCTGCTCAATTCTTCTCACGCACCCAGAGAATTGTTGATGAGAGTAAGCCACTAAGACCTACTCTATTTATAGATAGATCGAGGGACATCGATGTCCCCGTGCAAATCTCAAGGGCTGAGACCTTGAGACGAGTTACACCAACGTGGTTACCGTCATAATGACTGAATATATAGCAAAAAAAGCAATCTCAAACAGCAGTTAAGAGAAATTGTATTTTATAAATGACATTTTCCACAGAATAAGTGTAATTCTTCGCTATATTCTGTGCTTATTAATTTTCCTACGTAAATTACATTAATTTATTCTTAAAGGAAATCTAAATAATTTGCATTAACGAGCTTGTCAAAATGCAATCAGACTCAGACACGCGTATAAGCTTACTACAGTAAATTAGCGATTTAATACGATTTCTCAAAAAAAACGTCAAATAAATCCAAAACGCACTGAAACTTTGCAATGCAATTAGTTTACCTAAATCGAATCCCAGAATGCAATCGAATGCTAGAAACTCGATTTTATAGAAAAAAAATAAATAAACTGACAAAAAATTCCACACCAAAATGGCAACACTCAATAAAAATGTGTAACCGATACACTTGGAAATCTTTCAGAATCCATTTGACAGATACTTTCAATTTTATTCTTGATTTTTCGATTTTTCTATTTTTATTTTTATTTAACTCAAAAAAGTCTAAAGTAACTTTTTGTAATTACTTTTGAGAAAAAAAAAGTTGCATACAGGTGTCCTTGGTATTACTCTAGAGGCTTGAACTTACATAAATGGTTATTTGAATTGAATACGAAGAACGCTGCCATAAACAAAAAAAAAAAAATAAGAAAAAAAAACCCAAAGTCCAACTGAAACTCGTTACTGAAGTGCAAACCTGGGGCCAGGCTCTAATATACCTTCTACAGTGGTTAAAATTATTTTCAAAGAAAAATAAAAATAAATGACTGGCTCAAGAAATGGTCAAAGTTTTTCTTCTAAAACAAAGTTGAACGAAAATTGTGTCAATGCGAAATGTAACCACTGCACAGCGGCAGAGTATAGCGCAAATTGGTTGCAGCAGCAGGTTGAAGTCTTTACTTCTGTTTTTTTCTTCTTTGCGTGCGGTTTAGTCCAGCTTACCAAATACAATTATTATATTCTTCGTTTTACCTTCATCGAATTAACGTTTCTGCATTTTTTGTTTGTCTCTTTTGGATCGTAAAAAATTAATTACAGCCAATAATATTGTTTGAATTTATTAACTTGACATAAACTCCGGCACGAATATGAAAAAAAAGAAGAATAAGTCAAGAAAGATAAAACCTGTAAGTCGCACTCGCACGAATCCGATACCGATTCCGAATTGCACAGCGCACGCAGCGTAATAATAATTTCCAGTAATAAATTGAAGAAATATAAAATGCAACAAAAATAACTGTTCAAAGGCATTTTGTATGTTTTGTTTGTGTTTTCGTCGAATCCATTTGGGAATTGTTGAATTACCAGTTTTGTTACTTTTTTTGGTTAGCTTCTTTTTTCATTTGCTTATGATTCTCTTCTTAAGGTTTCTTTTTTTCTTTGGTTATCATCAAGTATTTAAGCGATTATGTAATCAAGATTTGTATAAAACGAATACCAACCTCTTCTTCGAGATTTTTAGTTTCGAGTTACTTTTAGGCTAGGCGCATATTGGGGCGCGTTCCACACGAGTGACGCTACACAGCACAGCACTTGTTTTTGTAAACAATATAATTAAACAGGACAACGCATATTGATAGAACGACATGACATGACTTGACGAGCGTTTTCCGGAAATCGCGTGACACAGTGATTGAAACACAGTTTTTCTTGCGAGACTGCTATGAGTTTGTTTTTTTATGTCAAAAATAATATTCAAAGAAAAATGGAATTTATTAAAATAAATGATCGGATGTTTATTTCATTAAAAGGAGGAAGGTATGCAGTTAATGAACACAGCATCAGCCAAACGGCCGCCACGACCACGCTCACAGGACCATATTTTTTTCATGAATTTTTCCATAACCAAATCACAAGGTGACCTATGTCCTCGATAGCTCCACGAATTCCATCTTTGAGATCTTGAATCGATGCTGGGCTGTTGGCGTAGACTTTATCTTTTACGTGGCCCCAAAGGAAGAAGTCGCAAGGTGTTAAACCACAAGATCTCGGTGGCCAATTGTGATCACCTCTTCGAGAGATAACACGGTCCGGAAACTTTTCCAGTTTTACGAACCGTTTATGCTAAATTTTCATAATTTTAATAATTTTAATTTATGGTGTAGTTTCTACTTGTGAAACGTCAAAAAATGACAGCTTCAAAAGTGACAGCTACCGAAATAGCGGGCTATTCAAAATAACACA
>CAKKXW010000002.1:2747592-2884001 GCA_920937365.1 Sphaerophoria rueppellii
CATTAAGATCGATACCTTAAGCCATATCACAGCGAACACCATATACACGCGCGGATATTAATACATACCTTGGTTGCATGCTATCGTATCACGCGCGTAAGGGAGCGCATTACATGGCATCGTAACCTATGCACCTACCTGATGGTTTAGCTCCGGCGGTGGCGAGCAAAACGGCGTCGTTCGGTTTCTGTTGCGTGTCGTCTGCCTTGCCAAAGTGGAAGCACATAGCCTAAGGAAAAACTCATGTAAATAGAGTTATGTGTATTTAGAGGCCTTACCAGCAGCAAACCAAAGCACGATATAATTGTCTCTGCGCCTAGCGGCACATAGGGTATAATCATGGTGTCTGCTGTGCGTTGTCTTTGGCTTGCTGCGGCAAAACGAGCGGTGGCGGCCTCGATTTGGTAGTCCATCCACGTATCCAATGCTACGGTACATTACGCGAGGGAATGCGCGCACTATGCTATCAAACGTTGGTTCCATACATAATTATAGGCGCGCACATATACCACAAGCGACACTATACCGAATACCATAGCTAGAATTACTTGGAGCACAATATCGCCAATGGCATGCAAAATACATTACTTCTAAAGTGACAGTACTACTAGCTGCAGTCGTCTTCACTCTTGTCGTTCGTTTGTCTTCTTCCACTTAGCATATAAAACAACAACAAAAATATGATAAAAAAGAAACTTCGTGATAACGTTAAGAGCCCACGCTAAGTCTGTTAGTTTAGGGAATACATTTTATTGAAATTAAATGGAACCGTCGTGTCACCTTTGTCGTGTTCTTGTCAGACTCAAGGCTCAAAAGTCAAAACTGGACATTTTAATTTAAAGCTCAAGAGCTTCCTATTTAGATTTGGTGTGCCAGAATTTTGAGTATGAGAATTTATTTTTGGTATATAATTCACACTCACTTAAAGGTTTTATCTATAGATAACTTCAATGTGCCTGAAAGAGATGTGGGTATATAGTGGGCTTGAATTCCTGAAGATTACGATATTTCGCATTCACGAAGTACGTCTAAGGAACGCGTCTCTCTACCGTATGACCGACTAAGTTTTGGCGAAAAGGGTATGGCGATTGATTTGATTTTTAAAGCTTCAATTTAAATTCCATCCAAGAGATTTTAGAATGCTGCTGGAGTTGTGACTCAAGGTCAATTTTAAGAATGAAGGTAAATCAGCACGAGAAAAGTTTCACATAACATGAACATTTGATAGCAAATTTTTGCAATATTGGTGGGTTGGAAAACGCTGTCATGTGAGTCTGGAAAAAATTAGAAGCTTAAGGAACTGTCTTCAGTTAAACAGTTTACGGAGTTAGATATTTCAGACAGAGGTTCGGTAATTAAATTTCAGGCTCAAGACTTAATCCGTATCGATGGCCTTTATGGTGATAAATCGCTGCTGAAGCTCTACGTCTATTTGAGATGCAATGAAGCTAACATATACCGAAAATGAATACCACTAGGTATAAGGTGATAAAAATCCACAACCTCGTATTGTCAAACCGTCAACTGAAGGAGCGCAAGACAGATGAAAGATTAGCCATTTCCAACAATCTGTCTGTCGTCTTTGCGAATTATGTCCCATCGGCCGATATGGCGATGGCCACCGTTTTCTGGGATTCACTATAGGTGTGACTCAAATCGATTTCTTGGTGAACAGAAAATGGGTATATGGATGTACTATGCTGAATTTTTGGGCCGATTTGGCGCACAGTTGAAGAAAAAACCGATCCATTCGACAAAGAAAAAGTGCCCTTCCACCATGATAACGCACCAGCTCAACGTCCGCCCTCGACACGGCCACCTTTATCGATTTAGACAACATCCACTGTAGTCTAAAGATTTGGCCACGGGAGGCTCGCCGCTAGGCAGAAATGATTAACTCATCGCCGCTACGGAGGCCAGCTTTCAGAGAAAACGTATGTTTAAGTCTGATTACAGAAGTTGGGACAAATTTATCGAGTTAAAAGGATATCAAAAATGGGGTACCTCAAGGTTCTGTACTATCAACACCCAGTCTTTTTCGCGTTTTAACAAATTGATTTAATGTTCTTAGTTGGTTTGTAAACTTTCATGGAAAAGCTAAGTGAGAAAAATTAAGTATCGCTTAAGAAATGAAATTCAAGATCAGCTTATAAGGGAGAAATGTGAGCTGTTTTAGCTTAGACTAGGTACAACTGACAATGGAAGAAGTATTGAGATATCGTAAGAGAGACGTTTTGTATGGAAATCGTCCTAGTCTACCTAACAGACTCACGCTGCGGCACGACGATTATATCACTGAACACTATAATAAATGTTTAACGGCAAACAAGAGCGAAATCACAGAAAGAGTAGAAAGAAAGTTGTACTGTTAATGGATTTCCTTTGAACGACTTTGTCGGGTCAGTTAGCTTTGAAGATGTTTTCAAAGTTTTCGATCCAAGTTTCACCAAAATCGGCTAAGCCATTTATAGGAAAAGTACAAACGTAGTTGCATTTCTTAGATTTAGTTTGCGAAAACGTCTGTGATTCCAGACTTCAAAGTTCAGGGGCACAACAATTGTCATATCCTCTAGCAATCTGAACTGTGTAGTTATTTTTGAACGAATATGAATAACACCGGTAAGCCATCTAGGAAAAATTCATTTTCTTTGCTTATCGGGCCCTCTAATAAGCTTCATTTTTTAACGCATTCCATCATAGGCAGGAAATTTCATGAAAATTGGTTCAGCCGTTCATAAGAAAAATCTAGCCAAGCTACATTTTGGAAAGTATATCATTGACTTTGCTTTTGTCGGCCGCTGATTATATTTTTCTCTCTTCTATCAAACAACCAGACAAACACTGAATTGATAAATAACCAAGAATATTGTGGGGCGTATTTCTATGCTGTCCAGTTGGGTCTTCCTCCATCTAAGGCTCAAATAAGTTCCAAAAGATAACAATTGATAAAAACCAGAACCCTAAAAATGTAACTTTAAACTCAATTCAATTCTTAAGACTTCTGAAAGTTTAAAATTAAATTCATACAAAATGCATGTTTAGGCATTCACCTTCAATCAAAATTAATTATCGTCACTTGTTCATTCAACCAAATAAGAGAGTAAAAGTTGTTGATGATTTATTTTTGCCTTTTGTATTATTTCCTTGTTTTATTTTTTTTTATTTTGCTTTTGAAGTTTTAGTCTTGTTATGTTAAGCTCTTTCTTTTTTTTGGCAGAAATTGAATTGTTATTTTCGGCAGTAAGCCGCTGTAAAAAAAAAGGGAGGGAGCATATCGTCCGTCAGGTACTCCGTGCAAACAGTCAGCACATAAGAAAGTTTAAACCAAAATAAAAGTCTTAAACAAAAAAAGAAAAAGTAGCTATTTCGGAAGTAAAATTGCTTTCTCCACTGAAGAGAATAAATTGAATAAAATGAAAAATTGAAAAAAATAGATACTTTCCAAAGAAATCAGTGTGTCAATGCAGTATCGTCTTTGATGACGTTTATAATTGAATTTTGACGAAGAATGATGATTTTTTTTCTTCACATTGCATCACATTATTATTTGTTTTGTATTTTCTGTTAAATAAGACATTTTGATTATGATGTACAACGGAGAATGCATTTCCATCGAAACGACTCCTATTAGTTAAGTGTGTCACATATGGGTCAACTTATATTGTCAACCCTTTAGAGCAGAGATAATTTTCTTTTCCTTTTTGTTTTTGTTCATCCTTCATTCCTCGTCTCATGTTTTCTTGTCAGTTTTTCCTTCTTACATAAAATAAAAAACACACAAACACTTTTGTAGAATGTTCCTACATCTTCACCGGAAACATCTGTAAATGTCAGAAAAAAAAGCTGCAAATATTCTAGATTCGCTAGAAAAATACAAATACACACAGTGTGAGACACAATAGTGCCATATCTATTAGAGTGTACTTGTGTGGATGTGTGTGTGTGTATGTAACGGAAGAACTCTAATCGTTAATACACATAAATGTTAGGAATTGGGTCAAAACTATTAAAGCATTGTTATGTCAGTCAACTGCATATAAAGCGAGAGAAGCCGAGTGACAATGTGAAGACAGAGCGAGGCAGATAGGTTGTGGATGTCAACCCTATATGGGGGCACCCCCATTACGTGTTCACAGCATGTCCCATTATTCCTCGTCCAATTCATGAAGCTGTTGGTACTACCTACATTTTGCGCACATTCAACTTTTCGCCGGCAATTGTTGTTACATATTTCTTTTATTTGGCAAAGAGACTATGCCATTCATAGATCCCTCGGGTTGCTTCCATTCCAGTCATCCCGAGAGTCTGAGAACTGAGAGTAAACAGAATTTAATAATTAAAAATATTGGAATTTGTTAGCGTCTGAAGGAAGAATGACGAAGTGAGGGGGGTTGATGGAAAAGCTGGGAGGGGGGTGGTTGATGATGAAATGCATTTTGGTCATTTAAAAAGATTTTTCAACATTTTGGATTGGCAGTGACACACACATTTTGAAAAATCTAACAAAAAAAAAACTAGTTTTCAAAGACGATGGGTACTTACTGACAAAAGGGTGAAGGAAAAATAAAGGGGTTCGTTTTCTGAATTGAAAGATCTGCCAATACCTCATTGTAGGAAGTTGTCGAGTCTCATAAGATTCCAATTTACTTCCAGCCTTCTACCTTTAACCGAACAAAACGCAATTGGCAAGAGGAAGCGGGGGGTAGGGAGACAGAGGGACAAGCCACACAACAGAATATTACGATAACAAGCGACTTTTCGAAATTTGATCGATGATTTACACACAAGTCAATCAAATTTTGGAAATGGATGATGCTGATTGTCTTTGAGATAAAAGTTAAAGGGTAGGGGGCAAATAGACAGAGGATCAAAAGGAATGGTCTATACAAATTCTCTCAACAAAACTGACTTCCCGAAGAAGCGAGTGCAGAAGGTCAGAGGGATAGTATGTGAGGTTCCTTGTTATCAAAGGCTGTACCCCAGACTAAGGGGATCCAGGGTCTACTAAGATAGGAAACCTTTGTGGATTGAACTCGAAGTAAATTTTCAAAAGTGTTCATTCCAACCACGTTATCACCATCAATTTCGTCTCTCCATAAGCTCAACGAGAACAACACCTCAAACCTGCTATTATCACTCACCTCTTAGATATTTTCATTATGACTCCATCATTATTTTCAACTCAAATCACAAAAGAATGTCTTTCAAATCTCTAAAGTCCCGTTTGCATAATTCCCTCACGTAGCTACTTACCACCTTTAGCCAGTAAAGCCACACAAAAGTGCACCCAAAAGCAAATAATACAATCTCTAAATGGCCAAAAGAAACAAAATATCCCGGCGCAGTGTGGTGCCATCCCAGTTAACGAGCAAAAGCCCATCCCCCGGTTACTTTTTTTTTCAGGTGATTATCCGAACATGGCACACAAACAAAAGAGAAAACACAAAACCGCTGTATGTTCTTAAACTGACTCAAAGAAATGCAAAAACAAAAACAAAAAAACATATTCCTGGCATCAGATCGTGCGAAAAAAAAAACAACCAACCAAGTGCCAAGAAACACGAACGGACGGACCCAGGGAGAACGGTTAAATGGCTAGTAGGTAACGAGCAATGCAACAAAATGCAGCAAAAACACAAACGTCCATTACATGAAAACAAGTAAAAAGATACATTCAACAGTCAACAACTTGGACAACACGAACAGAAAAGAAGAAGACACAGAGGAGAGACGAAATGAAATCAGTAAATAAAAATAATGAAAACTACAGTTATAACGGTGCAT
This sequence comes from Sphaerophoria rueppellii, assembly GCA_920937365.1. Classification (NCBI taxonomy): domain Eukaryota; kingdom Metazoa; phylum Arthropoda; class Insecta; order Diptera; family Syrphidae; genus Sphaerophoria; species Sphaerophoria rueppellii. Next base: position 2,753,377 of record CAKKXW010000002.1, read on the forward strand.
AGCCTGATGCGGGAACACCTTGCATTAAATGTGTGTTACTTGAGCTGTTTCTTTCTCCTTAATCATTTTTGCTTCTTTTGATTCTTCTTCTTGCATTTCGTCGGGTTCTTGTAGTTCGAATTTATTTTTGTGTACACGGCGAGCATGTTTCGCGCTATTTTTAGTCGATTCCTTTTCACCTCTCATCGGGCCTTCTGCCTTACTCCCCAATCCCCATTCGCCGTTTCTTTTTTTCTCGTTTTTTTTAGTATCGCGGTGCCTTTCTTCGAAACACCCCTCCCTGCATCGCCCTGCAATTTGTCGTTCGTTCGTTCCGATTGTGTGCCTTTTGGAGTGTGCGGCGCTATTTTTGTTGTTTCTGTTTTGATATACTCCTTCGCGGATCCCGTTTTGTCAGGCAAAATCGCCATTCAACCGACACACTATCATCATCATCCTCACACCCACTCGGCTCTTTGTGAACAGTTGTTTGCTCGCTGTGTGCTGTGTGCACGCGTATAACTGCATATATGGCCGCCTGGCCTAACATTTAGGTTGAATGTGGATGGCGTATATTGTTTGCGGTGTTTGCGCATCTGCTGAGCTGATTAAATGGGATTTTTAGTTACGTTTTGTTATGCAATTTGCCTATAATGGTGGTTTTGAGTTGGCAAGTGTTGCCATTAATGTGCGCATTGTTGACAAGAAATCTGGAGTGACTTTGCGTGGAATTGACGAACTGAACGTGGGTTGGAAACTTGATTTAATGAAGTGGCATAAAAGTTTTAAATTAAGTGAACATTCCACAGTAATTTGTTGTTGATTTATTGGACATTGAATTAAGTTTTGCTTCCACGTTGGGCGCCAATTTTCAATCAAAAAGCTGTTTACTTAAAATTGTGGCACTTTTTAGGTTTAAATCGACCCATTTCGATATGGAAAATATGATTTTTATGTTCTCTCTCAGTTGAAAAAATGGTAGAAGTTACTTGATAGTCCAGACTGCTTATACGCTTGATCCATCAATCACTTGCATCCAGCGATGTTCTCCATTTAATACAAAGAGTCGAAGGACTACCATTTAAGATGTCCCAGCCTGCTAGCTAGGCATTTAAGTCGCCCAGCAAAACTCTTAACACAAGCTCCGATTGGTACTTAGATTGGTGATTTCGGGATAGATTCGAATTTTAGTGGGGCGCCCGTTCACAAAGCTGAAACTCAAGACAAGTCTGTGAGAAAGTATTGCATGTTTTAGGGTTTCGATTTGGAGACTTGTGCAAGGATTGCTGTTCAATGCACTGATCTCCCGGAAACAAGGGCCTTCGGGTTGAGTACTATATTAAGCCGTTGATTACGGAAGTCGAAGAAGCTAACTTGGGTAACCAACCGACATCCCAAAGTCTTCTTATAGCAAGCAACTTCATTTCCAGCCTGCCAGTAACCTCAGTGCCCTGTTCAACCAGATGCCAGACAGAAACGTATTTTTCAGCAATATTCTGATGAGTAACTGTCAATTTTGTGAACTGTTTAGTTAGTTTTCAAGAAAGATTTTTGTAGAAAGCTCTTAAATGCGTTTGATTGGGCTACATGTTGCGGAAATATTGGTAATACTTCTCAACTATAAGAGTTCCCTAAGAATAACACCTAAGGCAACAATTACCATAAAACATTACCATTAAAAACACATTTCTGCAAATTGCAGAAAAATTCTTCCAAACAAATAAACCCACAAATTCCTCAGAACAAAAGAATCATAAATAAACTCTTATGCAACATAGAATAAGGCTTTTCTAGCAACAACCTACTTCTCCAACACTTACCATATTCGTTGTTTTTTAATCACCACTCATAAACATTAATTCTGTTGTTTCGCAACATTTCATTTGAAAATACTCGTAATTTCCATTGTTTTCCAAGATTCTAACTGTGTTCTTTTTTCTTCTCTTCTAATTACAGGTACGTGCGAGTCGTTCTTTTTTGCTTCACTAAAGCCCAGAAGTTCTAACAACCACAAACTGGTAGTATTCACAAAATAATGATAATAATAATTATTGCTTCACCTCCTCCTTGATTATTATTCTTTGAAAAAAGTGATTAAAGTCTGAAAAATTCGCGTGCTGAACACTGCATCAACGCGGACAGTATGAATTCATGCGTTGCCATATTATCGCCAGCAACATGAATAGAATTAAAGTTAGAAGAAACACACAAACGACAAAGTTTTACAACAACTTGTTCGTCCATGAACCCCAAAGACAGAGAAAAAACCCACTTCGACTTTTAGACAATTTTCCACGATAAGTATAATTTTTTTGTTGTCGTTTTTTTTTTTGTAATTTTCCGAATGCAATCAAGCAAAAATCAAGATGTGAGTTCTCCTCTGCATGCATATAATTGCATCTGCACGAACCCATCACACATTTGCGAAGCATAAACAAAAACAACAACAACAACACTAAAATTGTAGGTAAAGTTTGCAAAGTTTTGCAAAATGTATACCAAGTCAAGAAGTTGCAAACAAAGTCGGCAACAGTCTTATGGCAGCGAGAAAAAAGCGCGTGCACACCAATCACTGAGACTATGGTGCCGCGCCATAGCGTGTAATTAACCGATGAGTGTTTGAAGGAGCATTGTGCAATATTGCAATTGCAATCTGCAATCTGAAATCTCCTATTTGCAACTCAATCTGGCAATGTATCTGCAAACATAAATATATGTATTTCGTGTTTTGGTGTTTTCATTGCAAATGACGTGTGTGTGATTACTGTCACAAATGTCCAAACAATACTGCAACACCGACAACAATGACAGTCAGAACAGTGGAGCAGGTGTTAAGGGAAAATGGAACTCCCTGTTTTCAAAAACTTTAACATTTTAAATTGAACAACAAATTTTGTAAGATGAAGTAGAGTTTTAAGCCCTTCAAACCTAACGTTGAACATTTTGTTGAAAGACAAACAACGAAGTTATAACCCACAATTGTTGTGACGTCACAAAGTGAAATCTGAATGTTCTTACTTGTTTTCATACAAAACTCTATTTTTTTTATTCCTTCGACCTTTTTGACATTTAAAAAAAAGAAGAAAACCCTTAAAAATGTCTTCCTGTGCAAACAAATTTGACAAGTATCACATTGTGACGTCACAGTCGTTTTCTTTAACTATCCCATAACATCCTTATTTTTAGAAATATTTAAAAAATACTAGCCCCGTTGTGTTTGCAAGCAAAATCACTTCATTTACGACTTTGAAATAATTTCGTCTAATATTTTTAGAATTATGTTGAGTTTGTATCCCTTCGTGCACCACTGTAAGCCATTATTTCTCTACTCTGTCATTCGCAGAAATAGCAAACCATTCAAAAGCCTGATTCGCAGTGCAAACTTATGACTGAAGTTTGTTTGACAATTTGACAAGTTGGGAAACCGGGCATAACGCTAGCCATCGCCATCGAAGCAGCGACATCGTCAAACGACCTCGAATCCCAAATTGACAATAGTTAAGAGTTCTTGGCTCTGCAAAACTGCAATAACATTGCTTCCCAGTATTGTGTCGTTGCCTCGTGCCTATGCGTTTTGTCGATATGGGACTTGACTTGAGCGCTCACTTACCTCTATTGTTCGTAAAACACTGAGGCTGACTTGAGCAAATTGTGTATTCCAATTGTTGGCAATATATTGACGGAAAATTGCAACACTCGTCGTTCGACGTCGCTTCTTCGTCTTCAGCTAATCGATTGGCTAACACATTAAACACAATTGGCAATTGGCAAGAAATATTCGCAAACATAAACAGACAAACAGTCTTTACTTTGCCTGTTCGTTTTTGAAATTTTGAAATCAACTCAGTTTCTTTTTGTACCAGCAGATAATTGTAATGCTAATTAAGTGACCTGCATTGCGTGAAAGAACACTTCTTTCGGCACACACTTGCAGCTACAGCTCGCTCATCGCCTTTAAAAGGTTTGTCGAGGTGTGTTTCAGCTTGAAGCACTTGTACGTTAGTCACAACACAAAGTAACGTTCTCAATCCATTGTGTAGGTATTCATTAAGAGCTTTAGAAACAATAATGTACATTTCTGGTCGGTTGGTCGGTCGCCTGCCGCCGGTGTCGTTGAGTATAATTACAACTAAGCCGGTGTATATTAGTTCGTGTTTGACATGACGACATGTCGACCAAAGTGCACTCCTGACACACACGTTCGATTGCATAGGTGTCTCTATCTCCAGTATCGACATTGCATGTAACGTAATAATGATGATGATGATTAAACAGATGTTCAACTGACTGTTGGTTTGTCATTTCGTCAACTTTGTGCTTTGGTAAGTGGAGTGTGTAAATGAAAGAAGATTTTGTCATTTTCTATTTAAACTCTTGTTTAACGATGATATGTGATGAATCTTCTTGTGTCGTTGTATCGTTCCTCAAGAGTTAGGCCTTTTTGAACTATATACCTCGACTTGGATGAGAGGTGTTTGTACTTGTTTCCTGGAGATTATGATGGATGGTTGGGGATGATGGGATTATGTCGTTTTGTGTTGTTAAGTTCTGGATTTTTTTTTAACTTTTTGTTTTGTTGTTACAAAGTGGGGCTATCGATTAGGAAAACTTAGTTATAGTTTTAGTTTTTTTTGTTGTCGATAAAATGTTTGACAATCAGTTGAGAGCAATAAGGCTGCAAGTTCTACCCTTCACTACTGAGTCACCATTTACCACCGTAACTTACTCAAAAATAGACACTGTGATAGCTACAGGCGTCTTCTCAAAAAGTCTCAGCCTTGACATTTCTTTCAAGCTCCTCGATTACAGAACAGTCTTCCACTCTTTTTGGCAATCAAAAACGCTGGGAAGCAACAAAAAGAGCGATTTCTGCAGGTCTAACCTTGTCGCAGCTCTAGCTGCAGGGTAACGCTAGATTCTCAGTCACAATTGTGTATCAGGTAACGATGTGCTTTCAAGGGAGCAATATCTCTTAAAAACTCCAATGAAAGTAAAATTATTCAGCGGTTAACTAAGCGGTTTTTGTATAACATCCCCTTTTATGGAACAAAAAAGCCATATAGAAGGTTTATGAAAGTCTTACAGGAGTCGTAAGGATACTTTAAGTTCCAGTTTTATTTATTTAATTTTTGGCACTTTTTTAACCAACCTACATGAAAACTTAAGGGTTTATGAACATAGCTACAACGGATTGCATTGGCCCCTAAACTTCCATAAGGCTTGCAACACCCAATTGAATATATGCACCGATCAACTATATTTTCACTTAGGCATATTTGCACCGAGCAACTATTCCAATATAAAACTTTGAAAAACGCTTCAATATGCTTTTCTCTGTTATTAATCTAGAAAGCTTTATCGGTGTCTTATAGAAACTTTATCGAAATTAATTATGGAAGTCTTACAGAAGTCGCAAAGATACTAAATACAGTTTCAATTTTCCTTACAAAGTTTTCTGCAGCTTTTTCATTCAGTTTCATTACAAAATCTTATTGGTTTATGAACAAACATCGGATTGCATTGGCTTCTAAAACGCCCACTTAGCTTGCAAAACCAATTATATAATTGCATGGATTGAGGACCACTTTTCCAATAAAAAAACCCTAGCAAAACATTTCAATTTGTTTAGGTAGTAACATCCTACTATACTTAAGCCGAGAAGCTTTACCGAAGTCTTACAGAAACTTTATCGAAGTCATATATAAGCCTTATAGAGGTCTTATAGGAGTTTTTTTTAGTATGACATGTTTTCATGTCTTTTTTCATCATTTTTCAGCTGAGAGTTCAGAGTTCAACCCCGAAATGACACTTCTCGACCACATATTAAGATTGCCATTGTCTAAATTTGTGTGTCAGTTGCCCATCACTTACTAACCAAATACATAATTGAAAAAAAAGTTGTAAAGATCAACAAAACATAAATTATCCATTTGCTGCCATAAAAAATCATGCTATTAACTCGTAAATTTTTTTCAAAACCATTAAAGTCGCGAATAATGATGATTTCCACAACAAAGTATCAAAACATTCAAAACGCAAGCCAACAAATGGCAATTTATTCTTCCTCACTTCTTGCGGCAGCAATTTGCAAAATTCTAATTAAGTAAATTCTATACACAAAAAAATATGTCTACAATGTATTACAAGAAAACTCAAAAACAAGACACATAAAATGTGGACATTAGTCAAAACGAAGAGAAACTAATTTTAAAGATTAAGTTAATTACGAGAAAAGTTGCATATATGACAAAACACACAACATACACCTTCCTATCTACATGTCGCTTTAGAAGCGTTTCCTATGACTTCAAGACTTACAGAAGTCTTTCTTGTTCAGAATTAGCAATCATAATTTGTTGTGTTCCTTTCAAACACACACTCACACGAGTGCATTTGCATTTAAATATCTATCACACATTGTCTAATGCCGCGTCAGTCGTTGTCATAGTCGACAAGCATTTTTATGTAGCTATGATAGTTCTAGCAGAAGCAGAAGCTTACATTTCATTCGCATTAAAGCAGGGAGAACAAACGCCAGCACCCCAAACACTAACAACAACAAAAAATTGCACAAAAAAAAATAATAATAAAAGAACGGCACACAGAAAACTGCATTCATAGAGTTGCATATTTATAGAGAGACTTATATAGAGCCAGAGATGGTGTTTTTTTTTATGTATTGCTAGCGGTTGTATAGCTGTGTAGAGTGCCGCGCCGCGCCATAGCTTTTATAGCCAACTAATAAGTAGGACAAAGTTGAATAGACGAGCCAAGGACGGGTATTTAAAAAGCGAAGCGAAAACCAAAGAGTGCAAAAACACTACCAACACACCAATACAAATGCACACACACACACTCAGAGTATAAAAGTTTAGTGCAGTTTTTCTAGTGTCAGAAACAGCAGAGCAATGCGCTAGGATAGAACAAATTGCACTCTCTATGATAGCTGCTGCTCCTGCTTCTATGGGGCATGCATACTGTGTGTGTTGTGTTGTGATGTGATGTGCTGCAGCCCAAGCCTGGGCCAGTCAGGCATGTTTGATGGGTGATGTTATGGCATGGGGCAGCCAGGGAGGAAAGCGAATAAAAACAGAATAAAGCTATGAAAACGGGAAAACGCAAAAAAAGCAACATCAAATGCACTCTGCTCGGTCTTTGATCGTCTGAGTGTTGCAACGTTAGGAGATGTGTGCAAAGAGAGTGATGAATGGCTGCATGAACAGGGGCGGATTTGGTGTGGGCAGTGACAAAATGGTTCATTAGAAGAGCCCTATGATAGTTTTGTGTTCTAAGTTTGTTGTATATTTTTAACAGCGTTTGCCCTTAAGAAATTTTGTTGAATTCTATGATTGCAACATTCTCCGTGTACTTATGTTTTATACATGTCTCCAAAGGCTCTGACAAAAATGCAATCCAGCCGGTATCCAACGGTGGGAAGTGGGATATCATAGATGCATTCGGTGGATGCATTTTTTGTGTATGGAAACTTAGGAGAAGCAAAAAAAAACAACATTAAACCAGCTAGAACCATTTTAATCGCTTCACTCATACACATTTCAAAAACACGCATACCATCAACGTTTGACAGTCTGTGTTCTTGTCGGGCAGTGGAGGCTGGTTTCTGCTGGTTTTAAGCAAAATTAATGGATACTAAAGTCACTGGGTGCAGTGATGGGTGGATATGGAACGAACCAAACTGGAGAGAAAGGGAGGTTAGAGACCGGGTGGTGAAACCATCATGATATCGAAGAAGCAAAGAAATTGTCGCATGTTTTGTTTTAAATTTTAACATCTTCATTATTTCTTATGTTGATTTCGTAAAATTTAAGTTTTTTTGTTTTATTGTTAGTTTTGTTTTTTCTGTTACAAAATGTCTCTTGTTTTTCTTCCCACCTTCTGTCATAATTTCCATTTCTTGAAGTACTTTTTTGTTAAGCGATGAGCATTCAGTTGTTGTCTTGTGCATTTTCTATGCGTTAATTGAAGTGGCACATAATTTCTAACCATTTTTATTGTTTGAAAACAAAACACCTCTTAAAAGGCGTTCAGCAAAAAATATTTGGTTGAAGAATTCTGAAGACAAAGTGTTTTTGTTCAAACTTCAAATCAATGCTTCTGTTTTACCTCATATTAAATAGTTTATAAAAGCTCCTCTCAAACTCCTAAAAGCCTCTTCTAACCAGTGAGCGGTGGATACAACTCGAATCATTGAAAGACAAGAAGTTATCTGCGCTTTACACGGAAATAACAAGCAAACCAATTGAAAAACTTAAGACATTTTCTATCGTCTTTAATTTTTATACTTTCAAAAAGAAAGTAAGATTGTTGCACTTGATATTTCAAAGGCATTTCGTTGGATTAGAAATTTTCTCTCGAACCGTTCAATACAAGTTGTATTGGACGGATTCAAGTCTGAAACCCACAATATAAATGCTGGTGTGCCCAGGGCTGCGTTTTGTCTCCGACCCTCTTTCTCATTTTTATTAATGATCTCTTGTCTGTCACTTCTAATCCAATAAATTGTTTCGCTGCCGATAGAACCCTTAGCTTCTTATATTCGTTTTCCTATTCACATCGCTCCTCCTTGGATGTGGAAATGTAACGGCAAAATATAATTAGCTCATTAAACTCTGACTTAAACAGCATTGTTCAATGGGGAATTTAAAACCGTGTAGAGTTTAATGCTTCGAAAACTCAATGCTGTCTTGTATCGTTGAAGCGAGATATACCCCCTTTGCCACTGTCCATGAGTAGCGCTTGCATCAATGAGACCGAACATCTCGAGATTCTCGGTATGTGCACCACTGACCACCTCTTGTGGACCGAGCACATACGGAATGTCGACAAAAATGCCGCAAGATGTTTGGGTTTCTTAAGACGGTGCAAGACATTTTTCTCCCCGTCTGATCTGGCTATTATCTAAAAAACCTATATCCGTCCAAAGCTTGACTACAATTCTCTGGGCTGGTGCTCCAGCTACTTACATAAGCCTATTGGATGGAATACAAAAAAGAGCTGTAAGAATAATTGGTGATAGAGAGATCACTCACGCATTCTCTCCTTTAGACCACCGTCGTAATGTAGCGTGTCTCTCCTTGTTCTATCGCTACTTTTACGGTAATTGCTCTTGTTAGATAGCCAGTTGCATTCCTCCCCTTAAACAATTCGATCTTAATACTCGCGCTTCTAGGAAAGTCCATCAGTTTACCCTCTAGCCCAACTTCGGACGTACTCTCAAGTATAGAGAATCATATTTTAGCCGCACTATGCCAATGTGGAACTCTCTTCCACTTTCTGCCTTTCAAGCCATTACAATATGTTCAAGAATTTAAGACCAATATACACCGACACCTCCTTTCCAACCCTTCTCTTCTTCCTAATGCACTCACTGTGTCTCTGGCATAAAAAGGGTATAAAAATCCCTTGAGTGGGTGCAAATTATAAAAAAAAATATGAATAAAAAAATCCATCTGTCATTCTTTCAAGTCAAATGTGTCAACGCTATTAACTAATCGCAAATCATTTCCTTCACAAATACAAATGATAAATGCATTTCAAATTTTACTTCATTAAAATTAATTGCCAAAAACGCCCCATCACCCATTCAAACTGTAAATACGCAATAAACTCATACGCAGTTTAAAGATACCCTCGTCTAATCACCTTGAGATATACGCACGAACCGAAAGTGCATTTTTATTTATTTCTGCTACTCAAAAAGCTTTACGAGTACACAGACCTCCTCAATAAATTAAGTGGATACCGTTAATGTGATGGCGTCTCTAATTTTGCTATCTACTTAATTTTCAATTTAAAGATTTTCACTTTCAATGCACTCGGCACTGTGTTGCGTCCTATATGCTTGGCTATTGGGCAGTAGAATTTTCAAGAATATTTTTAGAATTTGTTTTCTGTTTGTTTTTATTTACAGAAGATAGTGAGACCGAAATTATTTAATCTCGCTAAGTGCAACAATGAAAATCGAAAGTAGTTTCTACTCGTTACACAGAAATATCGCCAGCTAGGAATGAGCATACAACCAAATCGTAAAATGCAGTGCTAAGAATTATTTTACATGCATTTTCTATAATGTGCAATCATCACTTACACACGAGCGTTTGAATCAGCCAGCGGCGTGCGGGCCCTAAATTGTTGTCCCAATATTTGTTTCAATTATTTTGTTTCCATAATCTAATTGTTTTTCCAAAAAAAGGCATTATTTCCTGCAGTTTCCACGCTTTTGTGTTAAGAAAAGGAAGAAAGCGCCTAGGTTTCTTTCTAAGTACCCCTAAAAAAGCTGCAACCACCCCTGAGAAGTAGTGAAGTGGCGAACAAATGGATGGGGTTGTAGACTATAATACATTGATAAAGCTCTTGTCTTCCCTTCTCTGCACACAAAACACAAACACAACTAAATCCGATAGAAGGAAGCAATGACGACATTTTTAGAAAATGCATAGAATTCATTTTGATTGAAGCAAAATGGATGGATAGATAGAGATACTCTATTAGATGTCGTTTTGGTTCTATAAAGTTGATATACTCACACTGTGGATATATTCGACTTGACTGTGACTCTACGTGGGGGGTTCTCGGGTATTTGTAAGTTTTTTTTCTTACTTTTCATTTTAACCTCCTTCGTGACAGTTTTCCTAACCAAAGTTGTTTGACGGAACTTGATTGATGTTTAGACATTTCAACCGCCACAAAAAACTCAAATAGATAAAAAACGAATAGCTTTGAATTGAACAGAAAAAAAATGGGGTACATCGGATTTCCATTTAAATTGTTTGCAACAACTTAATCTTTAATCTGCATCAACGTGCGCTACCCCACAACTAGAAAAAACTGATCTAAATTTAATTGCAAAAGAAAAGAAGTGGCAGTTGCTTCATCATAATTATAGATACTTAATAGAACAGATTGGTGGGTATCTTGTTCATTATTATTTTGGGAAATCTTTAAAATTGTTTAAGTGGTCTTGCAGACTTTGTTGCTTGAAGTTTGTGCAAAATGTTTCAATTGTGTTGCAAGAATGCTTGTTGCACTGGCAGTAGGAGGAATATTGGTTGAAGGAGAGGATTTTCATCTTAAGTGGGTCAGAAAATTATATACAATTGTTAGCAGATGTTTGGATGTTGAGATGTGTTTTTTTTCATGATAGCGCTCTGTGCAGGTTGCAGTGGGTGGGCGATTGATAACCTGCAATTGGATTTGGCAATTATAAAGGCAGTTTTGGATTTTTTTATCTGCAACATTAAGTTTTTAAAGCATTTTCCAGTCTTTCAAAGTCCTGAAATAAAATTGCAAATAATGGCTATGGAAAAGGATGATTAACTCATAAGGACTATGAGTTTAAAGCAGCTAACATTTGCTGTAAATTGCATAGTAGCCGTACATTTCGTCAAGCAACATGAATCCGATATCAACATCCAGAATCAAGAGTAACTACGAGAAGGGCTCAATCAAGTGCTTTTCTTACAGTATCAGAAGTGGGATCGCATCAGTTCAAATACTGGTTTATTTCTTAAAAAGACTCAAGGTTTCTAAAATTTCATTCACCAATTATGAAGAAAGCAGCGCCCCTTGGAGTAGTGGTATATGCGTTGGCTGCTATGCAGAACGCTTGGGTTCAAATCCTGCTGGTGCTCATGAAGCTTTTATTTCATCTTTCAGGGGGGCTGCCTCTTTCGAACTGACAGCACTTCCAAGAGTATCATCTGTCATTCCTTTCATTTTTATACCGATGGATCCAAGACAAGTGATGGAGCTGGTAGTGGTGTGTACTCGCAGAAAAGCGTCTCATTCTGCCTCGCTAATCATTGTAGCGTCTTCCAAGCGGACATGTTAGCGATCAAAGAGGTTCTCTGCTGCCTAAGAGAAAACGTGATATCAACTTCTGATATCCGCTTCTTCTCTGACAGTCAGACTGCTATTAAATCTCTCAACGGTGTCTCAATCAAATCTCAAACAGCCCTCGATTGTCGATCGTCTTTTATGGAGATGGCGCAGCAATTTAACATTCACCTCTGTTGGGAGCCGGGCCACAGAGACATCACGGGAAATTGTAGAGCCGATGAACTCGCTAAAAATGGAACCGTCATACCTATTTCACCCGAAAGGGAAAAGATAGGTATACCGATAGCTGCATGTAAACTTCTGCTTAAAGAAACAGCCTTAAAGATGGCACAATTTACCAACGTGCGCATCCACAAAACTCATATGGCCTTCACCGGACCTAAAGCGCTCGAAAGACTTGTTATCTCAAAGCAGACTTCATATAAGCTCCCTAATAGGTGTCCTTACCGGACACTGGCTTATAGGCAGGCACACATACGACTTGGTGTCGCCTCAATGGATATCTGGGAGAGTACTTTTATGATAATCCAGTGAACTAGCTAATAAGGATATCAAATATCTTCTTCGCTTTATAAAAACCTCAAAATGGTTCGACTAGTAAGAAGTAATTCTCTAGATTCATTTGGTAGCACAAAGGGTCTTTTCCTTTTGGCCTAAGTGTGGGGATTCTGCATCCGCAGCCACTTTAACCTAACCTAACCTAACCTATCATCTGTCATGCAAAAAGTGCTTCTCAACTTTGCCGTTCGGAATCGGCGTCAAATTGTAAGTCCCCTCAATTCTTCACACGCACTCAGAGAATTATTGATGAGTGTAAGACACTTAAGCTTGGCTCTTCAAGAGCTGTTGCACCACTCTTTTTTTTGTTTATTTAGTTATGAAGAAAAGTCAAAACAAGCAACAGGCCAAAAGTTTGTTAAGAATCAGATTACGCATCGATGTTTTGGGAATCGCTTCTAAAAAGCATTTTCTTGACAACAAACTGCAGAAAAAACGGATATAGTTAGTCGCTTCTAACAAAATTTCGAAAGCAAAACTAAATCCAATAAAAATAAAGTTAGTGTATCAAAGAACCTACATAAATTCTGACAGACCAAAATCAGCTTACAGCTAGTGGTTCCTATTGCTTAAGCGGCTTCAAGTGTTAGCCCACTTACCTACCTTAAGCTTTCATGCAAATTACTAGGTACCCAAACTAAACCCACCTAATTGGTTTTGATCGCATTAGATTTTTAACTCGATGCCATCTATCTTATAGACTGAAACCCACTTTGCAACCTCCTTAAGCTATCATCATCAGTCCAATTAGTCCTTGTCAGTTAAATTGGCCAGCAAAATGTATTCCAAAACAAACAAAACAAATCCATGAACATAACCCCAACTGCAGGTACTTCACCAAGAGCAATGTCTTAAACGATGTAACACAAATTTCACAGCTGTCATTCCATTAATCTTAAAAAAAAAAAAAAAATAAGAAAAACAAAAATATAAAACCTTTTGGTGCACTTCGAATAATATTTTCTAAACATTCAAGCATGGAACGCGCCACTCGGTTCGCTACATTCGGTCGCTAGTCAGTCATGCTGCGCAATTATGCATTCGCGTATCACGATCACCTTAGAGTACCGAAAACGCCAAAGAAACATATTGAAACAATTAAATTGCACTAACAAATAAACCCACAGAAGCAAAAATTCCTATAAACGACAAACAGTTGAAAATGTACATACGCAACGCGTACGCGAGTTTGTTGAAGGAAAGACAAAAACAAGTGTACGTTTCCATTGACGCCCCCCTTTGCTACCACTCCTACCCCTGCCAACTGGTCAACATGCACCACAGACATGGTTGCCAATAGAAAGAATATTCTTTTAGACAAAATAGTGGTAACCATATTCGCTTCCATGGGAATATGTATCTCAAAACACTCGCAACGCACACAAAAAAAGTATCCGCTAGATAGAATTTATGAAAAATTACTCTATACGAGATGATAAATAGCAGAAAGAGCGCGAAGCATTATTTTCATGAGGGAGGGGGAGTGGGGTTTGGAGAGCCCAAATGAACAGACAATAACCAGCGACAAAAGCCCCAGTCACAGAGCATAGTTCAGAAAAAAAAAGAGAAACAACCGCACACCGACTGAACTGACAACGACAACGTGAACGTAACCCAATGAATAAGAAATTAAAGAATACGAAGACTATAACAAAAAGAATACAAACCAAAAAAAAGAAGACAAACCAAAAAAAAAAAAAAACACCACTGAACTGAACTGACTCCACTTCTTTACCGTTCGCATCGCGGCACCGTAAGTGGGTCAACGCGAGGTAGGGTCATTGCACTATGCATGTTATATTATTATTCTCGTCGTCCGCTTTGTGCTGTGCATCCGTTGTATTTTTATTCTCGTATCTTTTGTATCTGTGTCTCAGTGCATGTGTATTTGGGGATGTTCACATTTAAGAATGTATCCAAACAAACGAATGACAGGTTAAAGTGTAGCAACAAAAATAGTACGGAGAAGAGTTCTCTTCTTTTCTTCTTTTGAATTTGAATTCTCGCATGATTTTCATTTTGGTAAGAGTAGCAATTTTCTCTTTCTCTTTAAATTTTGTTAGATTTATCTTGTTTTGAATTTCTAGCAACTTTTTCACTTGCGCGGGAAAAGTGCATTTCTTTTGAAACATGTTGCTTCAGTGGCATTGAGTGGAACAACATAGTGCGTATGGGGAAGTCTACACAAATGGAAACAAAATAGATTCTTATCGAATTTAAAATGTGGCAAATGCAATTAAGGTTTTTGTTTGCATCTACGTTTTTTTTTCCATGGGATTGTGAATATGTAAAGAGAAGCATAACTCGTGGACTGCTGAACCGCTTTGCGAATTTTGGAATAGTAATACTTAAATAGTTTATTTTGAAGATTTTCCCTTACAATAATTTTTTTGTGTTCGATATTCTTATAGGCCTTATCGCAAAAAAAATTATAAAATTATTTTTGTCAGCAATTTTTCTGTAACTCTTGGGTTTGTGGTCAACCCGTCGCGTCCGTTTGCCAACCACCAAAACTTTCCCAAGGTCAACATTTAAAAGTTGATATGTAAATGTCTTGTAAAATTAATTCAAGCTTATCGCAAGACTATCATGGTCTTATGAGTGGCAGATGACCTTTGATTGGTGAACTCGTAGTTTATCTCTTCGTCTTTTATCGCATTTCATCAATCTGCAAATTGAACTTTCACAATTAGGCAATAGGTACTTTAATTTTTGCAAACATATGTTTTACGAATGTTTTCTTAGCTTGAACATTAATTTCAATTTTGTCTGTCGAAATTAAGACAAAAACGAAACACATATTTTCTCATAGTAAATAAAATTTGACAAATCAACTATTGGTGTCTCGTAGTTAAATCAACTAAAACCGCAAACTTAATTTTGGACTCTAAAACGACGGCTTAAAATTGTTTCGCTTCAACAAATATTACGAAACTGATTTTTAAATTAATGTATTTCTGTTGTTGCATAATTTTTCATTTTTTGATACTTTTTCTTCTAAAATGAAACTCAAGATTTTTGTGTTTTTTCTTGAGCTTAAAACTTGAGATCAGTGATGATGTTTAGCATGACGATGGAGGTGATGATTAATGTCAATTTAGCTGTTTGTAAGCTTCTTCTAGGTACCTGCAGGTTTGTGTACGTCTTCTCTTAGTGAGAATTGGTGTGAAGTTGAAGTTATTTGTTGAAAAAACGGTGACGCGACTAGGCCAGTACTAACTATACGTACTTAAACAAAAAGTGTTGAAGAAAATTCATTTTCTTTTAACAGAGGACTGAATGTTATTTTAACAGCCACAGAATAAGCTGTTCGGTAGCGGTACTATCTGTAAAAAAGGCTAGAGAATAAGCGGTTGACGGGCACTTGTCCGTGGTGTGCTACAAAATCATCTTTCGAAAACGTTCCATCTAGCGTTGCCAACCGCTTTAGCCGAAAAAATGCCTAAATTAGAACTAGAAGATACCTTTCTCATTAAAAAAATGTCTTTCCTAGAGATTTATCAGTGAGAGCAAACAAAATATCTAAATTTTTGTTTTCTACTTAGAACTTAAAACTAAAACCTTCATACAGAATGAACTCCAGAAGAAACTGTTTCTTAAATTCGAACTACTTTTTTTTCTTTTTTTTTCCTTTTTTTTTTTTATAATCAGCACCCACTCAAGGAGTTTTTTGTACCCGATTCATGCCAGAGACACAATGAGTGCTTTAGGAAGGAGAAAAGGGGTAGGAAAGGAGGTGCCAGTGTACATTGGTTTTAAATTTCTGAACATTGCAATAATTTGGAAGGACAGAGTGTGAAAGGGAGTTCCACATTCGCGTTGTACGACTAAAGAACGATTCTCTGTACTTAAAGGTACGACTGAAGTTGGGTTCGAGGATAAACTAATAGGCATTCCTTGAAGCGCGAGTATAACGGACGAATTGTTTGTGGGGAGGAATGCAACTGTCTATTTGATAAGAGCACAAACCGTAAAAGTAACGATAGAACAGGGAGAGATGCGAAATGTAACGACGGTGGTCTAACGATGTGAATGAGTTGGTTATATCTCTATCACCAATCATTCTAACGGCTCTTTTATGTATACTGTCCAAGAAGCTTAAGTATGTAACTGGAACACCAGTCAGTCCAGAGATGAGAATTGTACTCAAGCTTTGGACTGATATAGGTTTTATAAATAATAGCCAGATCAGACGGGGAGAAAAATTCCTTGCACCGTCTTAAGAAACTCAAATACCTTGCGGCATTTTTGGCGACATCGCGATGTCTCGCGTACGTGCTCAGTCCACAAGAGGTGTTCAGTGATGCACATACCGAGAATCTCGAGATGTTTGGTTTCACTGATGCAAGTGCCACTCATGGACAGTGGCAAGGGGGTATATCTCGTTTAGATTCAACGATACAAGACATCAGCATTGAGTTTTCGAAGCATTAAACTCTACACGGTTTTTAATTCCCCATTGTACAATGCTGTTTAAGGCAGACTTTAATGAACTTATCAGATTTTACCGTTGCGAGTCTGGGAACGAATATGAAAAGTTAAGGATCCTATCGTCAGCGAAACAATGAATTGGATTAGAAGTTACAGACAAGAGATCATTTATGAAAATGAGGAAGAGGGTCGGAGACAAAACAGAGCCCTGGGGCACACCAGCATTTATATTATGGGTTTCAGACTTGAATCCATCCAATACAACTTGTATTGAACGGTTCGAAAGAAAGGGAGTCATCGAAACTAAAAGCACTCATTTTCAAATGCCTTTGAAATATCAAGTGCAACAATCTTACTTTCTCCAAAGTAAAGATTTGTTTCACTTTTAGGTAAGATAACCATCTGATCACCATTGGGCCTGTTGCTGCGAAATCCGTACTGTCGGTCATTTAGAAGCTTTAGGTCTTCGAGATATTTCTTGAGCTGATAGTTTATCAGCGTTTGCATGACCTTGGAAAGCAGGAACGTAAGTGCAAGCTAACAACTGGAATGTCACTGTTAACGAGCGTAGAGACCGAGGAAGAAGAAAAATTCTTCATATTTTTAACAAATGACCAGAAATTCTTAATGCCTTTAGGACATTGCAGTATTTTTTGCCTTAAAATTCGGTCCGACGAATATGGGCATTGCAGGCCTTCCTGGCTTGTTTAAACTTGTTCCGATTTTCCTCAGTTGGGTTGGTTGTATAACAACACCGGAACTTTACTTCTTTTTCCGTGATAACCTCCTTACAGCTTGAATCAAACCATGACTTTTTCTTGGGTTTGATGCTTTTAACCCTATTCGGGATAAAAGTTTTCACTCCCAAAATAATCATGTAAGTAATCATATCTGCACTGGAGTCTACGTCACTATTGAGGAAGCATTGGGATCGCCCCAGTTGGCTTTCTCGTATTGCCATACAGTTTTCTTTGGAGCTCTTTCTTTAACTGGATTAGGTTTGACACGAGAAATTTGTAGATATAATACTATGGTCAGATTAACCTAGAGGTGTTAATACATTGATAGTGTATTTATCAGGGTCAAACGTAAGGACCAAGTCAAGAGTATTTTCCGCTTGACCATATTAATGTCCGAGGCTAAGTGAAAAGCTGAGTAAGGTGGTTAAACTCAGCAAAGATTTCAGAACACATTCCTTCGGGTGTTGTTTGGCCTGAATTGAAAAACCACGAAGAATTGTATACCTACATTGAAATCGCCCGTAATAATAATTTCAGTGTGAGGATACAGGGATGCATCGCAGTGTGCATTAGCTATCAACAATAAAGGTTAATAGAAGAAGCCTTAGAAGAAGTGGGTTTCGGACATTCAAAATTACGAAAGTGTCTCCAAAAGTTTCCGGCTTAGAACCTGATTTTGGCTGAACATTTCACTTCCCCATATGAACTTTATTGCAATTAATGCGAATTGTATGGAAGCGAATGAAATAATTGAATGAATTTATCATTGGTAGGTATAGGTAGGTTAGTATGAGAATCTGGTTTTTACTTAACGGACGGTTGAGTTGATGAAATGCTACGTAATGGAGGAGGAGTATTTGCAAAGTAAGAGATGTTTTGATATTCCGAAGAATTATGATATAACCTACTTCTCTATCCGTGCCTAGCCTATAAAAAAAAAAAAATATATATATAGACCCAAAACATGCTGAGTATCACGGACCACAAAATGATTTCTGCCTCTTCTTCAAGAAATCACTCCGTCTTGGAACCTAAATCTTCTAAAATTTTATTTGGAAATGAAAGATGGACGTTTTGGATTAAAACCCTGATGCAGTTTTTTTTTTTTTAATCTCGGTTTTTTTTATTGAGACCTAATCTTGCCTCCTGCTAAAACTGACGAAATTTCGATGAGTATCCTTTTGCACTTTTCGGAATCCTCATACTCATTGCATTGTTGGTCGCCTTTGTTCTTCACATGCAACGCTCGTCCTCGATCTATGATGTATCAAAAACATTAAGGATTTCCAAATAATGTAGGTACAACCAGGTCAAACAACATTTATTACAAGAGACAAAAACGCAAAAGTTCAATAACACCACAAATATCCGACACACTTTCCATTGATTACAAAAATAATTTCCTCCTTTTACAACTTAATTTTATTTCAGCCTCCTTTCGATTACTCCAAGGAGCAATGACTTTTTCCCACCATTAAGTTCTTCCTTCTCTTGTGGTGGCCGTGGTCTATTGTTACGTGACACCTACCATCCTCCACAACCGCCTATAGAATTAAACAAATTTCGTTCAATGAACCTGCTTTAAGTTCCAATGATGGATCGCCCAACAAATAGGTTCATTGGCCTGGCCCCAAATGGTCCTAAAATAAATTTAATTCACCGGAAAAAGGATCTACTTCTTTTTCTTTCAATTTTTTTTTTTTTTTGGATAAGAAAGGCTTCTTAGAGGTTAGTGCTCTTTTCTACGACACACAAAAACACCGACACACGTCCTCAATCATATCCAGAGAGTAATGAGAAGGGAGATCCTAAACAAATCACTTGGTCGTTTATTTATCGTATTCCAACGAACTCCCAATCCCACAATCGCACAACAATTGGATCCTATTAAGTTTTGTGGTGCCTTCTGCTGCAAAACATCCAAAAACCTCCAAAAACAAATCTCCGAATACCAATAATATGGCTTTTGTAAACGTTTACCTTCTTTTTTATATTTGAGTCAACAATAAAAACGACGACGGCCGCCATCAAAAAACCAAATAAAAAAAAATAAAAGTAATTTTAACAGCTAACAACAGTAAATAAGTAACCAACAGAACAGCTTTAATTTGTGTTCTTTTCCCTATCTCTCTCCGTCTCGCTCTCGATCCCTTCTTGATGTTTCATTTCTGCGTGCTGCTGCTGTCCGGGTTCAATGGCCATCCAACAAAAAAAAAAAGAATTCCCAAAAACAAAATTGTAAACGTTTTTTCCATTTAGCATTTCGGCGGCCCAAACCATAAAAATAATTCCTCCTCTTCGTCCGAATTATTTTTTTTTTCGTATTGTTTTCGTGTTCGAAAAAAATATGCGTAAGCTTGTAACAAGAATAAGAAGAAGTTATATGAATTTCATTACAATACAATTACAACATAAGAAACGAAGATTCATAGCCACACCGCCACCGTAAGCTTTTTGTATTGGTGACTCTCGGTTTTGTACGTTTTTCTTCTCCGAACGCACCTACACACACCTACAAAAAGCCTAAAGCCTAAACAATAAGACATCGATAGGGAAAAAAAAAATATCCAACCACAAAAATAATGTCACTTTGTCATGGAAACTATATCGGCTAAAACAATAAAACACGAGAATAACGGAAAACCCTTAGTGAATGTGGGCTTTTTTGCTGTGTCCTTATTTTTCTTGGGTCTATGTCCTTTGTGCGTTCGATGGTTTGATGGCACGACGAGGCAGGTGGAGTTGGGTGGTTTTGGTATGAATTTCGAGTACAATGATCTTGTTTTTCTTTATGGGAATCTTAGAGGGAATTCCTAAATTAGTCGACGTTGGGTGGGAAATCAATTTCGAAGGGAAATTAATGACATGGGAAAGGAAAATTAAGAAAATCCCATCATTATAGTGTTTGAGATGGATACCTAGATTGATTTTGGATAAACGACCAAAAGGACAACTTGCAATTAATCGTGGTTAAAAGTGATGAAGGTATTAAAGTTTATGGGATTTTTAGCAGCGTCAATAAATTGATGTGGGGTTCGGCTTGGGTGATTGTGATTAGTTGATTGGGAAAATTGAGCAACAAAATGTTGCTTGGGATTCAAAGCTAATTTGCGGAAAAGGGTAGCAAAGGTCTCTCTATTCGATTGATAGCATAAAATGTCAAAATTCAAATTATATGTGAGGAGAGCGTTGTGCAACAAATTCTTTCCCGATAGTGAAAGCCGATATTCGCCATGTTTCCTTGGCAAATGTATCGTTGGTCAGAGGATTTTCAAGGCAGAATTCTCTTCTTTTTCAGGTTTGATATTATCATGCCTCGTTATATTCAAAATCAACAAAATCAAATATTGGTTAATTACGGTTCACAGAAAACAAAGATGTTAAATCGTAGCGGCCATTACCTTCACTAACACGCGATACATTAATAGATCGAAGAAATAAAAAAGTCTCCAAATGCTTCTTTCTTTTTCTAGCGAAAACTAGAGAACACACGGTACGGATCTCAGGAGAGCGCAGCCACGACACATTAAGAAGAAGTGGATCGAGGGAAGAAACAAGTAAAAGCCGAAACGCAAGTTGCTCTCTGTCTCTAACGAAAACTAGAGAATAAACGGAGAGCGGGCTCCGGGTGACGGGTTCCAGTTAGCTGTATTTTCTGAAGAAGAAGAATCAAAAAACTAGCTTTGGGAACAGTCCCAGCAAACATAATAAAGGAAAGCTCGAGAAGAAGTCTTGCCTGGAAAAAGTGAATTTCGGTTGAGCAAAAGAATACCTAAAGATCAATCATCTCTGAATGAGATGACGGAACAGTTTAACATTCACCTCATTTGGGTGTCAGGCCATCCCGGGAAATTGCAAAGCCGATGAGCTCGCAAAAAACGGAACACTTCTGCCTACTGTTAGACAAAGACATAACATAGGAACACCACTTGGTACATGCAAATATCTTCTCAAACCATATGCTCTAGAATCAACAAATGCTAGATGGTCACAGAGTACTACCTGCCGAGCAACCTAACAAATAAAGCAAAGCATAGACGTGAAACGGTCAAAAGGCTTGATTTGCCTGAGCAGAAAAAATATAAGCTCTACAATTAGAGTCATAACAGGAAACTCCGTCACTGCCTCATAGGTAGACATTCTTTGAGGCTAGGGGTCTACGCAAACGACTTCTGTAGAACCTGCATGGACGAGGAGGAAGAGGAAATATTCCAACACCTTTTTTGTACATGTTCAGCGCTCTCTGATGATAGGAATAACTATCTCGTGCAACGATCGACACAAAATGTTTCTCTAACTTCATTAAAAGTACAAAATAATTCATTAAAGTTCATTACTCTCCCATGAGTAACTTCTTTAGTGGTATCACAATGGACCCTTGAGGTCTTAGTGAGTCAGTAGCATCTAGACAGCCCCTCCAACCTAACCTAACCTTTCCGAAAAGATTCCGCTTCCGGTTAAGAAGCTATCAGCCGTACACTAAGTACATCACTTTGCTTTCCCGACATTATTTGCTTCTATTGCGCTGGATTTGTACTCGACAACGGGGAAGTAAACAATCTGATTTATCCTCGAAACTTCATTTCCCCTTATGAAATGTTTGTGTAATGACAGAATGTGAATTGTAAGAAAGCAAATGAAACAAAAAATTTGAATTTTTTGAAAATTCAAAGTTGAATCTGTAAATGGTGTGTCGGTTGGTATGGGAATCTGGTTTTTAATAAACGGACGGTTCGGATGATGGAATTTTAATAAGGGAGGAGTATTTGTAACGCTTCGTTAGAAAGTTGTTCTAATCCATATTTTTAATTTCAGTAAAACCAATTGTATGCCCAGTTTCAGGTTCAAAGAAAAATGGTCCATCATTCGCTTTCGGGGCTTCTCGATGCAACAATTATTTCTTGTTAACTACGTGTTAATAGAGATTTAAATGCGTTATATCAGTAAAGACGATGTTTTCACCAAAATTATAGTCCAATATACACTTCAGACTATGGAGGTAACATACCATCTAAACGGCTCACCCTGTTTTGCCAAAAACCGCTAATCAAAATTGAAAGTTCGTTAAAATGTTCAAAAGTCCAGATAATTTAAACGCATTAGGTAGGTACTTCGCAAAATTCTTCTAGCTTAATCCTTCAAAAGACAATATCGGTTTTATCAAAATTAAGAAAGCTGTTTACGACAAATTTATTATGCTTCGTAATGCCTCTCTGTTATTTTCCGCAACAGGTTCGAAGCGCTGTAATCGGTTTGACAGGTAACATTGAAATGATCCTTGTCAAACCGATTACAGCGCTTCTGACTTGTTGCGGCAAAAAACAAAGGGTGTAGTGGAATTGCGAATCATTATAAATCTGTCGTAAACAGCTTTCGTAATTTTGATTAAATCAAAAACAAGAAATTTTCTCAGAATACGACTTTTTCAGTGCTTAATTCAGTAATGGGAATTTCAAATTTTTTGTTTAAATAAAATAAAAATGGGAAAATCTCAATTAGCTTCATATCTTCACACTAAAATCTCTTTAACATAAAAATGCAATATCATGCATGATCCTTCAACATTGAAATAACTGCAATTTAATTAACCTCCGATTAACAAATTACCTTTACCTTACAAGCTCAAGCCGCATAATGTAGGTAACTCTCCAAACAACACAATGTGGGTCTTCTTCGTCATCAATTTAATATGCTGGTTCGTTATCTCGATAACCAAATAATTAGTTTTTTTCACTAACCTTCTAAGCTCTTGTACGATTTTTATTGATCAATTTGTTATTATTACTATGATTACATTTTTATATTTGTCTACAGAAAATTCAATTAAAATTCTCCAACACTCTCTTTCTCATTCTATCTCTGTCTTTCTCTCTCTGACATGCACTTTGCACATGTGAAGTTGTTGTTGATAAAAATGTACCTGAGTGTGTGCAATGTTGCATTGAGAATAAAAACAACGACAACGACGAAGACGCCATATCTATGACCAAATGGCGTTAGCTGTTGGTTTTTCTATGGAAGTTGTCAATCGTCACTAATAGTTTGTTAGGTTGTTTTTTTCGTTTCTATGAAAAACTGTAGTCAACGAACTTTTCAATGAAATCAACATCCAACTACAAAAGCAGTATTTAGACAGCGACAGCGAGCTGTAATTCAAAACTCGACGACACGACTACGAGATACTAAATAGCTTACAGAACGCCAATAGGAATTTTTTTGAGGATCTTGAATTAGGGGGGAAGAGGGTTGAAAGTGAAATCCAAAAACAAAAAGGCCCAATATTCGTTTCAGTGAACTTACTTAAAAAATAATGTGCCTAGGTACTCCATCCCATCTGTCAAACTTTTATGACAGTTATTGTCAAACTAGTTTTCTAAAAAAATCAAAACCGTTTTTGAGTCATTTAACAATTTTTAAAGAATATCAACAAAAAACCACTCAATACAACTCTAATTGACAGTCGAATTTTAGCTGTCACAAATGTAATCCCCCTCTTCAAAAGATAAGTGTCTACGGCCTTGCCACCTGTACCAAATGTGTGACAAAAAGCTTCCCGTACAAAGTTATTAAGTAATCGTTGTGAAGTGTTATGGTATGGATGGCAAAATTGCAACTATTATAAACACTTGTTACATGACCGCAAGTTTGCGCACACACTTCCAAAACCACTCACACAACAATTTTGACATTTTTTTGTTGTTGTTGTTGTTGTTTGTTTTGCTCTCCTCCGTTTATTAATAGCTTAAACACGATTTAGCTTATTTAATTTTCAGCTCGGTGTTTATTAAAATGCATTTACATCTATTTTGGCTCGAAGTCGACTGAGTCGAAAAACCAACGACGACGACAACTCGACGGACTCGTCGACCACGATCAGAGTGTCTCTGAGCATCTATCTCAGGCATTAGCATGCATTATTCATGGGATCGTTAAGTGGAATCGGCGGACGCTATTTTTTTTTGTTCGTTTGTTTTTCAACACCAGTGTGTTAGTGGCACAGGTAGCCCCAGCCGCAGATTTAGAAAAAAATGTAAGCAAAAAAGGAGTGAAGCATTTGAAATTGTTTCAATAGGTTTTTTTTGGTTGGTTGGTTGGTGTTAGAGATGTGTGGTGTTTTGGTGTAAGAGAGAGGTGTCGAGATTTATTTGTGAGCTCGACAAGGTAAAGGCGACGGAGCTTTCGCATTGTCCTTGATAGCGCAAAACTGCTTGCACTGTTCGATATGAAAATGCGATTAGATAGAAGTGCTTGCATTTAATCAGAAGCGTCGAGAAATTGTAATTTTCTGTTGGATGGCACAAAGATTCCGCTCACATTCCTTCTGTCTTCAAAAATAAGGAAAAAATCATTTAATTTTGCTTCCGTCAAGTCGTTAACCATCAAAAATCAAGAGACGTTCAACCTATTTGCTTTTTAATGAATCATTTCGAAAAATAACAAACTGTCATCGAAGAATTTCAATTTCTTTTTTATTCGTTTTTGGGCAATTTTATTTTTTTTTTTTTCAATTAAATTTCTCGCTTAAGCAAACAGAAAATGCAAACAATTCAAAATGCGCAAAAAAAATCAACAGCCAGTGGCAAGTATGCCAAAAATAACAGCAGTTTACCATAATTTTTCGGTTGCAAGTCAGTCGGTGCATCGTCGTTGCCGTCAAGCAGCAATAAGGATTTCGGAAAAATTTACTCAGAATTTTATGGATTTTAATTTTTTTTACGATGTCTCATCGGAGATTATTATCGGGCATGAAGGAATCTGAAGATTTTGAGATTTTAGCGCCAATGGCGATGGTTTTTGCAATTCACAGTGGGGTGTTTGATACTGATTGTTGACAAAAAATCAAATATGATCCTCAGCCTCTTCAACGTTTATGGTGCATTTGAATTGTTATTTTTTGCCCAAGAAATAAATGAAAATGTCCCACTGTACAAATTATCATAACTCCCAGTTGAGACCATTTTTTTGGAGACTTTCAAAGGAGGCTATAAAAAAAAGGAAAACTGAACCAAAACAAATTAAATTATAAGGGAGTGCCAAAACGATTTCTTACTGAATTTAAACGCACATTGCGGATAATTTGGGTATACACACCCCTCCTTCAGGCTTAACAGAGGCCCATATATAACAAGATCTATGTTGTACGTGCGACACACTCGAGAATCAGTGTGTCTTCCTTGGGAGGAGAAAAGACTGAATCAAAGGTTCATAAATCAAACATTATGCTCGCAAGTTGTCGTAGTTGTTATTGGGGCTCTTGTGGCTTTTATTGAAGAAAGATAATCCAGAAAAACGCCAAAAAATTAAATAAGAAAATGAGACCATAACTTCAGGAAAAAAAAATCGTTCCTTAATCGGGGGGTGATTTATTGCAATCAATTAGAGTAGTGAAATGCGATTTGTCCTTTGATGATTTACTCCTCTACTCTTAACGTCTTAACTGAGTTTTCAGGTTTTTGGCATGGCTTTTGTGGATGGGTATAATTTTCGGAGATGAGTTGGTCAGTTGATTTTGATTCATCCCAAATACTTAAGCTATCCTCAATTAAGGTGGCGCTTTAAGTCAGCATGTGACTGAATTCCTTCTTGACAACTGGACTGATTTTGATAAAATAGTTTACATTTGAATGCTTTACATTTGAAATTCAGTTCACTAGTGAACTCGTGAGACGTTGTCTTAAAATGAAAAGCGATGACTCTTACTTAACCGATTAACCGATTTTAATGAAAGTTTGTGTCTATATTTGAATGCATTCTAAAATGGTTAAGGCTTGCAAATCAGCTTACTTGCTGGCCTGACAGCCGTTGTCGTAAGAAAAAGCTTAGAAATACTACGACTTTCACAAAATAGCTTCAATGACATTGAAGAAAAGTCTATGTTTAAAATTTATTTTAAAAGAATTTTAAAATTTAAAGCACTAGCGGACCCGGCAGTTGTTGTCCTATGGAAAATTCTAAGAGCTGAAAAATGAATGTCTGTGTTCGATTGAATTGATGACCGACTATATTCAGAACACTACCGAATTCGATAAATGTTTTTTTTGTAAAGGAAAGCTGAGAAATGCAACAAGAATTTTGACAGTTAAGGTTACTAGCCGACCCGGCAATCATTGTCTTGAAAAAAATTCTTAAGGGAATTATCAACATCGCATGTCTGAGTCTGTATTCCATTTGCTGGTGTCAACGACAATTTCTTAATACAATATTAGACGCGATAAATGTTTTTCTAAGGAAAAGCTAAGAAATGAAACAGCAAGAAAGGAATCACTAAGAAAAAATGTGAAAACTAAGAACAAAATCTGACATTTTGAAAACAAAAATTATTTAACATAGCTGACACCACGACCGTCGCGGTCGTTTAATGAAAACATATTTTGTGTTGGTGATGACTGACTGATGATGTAACTCGTGATGGTAAATGTCAACGTCATGATGGTAAGGGGCCAGTAGCACAAATAGCAAGCGTATGGCTCTTGTGACTGATTTGCGCATATCTCACTGAACCGATTTTAACTTAACTTTGAAAAATGTCGTGAATACGGTGTATTAAGTTTTAATGAATCGACCATGGAGTAATTTTCTATACAATCGGACGAATTTTTGAAGGTTTCCAATGAAAGTTGAATATCCTTAATCATTCACTCAACAAAATTGTGTAGCCTTCGGCAGGAAGACCTTTGTCGGGTCAGCTAGTACTTACGAAAAATTCTTGGTACTGTGTAAGACAAAAAGTTACTATCAATTTAGTTACCACGCCACTGATGGTTTTTATTTTTTTGTTCGCATCCAAATCAATCAAAGATGAGTTAAGATGAAAAATTTCTTCCACACATGCAACATTTCAAAATTCAATAAAAATCAATTTGTCATTTTCTTAGATTTTCTCAATATTCCAAGTCAAACTTGAAACTACGATAAATTGCATCTCATTAGTCATTTTAATGCCCCCTGCTATGAAAACCCAAAAAAAATACAAGTTCTTACATAAAGTCAGACAAAAAAAAACGAAAACAATTCAACCAAATAATCCAAAACACAAACCAAAAAAAAAAAAACACATAATCCAACTTTTCAAAATTATATCCAAAAAGTATAAAAAAAAACGATTTCATTAAATAATAAAAAGTGAAAGTGATGAGATGGTTACCGATAATGACGGCGTTGATATTAATCGCGCCTTTGCCTTCGTATTGGTTTGAAGTTCACTGTTTTTCTTCTCGGTTCCAAATTCGAATCCCAAAAATTTCAATTTGTAAGTTAGTCAGTCAGTCAGCCAGCTAGCAGAGTGAATAGCGCTATTTTCGGAAGCTTTCTTTCACTTTACCAAAAAAAAAATTATACATTTCCCCCAAAAAAGAACCAAAAAGAAAAAAATTATAACGGAACAATACAAGTACAAACCGAAATTAACCTCCGAAAATAGAAAACACACAAAATTCTCCACCAACACACATCAAAGTCATCATCAACAACATCATCATCATCCGCAACATCTGTACATACCGCTTCACCACCGCTCTGTCAGCCATTGCTCCGCATCCGCTGCGAATTGTATTTCATTTGAATATTCGGACGGTTGGTTGATCGTGTCGGGTTGGTCGGTTTTGTTGATTTTTGTTTTTTTTTTTTTTGCCTCTGACTGATGACTGTGCTGCGTGTTGTTATATTTTTTTTTTGTGTTAACGCTGTCACTGGGACTATTGTGCGTTAACAACAGTTGCTTCGTTTCAATTCGAAGCTTTGCACGTTCGCGTCTTGAACGTCCGTTTACGTCTGTTAAGTCGCCTGGAGTAGGAGAGTCCGCCGAAGCTCTTCAATAAATCCAAAAAACGAAACAAATTTTTGTATTTTTTTTTTTGTTTTACAACTTTTTGGCTTTTGTTTGTGAATTTTATTGTTTTCTTTTTTTTTTTTAATTTGTTTATGGTTCAGTTTTATGTTCCAACGCCAAATGTGTGTTTTTTAGTGCTAAGAGATTTTGTGAATCCTCAAACATTTCCTACTTCATTTTAGTGCCAAAAGTCCCCATATTTTTACTTTTTCAAAATTAATAAAAAAAAAAATAAGACTCAAAATGAAAGATATGTGGATTGATTGCGTTTTGGGTGAGTTTTGAGCTTTTTTTGGTTTGTTGTGTGTTATGTCTTCTTTTTAGCTTTGCAATCGCCATTTTGTTTGAATGTTGAAAAGAGAAACTTTTGGCTCAAAATTGTTTTGTTGTTTTTTTTTTCTTTGCCAAATTTTTAAGCAGTGAAATATGATTATGTATTTGTTTAACAATCGATATGTAGAACTTCTGAGTGATCGATAAATTTAAAGCACGATTTGAAAATGCGTTAAAAGTTGATTTATGGTTAATGGCCTTGCCTTCAAATGTCATGTGAGATTATGAGATCCTTTAGGCATTTAAGGCAGTATATTTGACTGCTTACAGTGGACTTGAAAGTGCTTGTATGCAAATTTGCGGATAATTGACGCCTGGGGACGAGATCAGGTCAAAGCGAAACTTATTTGGGGTGTGTTGCAAACACAAAATAATGAGAGAGGAGTTCCCTAGGCTATTCTATCTTGAGAATAATAACAAAAGCGGTCACTTGTTTTATTTTGATTTTGAGTGAGACCTTCCAATAAAACTTTCAACGAAATAACGAAACCTTTTCGACAATACCAAAAGCAAGTCTTTTGTTGATGAAAAAAGCACCAAAAGCAACAAAAATGGACGTTCATGCAAGCAAATATGATGATTTTCAAATTGTGACGTCATAACCGTTTAACGGTCAGTTAACACTTACTCCGATTTGTTCTCGTATTAAAAAAATGTCCCTTAAAATTACAAGAGAGTGTGGTTAGGAATTTCACATTCGTGTAGTACGGCTACTCAACGAATCTCTGTAACTTGATCACCAATCAAGCTTTGAATGCAGTAGACAGAAACCAGTATCTATCCATCAAATTTTCAGTCAAAAACTGATCTTGGCCAAAAACTGAAGAAATTCAAGTCGACACCTTCTTTATAGTCTTACAACCGAGCGCCTTAACATCGAGGAAAAAGGACGTTTTGTTCCTTGGCTCCGATACAAATTCATAAAATCAAGTGACTCTTGTCAGTCCTTATTTCTTTAGTCTACCTTTAGGCATTTACACCAAGCAGATGGAACCGTTTAAGGGTGCTTCGAGAGCAGAATTCTTCTGGTGTTTGGTCTCTTCTGATATTCTCATCTTCTCTGACAGTCAGGCTGCTATTAAATCTCTCGACGGTTTTTCAACCAACTCTCAAACGGCGATCATCTCTTATGTTGGCGCAGCAATTTAATATTCACCTCTGTTGGGTGCCGGGCCACAGAGACATCACAAGAAGTTGTAGAGCCGATGAACTCGCTAAAAATAGAACCGTCATACCTATCTCACCTGAAAGGGAAAAGAGAGCTACATGCAAACTTTTGCTAAAAAAAACAGCCTTAACGATAACAAGGTCTAGGTGGTACAATTTACCTACGTGCGCAGCCACAAAGCTCATATGGCCGTCCCTTGACCTGAAGCGCTCTAAAGACTTGTTATCTCAAAGCAGATTTCATATTACCTCCCTAATAGGTGTCCTTACGGGACACTGTCTTATAGGCAGACACGCAATACGACTTGGTATAGCCTCAAATGACTTCTGCAGGAGCTGTATAGGCGAGGAAAAAGAGGAAACAATGTCTCACCTTCTCTGCACATGCCCTGCTCTTTCACTTTGACGCAAACTTTATCTGGGAGAATACTCTTATAATAATTCCAGTGAACTAGCTAAAAAGGATATCAAATATCTTCTTCGTTTTATAAAAAGCTCTAAATGGTTCGACTAGTAAGAAGTAATTCTCTAGATTCATGTAGTATCAAGATGGGCCTTTTCTTTTGGCCTAAGTGTGCGGATTCTGTATCCACTCTACAGCCACTTTAACCTTACCTAACCTAACCTTGGTCTTTTTGCATTAACGCTTGGTAGCTAGGGCCGGTGCTTCTGTGGCCTGAAATTATCGATTCAAACCCGTAGCGATGTAGCAGTAGAAGATATGATGTTTCTTGTTATCAAAGCTTCAGGGAATCCAGTCCTGGGTCAACTAAGGTAGGAACAGTAAACCTGAGTTCGGTATATGCAGTTTTGTTTGTCAGGCTAGGATGACTGTTTGTTTGGCGAACATTTCTTTTCTTCAAGGTGCGGAACTTCGTGTGTTTCTTGTATCGGTGATGATTTAAAGATTTACACGACGTATGCGTGAGTCCCTTAGGGCTTTCCCTTGTGTATCAATGGAGCATCCTCCGGCTTTCAACGACTTGAAAACTAGTTCACAACAAGGATTCCCTTGGTTGAGTGTCAACGGAGCTTCCTACGGCTTTCAACAGCTCGGTAACCGGTTTTCTAGGGTACAACGAAGCTGTTTTCGGCTTTCAACTGACTTTCAACGGCCTTTTAACCGATTCTCATCAAGGTTTCACCTGAGGGCCTTGAACCGGTTTGTTAACGGAGTTATCTCCGGCTTTTAACGGCAATTAACCGGTGTTAACGGAAATGTCCGGAATATATTTTGACCGAATGATTGGTTTCCGTATTTTAGAAGACATGAAGTGTTACCACTCCTCAACTTCATTCTGTCGCCGAGGGTTCGCTAAATTATGTACATTTTCTACAAAAACTGGTTGTGAACTTTATTTAATTGAGTTGTAAGAAGTCATACATACTCGAAATGACTCCAGAAAAAGAGGATATGAAACAAAACAGATGGGCTTTGAAGCTTTGAGATATGTAAGCACTGAACACAACACACATACGGAAATATGCTTGCAACCCATTCAAGAATTGTGGTTACCAGCAACTTCCTCTGGTACTTTGTAATGTTTTGTTGGTGTTCGACTGTTTTAAAATATTCCTTTTTCTTAAATTTACTCAATCAATAAAATTTGCACAAACTCCTTCATTCATATCACTTTGTTATCATTCCACCCTAACCTACCCCAACAACGACAATGACTTGATTGAACGATTCCGTCTATTGCAGCAACATTCATTAAAATTCAAACATGTTCCTGTGTGTGTTGTGGACAAACGACTATTGCAATATTTTTATTCATTTGTCATTCTAATAAAAAAATAAAAAAAAAAACAAACAGCAAAAGTGATGCAAATGACGTCTTACTCACTCAATCAATGTTATTGCCTTCATAATATAATGAGTCCATAGACCTGTTGAGGTAGGCCATGCATGTTTTGCTTCTATACAACACCAAAACCAACCCCGAGATATGGCTGATTGTGAATCTGTGACTGTAGGTGTGCTTAACTCGTATTTGTGCAAACTGCAAGTGTATATCTATCAAAACAACCGAGTGTTCTCTTTCAAAGTAAAAAAATACAAAAAATAAACAAGTTCCCATTGAAGCTTTCAAAAACAGAAATTCTAAATGCGATACAGCGAACACATTTGATTTATTTCTGAGAAGAAAAAGCTTACAAAGCGCATACATTGCATTCATTCGTGTTTGCAATTTAAATCTAAACAATATTGTTCTCATCTTGGACGACATACTCGTATGCCGTTTCTATGAACGGTACATTTGTATTACGAGCGCGCAAAGCACAGCGTAGCACACTAATGATGCAAATTTGTTGAAAACTTTCGCTTCATTTCATTGCGAACACACACTGCGGGGGTGGAAGAGTGTCTTTTATGGTCACCATAATCGTAACAGGCGACACACAGTCAGTGCGGACAAATCCTCCCGCACACAGACAACAACCAAAATTAAATTAATTTTAATGATATTTTCATTTTGTTATTGTTTCCTCGATTTTTTTTTGTTTTGTGTCCATTTCTCATGCGTGAATAAAATTTTTAATTAAACATCCGAAACAAAATTTATATTTTTCATTTTTGTTAAGTGCAATTGGCTTGTCAAGTCACATTTTATTAATAGCCAACAACACATTCGCCACCTGTGCATGAATGTTAACTTGTTTGGCTTTGGTTTTCGTGTTGTTTTGTTGGATATCAAATTTTTCATAAAAAAGTTTCCATTGTAGAAAAAACAATACACAAAAAAATAACGAAAACTGTTTTGTGTATAAATATCCCAACAAATTGTGCAATCTTCATTTTGATTTGTTGTTGTTATAACCGCCGCCGCCGTCCAGTCGATGTAGGTGTGTGTTTTGGTTAAGCTGGTAATGCACGCATATCCAATTCATCCAAACAAATAATGAACAGCGGAATTAATGGTTAAATGTCCGATTTTTTAAGTTGCATACTTTGTTGTTGAATACAGTGGTGCCCAAAAGTATTGCAAATGATAAAAAATATATTTATGTCATCAATGTATATTCTTACTACTCCCAGGAGAGTTTATCGCTAAACTCCCCTGGGAGTGGTAAGTATATATTTTTTTAGTTCGAAAACTTCTGACATCCACTGTAAAATCACAAACAGTATTGTATAATACTGTTTAACACATATAACAACGCTTTAAAGTTAAGTATGTGCAAACTTTAATTTACTCGTCACCAGTATCGTCTGTCGCCTTCGTCGTCGTTGGCATCGTCGATCTAACTTACTGGTCGTTTTCAGTTCATCATTGAAAAAAGCTTCCACTGCTCAACGACCAACCCATCGACTCACTGACTTATCAAGTAACAACGTGAAGATTTGAAGAACGTTCATTTACCTCTCGATGCCGTCCGTCGTCGTTGTCGTCGTCGTCGTTGATGTCGATTATGAAATTGCATATTTTTTTCTCTTACTTTTTTTATTTCTGAATATTTTCAAATGCATCAAACACACACACACACACACACACATGAAAAATGTGTGCGTTGATGTTTGCTTGACTCATAGCCAAGCTTAAGCAATAAAGCCATAAAAAATGTAAATGCATTTTAATATGAGAAAAAAAAACCCATCACACAATCCAATCACAAGCATAAATGATGCGAAAAATTTGCAAATTTGATTAATTTGAAATTTGAATTTGTTTAAATTGAAATTGAAATTGTTGTAAAATAAAATGTTGACAAATAGCTCGATGAGATGAAAAAAAAAAACCCAAAAGCAAACACTTTTGTTGTGAACGAGTATAAACTGTTGCGTAAAACCAATGAGAGATTTTTGCAACAACTCTTGATGATGGCCCCTGACTAGCAAAAAAAAAGTGATATTTCGAAAATGCAAATTTTGCGGATTGATTTTGATTTGGCAAACACTAGAAACAGGATGCAATATTTTGATGATAATGATGTTTAAGATGAAGCAAATTTAATTGGCCGATTTACTTAAAATTTTTAAATGAATTTTGAAATGTTGTAAGTCGATTTAAAAATAAATTAACAAATTTCCCTTTTCTTTCATTTCAGGTGAGTTTTGACTGATTTCAAGCCTTTTGATAACAACAGTATTATTTGGTAAGATCGACACATAAATCTTTAATTTAGCCTTCAAGGCACTCGGGCGTATACTTACTATTTTTTGTCACACTACTATTCTGTATGGGAGTCCTTCAAATGTTTCACCTGCCTTGCGTGTTATTTCTCCCCGAAAACCCTTCAAACCATTCAATACAATTCAAATTAGATGGTGTACCCCAGGGCTCCGTATTGTCTCCTACACTTTTTAAATTTTTTAAAAAAGATCTCCTGTTCAAAACCTACCTGCATTATTGAAGACAGTACCCTCAGCTTAAAGTACTAGTTCTATGACTCTTAAATCAGTGCTTAAGATATGTCGTCACCAAGTTCTGACGTTGACAGCATCATAAAATGATTTTATAGCTTCGAAAACACAATACGTAACCTTTGAAAAAGAATATGACATGAAAAGCACTGTCATCTATTGTAGGTCCATGACATATGCGATGCAGCCGCAAATGCTATGGTGTAAGGCGATGTCTCCCCATGTGATCGGCCAACAATCTACAAACATGTACACCTCGAAAGTTTGAGTATAGCTACCATATTCTCATCTTTGAGACTGACTGACTGGTGCCACAGTCAGCGCATGGTCATTACAAACACAACAAAAAAATTCTGAATATCGGATTTAAATGACAAGATCTAACTTAACTCAAAATACATTAAAGAGTCAAAACCACCACTCCTTATTTATGAAGAACACCCAATGAATCATATTTGATACATGAACTCCTACCGTGTTTCCCTCTTTTATAAATAAAATGATTCTAAATAAAACCCTTATTATTGAGAAAAAAAAACTATATTTTTCTTAATGCTAAGTGACACTTTCAATATGAATCATATATGATGCATACAAAATTTCCTTGAATCAAGCGTACAGAATTTTGTTTTTAAGGCAGCTACAGAGTCTTACAGTAGAAAGCGCATTGCTTTGACCTAGTTTAAAGAAATAACTTAAAAGACATAATTAATAATCATGAGTCGTATATGAACAAACAGTTATTGTTCTTAAAAATCATTTCATTTCATGTTTTTGAAATAATTCGCCTAAGAGAGGTTAACAGTCAACTGTGCAGCAAAGGAAAGCCCCTCTTATTATGAATCATATATGATTCATATGACTAGAAGCAAAGGGCACACAGTACAGTGTATCAAATTTGATTCATGGAAGGTGAAGATTTTATCCTTATCATGAATGTAGTGACTTCATTCGCCTATTTTTTTCTGGGGACAGGAGAGTTGTCAATTTTGAACGTTTCATAAATCAATAATAAAGAAAAATTTAAAACGTTTTAAGTTTTATTCAACTGGCAAAAAAATAAACAGAAAAACCAAGAGAATTGCACCACATTTGTAAATTCTTCGTATCGCTGCGTTCTGCAACGTTTGCTCAAAATATTACATCACATTTGACATTTCCTATCACCAAGAGGTCTCTTCATGGTGTCAAAAAAAAAAAAAAAAAAAAAAAATAAAAGAAAACAAATTTACACACGACGCGAGAACAAAGTTCTAAAAATATCCCACCGACACACGAAGTATTTCATTTTTTTAATTTCCCTCTTCTTCTTGTTGCCGCTGTGTCGTTGGTGTTGTTTTTATTTTTTATTTTTTTGCTTTTAATTCTTTTTATTTATTATTCTTTGGGGTTGTTGCCCTTAGACGACACACAGAACGACATAACTCACAACCAGAACCAGAACCATAAAGCCAGAGAACGATTATTCTTCTCCTTAGTTCATTCTGTTTTTGGCCTTATCGCCAGAGCTAGCAGACCTATGGTTCTCTTGCTGTTTTGGTTGATAAGAGACATTCTGGGGGTGTTATGAAATGATTCTGACTGAGTTCTTGGCAGAGCACTAAAACTATGTAACTGTACTCGTTCTCGTATGCAAACAAAAGTGTATATTGTCACTGTGTCGATGTTTCGAATGAGAAGTTTCACAGAGAAAGCCAAGAGTGAAACTTATGGTTATGTAAATGTTTGAACGGACGCGGACGGCTTGATTGTGGGAAAAAGCTCTGACGAATTAATGTATGTTGCGAGGTTTGCTTGTATGGGGCGTCACTTTCACTTGGGATTATACTACCTTCAACGATAGATAGGGAGGTAGTTTTTTTTATTCTTTTGACTGCAGTCATAAATGTCATAAGGGATGTGATAATAATTTTTTATTGGGGGTTGAGTTGGATATCGGAGCGTATGTTGTGGTCGCTGGTCGGTCAGTGGACTTAAGAAAAAGCCAAAGGCATGTGACATAAATCACTAAACAGGTATTATGTGTACAAAATAGTGTGACCATGTTCACATTTCTTGAATGAACACAATATTACAGATTTTTGAAAATGAAAAAAGAAAAATCGACTCCTTCCGTGAGACTTTTAATGATGTAAATTTTTTGAAGAATGATTGGGTTTGAAATTTTCTTAGAGGCTGGTCACACTTATTGTAGAAATAATTTTACTAAAGAGCGAATAGTAAACAACTACCAGAGGACCAATAAACTTCATATCTTTCTCATGATGGTTTTGCTAGCGACAACGGCGAAGCTTTAACGCGGTGTTTTTTGGTCGTATACTGTACTTTGTGTATTTTGTGTGTACAAAAAGACCATCGACCCCAAAAACCAAAACACAGATAAAAAAGACAATCAGCTGACGAGCTAGTTTACTGATAACACTGTTAGTTGGGTTGTTGTCGCCCAGAGTATGCCCATGTCAGACGTGCGGTCTGGCGGACAAAGGCAACCCAGGAACCACATTTATTAGATAAAAACGAAAAAATAAAAAAAAAAAACAACAAAGACGACCAACCACATAGCGCATAAACGCGTACACACATCACACAAACAATTTATGATGAATACGTGTAACTAGACATGACTCTGCCATAGGCAAGTGTTTTTCAAATTATAACTTATGTTCACGAGCTGTCAATGTGCGTGTTATCATGGACAAGAAAAGAAAAAAAAAGATCATACACGTGTCGCTTTGGAAGAACGACAACTCGACTGGTGTGCCAACAAATTTGAGGATAACTAAGTTGGGGGAATAGGATTTGTGTGTGGGAACCCACGCCCTTGTTCATGTTTGTGGGGATGATGGAGGACTTGTATGCATGTAATTTTATTGAAACTGATATCCTGCGAAGGGAGTCCCTAGTCCCTCTGTCAGATGGGAAAATTGTAAACATATGGGTTGTTTTTCTGCTCCATAATGGTATTTTTCGTTTCTAATTGAATAGATAAGGCGCACAGGCGTGTAAGGAAAGAAAAAGGACAGAAAACAATTGTAGGGAGTGTCAGAGCTCAAAATAGTTGGCGTGGAAATGTTACTTTTTGTGTATTACGGTTTTTAATTGTTCTTCGTGACAAGTGGTGGTTGGAAAAATGGTGATAGCGTGTTACTAAGAATGTCTTCAAACAAGACGTGTTTTTCTTAAGTTAGCCCTATAGTTTATAATAATAATAGATTGACGTCCATCAGTCAAAATATTAGACACTCTTTTGACAGCTTTTTGTACAAGAAATAACTCAATATGAAAAGAGTTCATATGGTCAAGATTCTAAAGGTGTATTCAATAAACCTTCAATTGCATACAGTTTCACACAGAAACATATCTAAGCGTGAACAACATTTTCCTTCAATCACGTAATTGATAACAATTTCTACAAGATGCAACCTTCATTTGCACAAAAAGCCCATTAGTGTCTATTTTCGTTTCATGTAACTCCATCCATCTTCAAGCCCAAACTTTTCGAACTCAGTCCCCATCAATAAGAACTTTCTGTAGATACCTGATGAAAATTGAAAAGAAAAAAAGAATTCGAAAATTCCTTCATGAATAATGCATCGCAATTCTCTCACCACCCCCAAAAAAATCGCATTGTCATTCAGAGACTAAAAGATCCCCTTTTGATTCCGGTTACTTTTTCCATAATGATTCCCACGTTTCAGACGGTGTTATCCTCCATTGAGCTCCCTCAAACGAGAATCCAGAAAGAAAAAAAATCAGACAATATGCAAAAATAAATAAAAAAAAAGTCTCCAAAGTGTGATTAACAGGAACAAAACCATTGAACATTGCAACAAAACGTAGCGCCGTCATCGTCGCTGCCGCCCCCTACCTTTGCCATCATCGTGACTGCCCTGCCCTCTGCTGTCGTCCTTTTGACTTCGAACGGAACCTATACCAAGTGAACCACCAAACAAAAAAGCAAAAAAAACACGAGACAGCATCTCAACAAACGAGAGACGAAAAAACAAACTCGTTGCATATAGTATGAAGGAGTCTGCTCCCCCTTGCCCGGCAACACGGTTTCCGAGCTCCAACAGCATATATAAAAACATTGCCAGTGCGCCAAACTATAGGTTTTGGATTCTTTCATTAGTTTTCTTTCCTTTTTTTATTCTCCACACCATTCGGCTGGTTCAGATAGATGTACACCCATCTACGTCATCGGTTATGCAGTTCAACTTTGAAATTATTTATTAAAATGCATGCACATTCAGATACGAATGCATCACTTGAACAATCATCTCTCCATACCTCTAGCTATATGCAAATGCAAACGGTCCGAGAAAAGTACGTCTCAGACGAACCAGCAACAGCAGCCGCCGCTGCCACCACCCCACCTGAGTTCATGCACACAGAGAGCTTCATCTATATCCCTCGTTGCACATTCCTACATGCAGTCGGAGTTCACAATGCACCGCATGCACTGTTTTCACCCCCTCTTAGCATCCCCATCGTCGTCGTCGTCGTCGTCGTCGTTTCGTCAGCAACAGAAGCTGCAGCAACAACAACAACAACTGTTTCTACGAAGAACGAATTAAAAGCTAACAAGAACAAAAAAAACCGTCAGAACATAGATTCATAGCAAACACATAAAACAATCCCACATCAAGCGGTTGTGTTCTTGTACATAAAACAAGAAGGCACGAGAATATGTGCCAATGGCCTCAGCGACACCGGCAAACAGGCTCGATAACTATTTACTATATGTACTCGGTACTCGGTACTCGTCCAACATGTATCTATGCTGTGTGGTGGTAGTAGGGTACCTAGAGAGCAATTTATTTCGCCCAGTTTATTCGCCTTCCGTTCCGTTCATGTGTAAGCCTATCGTCTCCGTTATTCTTCTATGCTCTGAAGCTCTCAGATGAGAGAAATATGTTGGAGTTGGAGTCACCGCTCTCGACCCTTGCTATCCCCTTAAATTACGGTATAGCACGGCATGGGGCTATTTGTGAGAAGAAATAGGTACAAAATGTATGCTCTTTAATGTTGGGGGAATATGCTCCATCAGCTTGAAGGGAGATTCTCTTCGGATTTAGTCTTCTGTGTCTCTTTTACTTTTTGAACACTTGGGTAAGCAGAGAAACTTTGAAAGAGTTTGTGGGAAGATAGATGAACATGAAGCATGTATGTTATGATTATTTGAAACAAAGATTTTCACTTGTTAGCTGAACTTGAAGAAAATACCTTGGTTCCGAGCCTACGCTTTTCTGGTGTAAATCTGAGTTGAGACAATTGACAATTTTTTTCTATAGAGCGAGTACATGGAATAAGCGCTACTATAGAATTTACCTTGAATCATATATGATACATTGAATCTTGTGTCACCCTGTTTCAATGCTTCATGAGTAATTAATTATTCAAAATCAGAGAAAACTATGAATAGCATTTTGCATTACTATAGAAATGCATTTCTTTAAATATTTCCTGTCCACAAATTGTGATCAAATATGATTCATGGACATTTTAAGTGGCTTTATCCAGCCATCCTGTTCTGAATCTGTTCATAGTCAGGCTATATCCATTATTTAAACATAACGTTTTGAATCGAATATGATTCATGGATGGTATGTATCAAATGGGATTCATACAATTCTTTTTTTCTCCATAGTACCTGCTTATACCCATTGTTTAAAAGATTTCCTTTTTGAATCAAATATGATTCATGGTTAGTATGTATCAGATGTGGTTTATACGAAGTGATAATGATATGTTTTTTCAAAGTAGGTAGCTAATTCTATTTATACCCATTGTTTAAAAGCTTTTGTTTTTGAATTGAATATGACCCATGGATGATTTGTATCAGATATGATTCATACGAAATGTTATTTATAGCTCCTTTACTCAACAAACAAAAGGTGGACACTGTATGTATAATAGAATACAGAACAATTTCGTGGTTATTTGAATCAATTGTGATTCATGGGCGAAAGAACGAGACAAAACTGACCTTTACACACATAAATTTTGATCAAATATGATATTATAAGAAAACAGTATGTTTTGAGCGTTAAAGACGTTTTAAATAAATTTTATCTTCTATAAAAAGTTTAATATGTTTGAAATCCTATCATGACTACAATTAAGTATCGGGTTTCTGTCAAAAGATTCAAGATTCACCATTGAAGTGATCTTATTATAATTCTGGTTCAAACCCAATTGATAAACTGATCAATACTTAAAAAACCAAAAAAATCATCGAAAATGTTACGTATACGCCACAGTGACTATTCGCTCTATTCATTTGTGCATGTTACAGAATTGACAGTTCAAGCTGCCCCCAAGGATTATAAAATCTCCTTTTGCTCAAGTCTCGTCTCAAAGAGAATTTTCATAAAAAAACCCACAAAAAGCTATCATCCTCCGACTGAAAACAATCAACAACCCAAAGAGAAAAAAACTTGCCAATGCATCTTTAAACATCAAAGAGCAGCACAAACATGCATCATTTATATACTTTTGCTTCTTCTTCGTTTCCA
The DNA here is from genome assembly GCA_920937365.1 of Sphaerophoria rueppellii. Lineage (NCBI taxonomy): Eukaryota > Metazoa > Arthropoda > Insecta > Diptera > Syrphidae > Sphaerophoria > Sphaerophoria rueppellii. Next base: position 2,794,156 of record CAKKXW010000002.1, read on the forward strand.
TATTCCATCTCTGCGTCTGCATTCATATCATAAGAATGACGTTGTCGGTCAGTAATCTGCAATATATAGGAAGTGAAATGTTATTTTCTCTTTTTCCCTGAATTAAACAAACAAACCAAACAAAAAATATCTTTCAAAGAATCCTGCTCTCTCTGTCTCTTTAACAATTACAATCGCATTCATTCACCAAAAAACCAAGCTCCCTTAAATCAAAGAGAAATTTTTGGGCATGTTGAGTGGGAGGTGATTTTTTTTTTTGCCCGAAAATAAATCTTCGTATTTGGAATGGAATTTTGAAAAAAGGCCTCCTCGCAATCGAGACTCTTAAAAAGAAGAAAACTATACAAACTTTGATGGGATTTTTATGTTTGTTCTGAGAGGTATTTTGGGAGGCGAAAATAATAAAATCCGTCGGATACAATGAATAAAAATGCGAAAAAGAGCCATACGTCTCTGATCGGCTCGGCAACGCGGCGTGTGGCTGCTGCTTCTGACTCTGACTCTGTGGGCACAAACGATAGCTATACAGTCCTACAGTGTGTATGAAAGTTTTTGTATTTTCTGTTTCTCTGCCTGGTGCTCTGTGGGAAGAACATAAGCAAAATCGCCCCGTTTGAATAGATGGGCTTTAGAGTGTTCAGTTGATTCTTGGAGACTAGGCTCTGGCTCAGCGTTCAGTCAGAGCGCAAACGATTTTGAGGCGCTCTTAAAATCAAAATCCAACAAAAAGCGAATGAACGGTGCTATTCGTGAGGTTCGGTTCGCTCGTCATTTTCGCTGTCGGTAGGTCGGTCGTTTTGGTCCTCCGTTCGTAGCGACGACGTCGTCGGTCGTTCGGTTATATTTTTTTTTCTTTCGCTTCATTGGTGGTTTCTTGATTCATCCGCAAAAAGTTCGTTCTTTATTTTGTCAATGTTTAGTTGTTAAATAAATTCTCTCGTGAAACGAATACCTCCTCTCGTGGCTGTGTGATTTTTGTTCGTTCTTGCAAATTTTACCAAACGAAGAAGATTTTTGAAAAAAATAAAAAAATTATCTCAAAGATAAATATTGTTAAACGAAAAACAGCAATACCGGTCGTCGGCTTAAGGAGTGCATCGGCTGCAACAAAAGATATCAGTATTATGTCAGTTTAAGGATACAAAAATTGTCGTCCTGCAATAGTTTTTTGAGTTTATCTAACATCGAGATCTGTCAAAAATTAATGCAGCAAAATTATATAATAACAATTTTGTATGTGAGTGTGTTTGTGTGTTTGCAGTGTGCTTCTTGCAACGTGCAGTGCAGCAGTTCCCCAAGTGTCTATTATCATTAGTTCGAAATCCCTTCGTCTGTCAAAAAGCATCCCCCAGTCGCCGAAATGTTTCCCCAGAAAATTTCTATTTGCAATTATCAAAATCACAATAAAAAAACAACATTTTGCAAAACAATTTTTTTGTTAAACTATTATTTTGTGTATTTTGTGCTTTAAGTAAAGTTCATTGACACTTTCTCCACCGTCATGACGGTTCTGACGGTTTTATATTTATACAGATAGAAAGAACACACATTCTGTCTCTATGGTGTATGAAATAAACCAGCAAAAAAATCAACAAAAAACAACAACAACAACGAAATTGAAATTGAAAGAATACAAAAAAACAAGACACTACATAAAAGGGGAAAAATTATAAAATATAGCTACATTTTGAGTACTCTCTCCTTCTCTCGTTTTTATGGTTTTTAGTTCTCTTTCACAGTGGACTTTTGAATTTTATTAGTTTTAATGTTTTATAGTTTTAAATTATTTTCTGATTTTTTGCATTGTTTTCAAGAAGATTTTTCTCTTTCAAAACTATCTCTTTTGTGTTGTGTTAGTCTCTTTTGCTGGCGAGTAGATAATGAAGATAAAGATGGATGGAGAAAATAGTTCATTTTCTAACTATTGCCATGCCATTAGATACAGTTGTATGTTTTATGTACTATTTTTTTCTCTTTAATAGTTTTTGTCCCGTTTGTTTTATTATTTTTTTTGTATTTTAAACTCCTCCATGGGGAGCCTAAACGGCCAAATCTGTCAGATAATGCTTCCGTTTTGGGAGTTTTTTTTTTCTTTTCGTGCATGTATACATATAGAACCGTTTTATCAGAGAGACTTAGCAAACTTAAAATTGTCGGAAAGTTTTCACGTCCATTAAACATTAAGGACGTGCAAATGTATGAAATGGTTAATATGGTTTTTAAGGAGTTGTTAATCTGATTTAAAGGGTATTTAAAGTCAATTTATTTGGTTTTGTTGATATAAAAAAAAAAAAAAACGGAAAGAAAAAGTTAAGTAAAAGCCTTCAAATGGCGCCCAACAAAGCTGGATTCGCAAACAAAAATTCAATGAAGTCTTAAATCGTACAAACTAACATTGAACTTTTTGTGTAAATATTTAGTTAAATAAATACCAAAGAGATAACTGTCTTAAAAAAGGGGAGCTTCGTCAAAACAAAGACACAAAAATAGACCAAACATTTTTTCCACGAGTACGGCTATGTGCTGTGTTTTCTTAAAGTTTTCAAACTATGAAAATCACTTCTTAACAGACCATCGAAAATTTCAAAGAAAACAACCAAAAACGTTTAACAGCATTATTTCATCGAAGAAAACTTTGCACATTGCACACTTCCAATTCAATGAAAATCTCACCAGAACAGTCTTAAGAACACTTACATATACAAATTTCATCAAAATCGGTCCAGTCATTCTTAAGTTATTCATTGAATTTTTTTTAAATAATCATTTGACAAAAAATTAAACAAAAATATTTGTTTCGTAAGGAACACGAATCATTCGTAGATTTGATGATTGCATTCATTAGGACAACGAAACTTTCATGAATTTCATTTTTACCTTTTACTTTATTTATGTATTCTCATAGCAAACAAACCATTAAGGAATATATTTTCACTACGAAAACAAATCTTTCATTAAATTGATAATTTCATTGAGTTCTGAGTGAAGTCAATGAAAATCACTTCTTAACCGAACTCCAAGAATTTCGAATAAAAAACTACAAAATATTTGTTTCATTTTTTTATACAAAAATACTTAAAACACTTCCATTCAATCGCACTACCACCAACAAATTTTAACAACAAATACAAATTCCACCAAAATCGGTTCAGTCGTTCCTGAGCTATTCAGAAATTTGTTTTGAAATATTTGACTGATTGATCTTATAGTCAACAATTACAAAAAAAAATGTTTTTTTTTTCGTTCGGAACACGAATCATTTGTGGAATCGATGACTTCATTCATTTGGACCACGAATATTTCATGGAATTCTTCATTACCTTTTGCTTTATCTTAATATGCCCGTAGAAAACAAAAATCAAGAAATAAATTTTCATTAGCACGATGAATCTTTCATTAAATTGATTATTACATTCAATTCTGAGTAAAGTCAATGAAAATCACTAAAACACAAAACTGAAAAAATCGTTAAACATTATTTCCTCGAAATGTTTACAAACCACACCTCCTACTGGTTTCCACACACTCTCTCAAAAAAAATATTGGATCAGCAAAAAGTAGAGTCAAAGGTTCATAGCCCGTACTATTAACAATTTTTTAAATTATTAATTTTTTTTCAATTGATTCGTCAGCTGTTAGGAGTCGAAAGTGATTTCCCCATACCTAACGAGTCCATTTAACAAAAACAAAAATCAAGCTGATCAAGCTTAAAACTTCATACCCAAAAAACTGGTCGGTTCTTGACCTCTTCTAAATCGTCAATTAAAGAAGTGAGCAGCGGGTGGAAGGGAATTCCTTAAACGAACTCCAAAAGCAATTAAATTTCGATTCTTGATTATGCCAGCGAAATTCAAAACCATATCGCCGCAATATTTACTACCAAGACAGTTTCAGTTGGAGCCACCACTGCCCAAGGGACTCCAGTTGAAGTTGTCCGTCCAGCAGCGTTGAAGTCAGGTTGCTACAAAAAAAAATCACCGTCGGTAGATTCAATTCAAATGATGTTGTCGTTGTTGATTTCTTGTTGATTGATGGTATGATTCCTTAAATCATTTTTGCTCTTTTTTTTTGTGGATGCTTTCGGATCTTGTTGTCATTTCTTAAAATACAAAAAAAATGTGAACCAAAAAATTCCAGTGCAAGGGAATAAGCCATAAAAATGTGGATTTTAAAAGTGTTAACAAGAACTGTGTATCCAACTTAATCGAAAATAATTAAAATAATTTAAATTTAATAAAAAAAGAATACATACTCCCAAATAGTGAAAACAATAAGAAAAGTACTAGAATGTGATGGATACAGATTTTACTGAATTTTTCAATCAAAACTGGTCGTCGTCAACGTCATCGTCGTCACACCCACAGCCCTTAAGTGGGTCAAATCTAATTCACGCCAGCAATGGTATAAAAATTGAACCCTCATCGTCGTCATCATCATCGTTCATCGATCATCCCAGTCATCATAATCATTCACATCATCATCATCATTTGCATCAACAGCTGACTGGTCATTACCAATCAACATCATCATCGGCAACATCAAATTCTGCACTGATCCTGCAACATCATCATCAACAGCAACATCAACATAACCATCATCATCATAATTCGCATCATCAACATCAGCAACAAAATGCAACACGTGCCTTGTTCGATTCGCCGCAATTCGGTCGAACGACGACCAACAATAATTGCTCTTCGACCAACGGAATTACCTCGACCCAACAACAGCAGCGGCCTACGGCCCTGGACGTGAAGGCAGTCGCTGCAGCGTCATCATCAACACCGGTGAATCATAAGAATTCGCCGATGTCACCGGTTTCAAGTAGTGCTGCAGCAGCCGCTGCTGCTGCACTTCGCCTGCCACTTGATACGACGATCTCGAGAAACTGCAGCAGTAATATGCATCATGCGTTGCACTCGCAACACAGCAGCAATCATCATTCGTCGCCGCAACAGCAGGCGCATCATCACCATCAGCAGCAGCAACATCCGCAGTCACAAAGTCTTCATCATCATCCGCAGCAGCATCATGCAGCATCCGGATCGCTTGTTGCAGCGGCGGTGATGCATCAGCAACACCCGCATCAGCACCATAGCCACCACCACCTGCCTCACCATCATCATCATCATCATCCTCATCCGCATGGTCTGCATGCCGGATTTTTCGGCAACGCATGCGGTAGCGGTGGATCATGCTGTAGTTCTGCGGCAATTAGTAGTACAGCCGGTACAGCAGCGAGTAGCAGTTGCAATGGAAGTAACAATAATAACAACAACAATTGCGGGACCAGCTGCAGCAGCAATAGCTCGTGCAGCAACAAGGCTCTGTGTCCGGCTTTTTCGGACTCTGTCGACAGTACAACACCTCCGCCGCCGGCTTCTAGTTCGTCGTCTTCCTTGTTTATTAGTAGTAATGCGATTGATCATGAAAAAAAGACTGCGAATTCGATAAGAGGTAAGATTTTTTTTGTTCGTCAGCCTTTGGGCCTCTCTGTATTTGTTTGAACTTCTAAAGATTATTTTTTCAAGAATACTCCAAACACCTTTATATACGAATCTATTCGAATCTTATATTTGAAATCGGTCCAGTCTTTAACTCGTGAAATATTTGAAAAATTAATTTAATAATCAGAACTTAAATAAAAATATGTGTTTTCGTTAGGAACACGAATCATTCGTAGAATTGATGATTTCATTCATTAGAATGACGAACTTTTCAGATTCATGATTACCTCTTCTTCAATTTAAGCATCCCCTCAGCAAAAAGAAAATAAGAACGAATTTTTCATTGAGTTAATGATTTCATTCATTAGAACGACGAATTTTTCGTTAAACTGATGAATTCGTAAATCAATTTAACTAAAATAACGCTGTTCCTGAGATCTCCACTTCCAGGCAGCAAGAATCATAAAAAATCTCATTCAATTGTTTACCTTCTTAAAGCAGAATGAAAAATTGCATTGTTGTTATTTGCTAAACACTCAATTCACTCATCTGAAATACGTTGCACATTTTTTTATTTTTCGTGTACAGTGATTCGCGTGTATAGCCCAACAATTACAAGCAATCCACGAGTCTTTAACCTCATTTCGTAATAACGTGTGTTCCCAACTCATAATGACAATAAAACATATTTAACCAGATACCAGAGTTCGAGTAATGACACACAGAAGAATTGTACAGAATTTAATTCAACAACTCAAATCCGTATAAAAATGCAAAAGACAACGACTTTGACTTCTTCTTCAAGAAAAACAAAAAAACCCGAGAAGAAGAAAAGAAAAATGACAACAGCAGAAAATAAGTGCTTTTGTAATTTACAATAAATGTTGTAAGGCCCCATGTTCCAGGTTCCATATTTTTTTTTTTTTTGTTGTGTGTATGCACAGAGGTCACAACAGAATGAAAATAAATAAACTATATGACGCAGATATTCTGGGGGGTAAAGTTGTGAATCTATAGAAATATTTGAAAGAAGTTAAAATTTTAATTTATAATCTTTTTCAATTTGGGGTGACCATACCAAACTTTCTTCAAAGTTTTTTCAAAAAAAATGTCGATCAATCGATATTCACTTTAGAAAAAGAAAACAGGAACAAATCAATCGAGTGAATGTTCTCTCAAGAACCAAAACACAACACTCACTTCTGTACTATAAATTTATCTCATGCAACTAAAGCTGCACTGCGAGTAAACATTAAAAAAATGTTTCGTTTTATTTATCTTTACGAATGTAGATGATTTTTGTGAACCGAAAAAGTCATCAACCCCAAAAATTCTCTTCTCTCTGGGGCTTTGTCGATTCCAAGAGGAACATTGATTTCTTGCTTACTACTTCAAAGTACTTAAAGACACGTGGCCTTTCATTCAGTATTGCATTTAAGTTGAATTTAGGTTGCCAAGTGATTCCCGACTCTGCATTCATGCTTCTGAAGGAATTCCTTATTTCAACCACCACAGGTGGTGGTTTTTTGTCAGCTTATTTAAATTTCAATTGATTTGCAAACGATCGATCAAAATATGTTTTCTTTTTATTTCGGTTGCAATAATTTTCGAAATGATTCATCCGGTTGTGGTGCTCGGTGTTCGAGAAACCGATGGAAAAGTGTAGGGCATTTGAATGCGACGATGATTGTTGAGTTTGTAATTTTGTTTGTATTTTGAATGTCATTGCACCCACTTGAGTGAATTTGATTGCATTTTTATAAGAAATGCAGAATAAAGTCACGTTCAGTAAATATGATGAAATTATGCATTTACCACTGTGTGCAAGCTTGTGCTGTGTTTTTCATTTTGATGAACATCATCAAAAGTTGTGGAACTTTCGAAATTTAATGTGGTGTTTTTTTAATAGAGTTCTTATTGTTTTGAGAGTTTTACTTGTAACAAAGTTTAAAAAAAAGCAGTACACTTTAAATCAATTGATTTTTAATGGTTCTGACAAGTTCAATGTCACGTCTATGAAACGGATGAGGGACACTAAGTCAAGGTTGCCCTTACGTGCTGATTCAAGTAACATTATATCAAGTGGAGTGATTTCATACTTACTGGTACTGATTGGAAATTAGTTCGTAATAATATTTTTGTTGATTTAAATAAATAGAGTGGCGCGACAGCTCTTGAAGAGCCAAGGCCTAAGTGGCTTACTCTCATTCAGCAATTCTCTAGGTGCGTGTGAAGAATTGAGGGGACCTACAATTTTACGCCGATTCCGAACGGCAAAGTTGAGAAGCACTTTTTCATGACAGATGATACTCTTGGAAGTTTTGTCAGCTCTTCGCAAGAGGCAGTGTCCGTGAAAGATGAAATAAAAACTTTGGGCCTGAGTAGGATTCGAACCCACGACGTTCTGCTTAGCAGCCAACGCACCTAACCACTAAGCTACGGACACTACACTTTTGTTGATTTATCTTCATTAAAATTGCAACAGCAAAATGTAATCATATTGTCTGGACTTCATTGAAGTAAGTAGACATTTTCTTAATGAAAAAAAATTCCGCTACAACCAACTGTTACAACATCTTTGCGGTATAAGTTGAAGATTTTAGGATCTGAAGCATTGTTGCTGTTCATTAAATTGACCTTACTCAATCCTTTAGGTTAACCTTGTGTAGCACATTAAATTTGCTGCAGAGCCTTTTTGTTATAGAACCAACAGGAACAGGTAGAGAAACCATTAGATTTTTTTACAAGGACTTGCTTACTCTTTCTAAGCCGCTGGTATAATATTGGACCTCTTAGTTGATTACGAACATATTGTACTTCGTGCATAGACCCCTTCATCTAGATAATCTCACCGGACGCTTTTGCATCATCAGTAACTTGTTCCTTGTACCGGAGGTTCGGTCTCCTGATCGTCTCGAAGCTGTGGGCTGCGAATAGAAGACTTTCCTTCATTCGCTTGATGCGACCGAGCCAATGTAGTCGTCTTTTCTTGGCTTTCTGGATTACATCCACATCTTTGTACAGCTCGTACAGTTCGCGGTTGAACCATCCTCTCCATTCGCCATTTTCACATACAGGACCGAAAATCCGTCGAAGGATTTTCCCCTTTTTTTGCTCACTCGGCGCCGTGCTCCGCCGCATAGTGGGACTGGTACAATCAAATTCTTGTATGGTAGGCCCTTTTTTTTAACTTTCACTGAAATCGGAAAGAAGATACTTAAGATAAAACTCATGACATTGGTGGCTTAAATGTTGTCTTCATAAATTTAAATTGTTTAAAATAATAAATAAAGCAATTCCATTGAATACATTGAAAGCATTGATGGGATATGAACACTTTGCACAGTGCAATATCCTTTTTTTGCTTACTAATTTGGTGAATAGGTTCACACTGATTACTTAATCTATACATACACATGAAGTACCGTAGGGTTGACATTTAAGGACCACTTGCTTTTCTATGTATTTTCTTATTATTTTTTACTTTATACAAAATCTGTGCCATACATACACCACTGTTTAATTCATTAAAACATAAATTTTCACAGGAGTTCCGAAAGGCTCCATTCTTGGGCCTGATATTTTTCAAAATTGATTTTGATTGCTTTTAATTTGGGGCAGTTTTGAACCCAGTTGTTTGGCCAAGCCAAAGTAGCACCAATAAGGTGTCGTTTGTGGGATCGATGTTTGTGCTAAGGTGGGTGAATTCGAATAGTGACATTCTGTCCTTGGCATGTCCTTTGGTTAATCCCCATTCACTTCATAACCAGTAAGCTGAATGGGCCTCACGTACAGCTCTTTTGGAGTGACTGATGACGTCTATGTCATCAACTAGACAGCGTATTGTTTACCCACATGCCGCACAGCTGGATCAGTTTGTTCGCCACCACAAGGTCTTGGCAATGGATGCTACCATTTGCAGCTTTGAATTCGATAAAAAAAGATAGGTTTCGACTTGAAATTATATAAAGTGTTTAACGTTTCAGACGTTCACATGTTAGATAGGGTTTGCAATATTAAGCTGAGATATGCCTCGATAGTTTTTGCATGACATAGGATCGCCTTTTTTGCAGATGGGGCATATTGAGCTAACAGACCAGTCAGCGGGCATGCATTCTTGCTCTTATACATCTCCGCCATACTTAAAGAGTATCGTTCTGGAACTGGGGGTCTGAGACTGAGTCTTAATTGACTGCTCAGTATTATGCACACTCAGCATCTGCTTGAAGATACGTCTAAAGTTCCTTGTGCTTCGGTGACTAGGTTTCCTTCACTTTTTCGAAGAGAATCGGGTCTTGAAAACCTATAAGACGGTAATCTTTAAGTAGCACTTGTATTTTTTCTAACACAGACACATTGCTGCTCAAAAGAATGCCCTTTGTAAACAGAAAATTACAGCATACTCATATTTTGAGTTTGATCTTTCGCATTTTTCTTCTTTAACCGAAATTTTGGAAAATCAAGATGTTGCAAAACTCTCACAAACCGGTATGCCTGTGGCATGAAATGTGTTCGACCTTCTGTTTCATGAACCTCTACCTAATGGAAGTAACAGCTTTTCAACTCCTCTTCCAACAAAAACAGAAGATTTCGGGTTGTTTCTAGCATTTCGTTCACTATGATCAGAAAACAAGTCATTCTCGTTTGCCTTTTTAAACGAATCAAAATCAAAAATATCATTTTCCCTAAATACCCACATCATGACGCAATTTTCGATTTATTTTCGGAACTCCTTTTACCAAATGTTATTAACCTCAAAAAACATAAAACATTCCAGATTGCCACAAAAAAAAGCCATCGGATCATATCACCTAATTACTTTTCCTTAAAAAAAAGGCATTAAATCATAATTGAAAAGTTTTCAATCTCGCGCTTAAAATCGCTGCCCACTCATCCACAAATATCTGTACAGTCGCTACACCCTCACACAAATTTAAAGAGACAAGAGAAGAGAATTCTCTTTTACCCCAACCGATCAAGAGAATCTCATAAGCAAGAAAAACAGTACAACGTCTCTTAATCTTTAAACCATCTCAATCACGATTAATGTGATATTACTTCATAGCTAATTTATTTTTGTTGCGCGCAATTTTTCACTCTTACCCTTCCTCAAACCCTTTCAGCTAGGATAGACAGAGCAATCTAGTGGGAGGGAAGGGCAACGCATCTCGCCAATATGTACACACAATCGTTAGGTTATTGACTTTTTGAACCACATTTCGCATGATCGTTTACACATTCTCAAGAACTCGATCAGCAGATACAAACGGGAGAGCTAAATACTCGCAAATATGATTACGACGTACGACGAGCGACGTTTACGCTTCGTCGCTGCTGTTTTCCATTTCGTTCTGTATCGTTTAGGAAGCGATGCGATGGCTGAGTGTTGATCGAACAAGCACGGAGCACCCCGAGCGATCATCATCATCATCGTTCGATCTTTGTGATCATTCTGCGAAATGGGGGAGGTGGTTGGTTTGTTTGGTTTTCGGTTGGTATATTGAACTCGTGGTCAGCATCTTATGAATCGCTTGTATTATTGTCTAGAGACCGAGAGCTAGATGCAGCAGGGAAGCGCTTCCATGTTGACTTAGTCTGGTTGGATTTTTGTTTGTCTCTTTTTGTTAATTCGGGAAAATGATGTTTAACGTTGTTTTCTTGGTAGTTTATTTGCAACCGATGAGATGTGCTGAAATAAAAGTCGAGGGATATTTATGTTTTCCAGAAAGACATTAGGGAAATTGCTGGGCGGCAAGAATGTGTAAATATTGATCTTTCAAGTAGGACGTAAGACTCTATAGAATTTTATGGGTTATGGAGTTGTTTCCGCATACCTGGCAATCAAATTTAAGCAAATTCATTGGTTTTGAAACTTCTCGCATAAATTTAAGTTAAATTTCAATCAACTCATATTAAATGGTTCATCGAACCGCACTATTGATTTGGACATTCCATCGCCCAAGCCAAAGTCAATGACTCTCGAGCGAGAAACTTTTGCATAAAATAAGGTCAAACATGCAAAAGCCAACAACAAGGACTATTTGGACTTGGACACGCAAAAACCTAGACCCGTTTTCTGCTTGCAATCTTTTCTCAGAAGCTCATCGGACACAAAAATTGAAAATATTGTTGATCGTTGCCCGCATTTTCTATTTTTCTAATTGTATTTGTTTTCATGTCATGATAAGGTGATAAGAGCAGAGCAGTGTTGTCAGGCATTGCGCCTTTTGAGAGTACAGTCGTCCGTGCGTCGTCGTAAAATAAAAACTATTTTCGAGTGCATTCAACTTTTGGTTTTCAAATGCTTTCACTTTTTCTTGTTTACAATTAACGACGACACACGGACGACGGACGGACGAGTCTCGAGAAATGACAATGCGAGTTCTAGAACTGATAAAATATTTTAAATACTTTTAATGAGAGTGAGGCTTTTTGTTTTCAAGTGGATTAGGAGTGGTCTTGATTAGTCATAACTGGTTAAGGTTCTGAAAGCTCCACTTCTAGCTGTAATGTGGAAATTATTGTTTTCCGTTGTTTTTTGTTTATTTTTCCAATAAGTGCGCCTTGTTGACCTCAATTTAAGTTTAATGATTCATTGAGAAGTGCGTAGGTTGTTGTTGTTGTTGACTTCTTGGGTGATGGGGGAACAAGAAAATCAGCAAAAGTGCCAAAATATCAATTATAGACTTTTAACCTCAATAATTGTGTTGAATGTGATACACATGTTGAAACAGTTGTTGTTTTTGTTTTTTAATAGTTTGTTTGTGAACTTGTTTATTGTGAAAATCAAATTCATGTATGTTTTCGAATTTTATTTTTCAAAAGGGAATTCAACAGATGACACAGAAAAATTGTTAGCATGACTGTTAGAGTGGGTGCGTTCAGAAACTAGAGCAACGAATTACTAATTTAGACTTTGTGGATGAATATTGACGGTAAACTTCGGTGTTCGCTTGTTTGTAAAAATTTACTATTTTAACCTACATACCTACATTTTTGACTTAAAGATAAGAAGTCGAGGTCAGCGTTCAAGAGAGTTACTTACTTACTTACTTAAGCTGGCGCTACAGTTCGTTGTGAAGTTTGGTCTCAATCACCAGCTAGGTCCCTAGCTAGCTCTCTCCAGTTTTGAACTTCAAGTTTATTGAGGTCCTGAGGTCCTCTTCCACTTTAACGCGCCACCTGAGTCGCAGTCTTCCTGTACTTCTAAGTCCCTCGGGAATAGTGTCGAAGTCTTTCCGGGCCCGAGCATTGGTGTCCATCCGCTCTAAATGACCAACTATCTGAGTCTCTTGACCTTCAACTTTCTGGCTAGGTCCGTGCCGTTGTACAACCCGTTAAGTTCTCTGTTAAATTTTCTTCTCCATTCTCCATCAATGCAAACAGGGCCGAAGATGACCCGAAGAGCTTTCCTCCTTGTCAAAGTCCAGGCTTCTACACCATACAACAGGACTGGAATGAGGAGGGTGTTATACAGTTTTACCTTAGTAGCTCGAGAAAGCTCAGTTGCTTTCTTAGTCCAAAGAAAGAGTTATTCTTTGTCTAATCTCGGCGCTGGTGTTATTGCCCGTGTTAATAGCGGAGCCTATGTAGACAAACTCCTCTGTCCGAGCCGTCTGTGCCCTTACTCGAAGACAGCATATATTTCCTTTTGCCCTCATTTACCGCTTAACCGCCATTAACATCACGCTGTGTTCTTCCCATTATATCAATATCATCGGCGTAATGAGAGGTTGATCAGAATTTTGGAAGATAGTGCCTCATGGTCTAGTTTTGCACTATCTTCTCAATAACGATGTTAAAGAAATCGCATGATTGTGGATCGCCGACTACGTAAGCTCGTTACCAACCTTGATGGCGCAGCGTGAGTTCTCCATCGTCATTTTGCATAAAAGAACGAGCTTGGCAATCCCTGTCAAAACTAGACATAGCTTCAAATAGTTCCTCTCGATAGATGCTGTCGTACACGGCCTTAAAAGTGATGAAAAGATGGTGGGTATCGATTTGGAGTTCATAGGTTTTCTCCACGATCTGCCGCAAAGTGAAAATTTAGTCGATGGCTTACTTTCCCGGTCTGAAGTCACATTGATAAGAACCAATCAGACTGTAGACGAAAGGCTTCAGACGTTCACATATTACGACAGAGAGGATTTTGTGGGCTATGTTTAGCAGGCGCAGTTTAGGGGATGTCCCTTTTTGAGGTTTGGACAAAAAGTGCTGAGGTTCCGTTCATCATCTGTACATTCTTTCGACTATCTTACAGATGATTTGGTGTACGCTTCTATCTAGAACGTTGCCTACTCCTTTGAACAGCTTGGCAGCTATACCATCTGCTCTAGCGGCTTTGTTGGATTTTGGCCGTGATATTGTCCTTTTCACTTCTTCTAGGTAATAATCACGAAATTGACGGTGGGATTTTGTTCGTCGTCGAGTCTTTTCAAATACCCAGCATAGACTGCCGTTCTACTATGATGTTCCCTTGTTTAAAAATTGAACAACAAGATCCTTAATAATAATTTATTGGTCTATGTGTTATGGCTTCTGACTCAGTTGGTCTTATTCGCTTTAACTGGCAGAAACAGAGCCAGTTGCGGAGCATCGTATGGCAAGTGTTGCATTCTTAAAAAAGATTGAACTAGAAATGTCGACCAAATATGGCTCACAGAAATTTAAAAAAATATTAGGGTACCCCTAAAAAAATATGTCATCCAAAACTTTACAAAGTGAATGCTTTCAGAAGCGACTCTTAAACTTTTAATCCGAACCTTCTCATACAACTTATTTTTCTTACAAATTCCAACTAATAGGATTGCTTATATTACACTAAAACGGACCGCCCCACTCTGTCCTCCAAGCGAATTTCCCGATAAATTTTTCGTAATCACAATAAAGAAACAAAAATTGGTCCTGAAACAACTTCGTAGCCAGCTTAAACCGCAAAGTAAACTCCGTCTTAAACTAATGAAGGATGCATGTTGTCTTCTGGATTCGATCCTGTGAGCTCCTCCTAATGACCTAATTCAAATAAAATAAGTTTTGATTGAGGAAAAAAATCTCATTAAATAAGACAACTGATGTGTGTCAAAAAAAAAGAAGAGACCAAAAATGTAAATTATTAATAATTTCTTGACAGCCCACAAAATTAATTTCAAAAACGTCAATTCAAACACATTTCAAGTCATCTTCATCAACATCATTTAAATGTCCTACAGGAATTTTTCCCACTATCCATTTCGACTTATGTACTCCATTCGAGGAGGAACAATTTTAACAGTAGTCCCAAAATAACACAAAAAAAACCTTCTTGAGGAAAAATTAAATCATTTCTGCAAAAAACTCTCTTTTTTTAATTCATTTTTTTGTGTTCCCTGTCAGACGAGACCTAAAGACTATCCATCCATCCCCCTGCGACACACTCAACTCGACATTCCAATGGTCGTTTAACAACCCTATGTTACTTGTGCGTCCTCCTCCACTTCGTTTATCTACTAGCTGCATTGCAACTGCAACAACATTGCATTGCACAGAAGAAAAAAAAAAACACTCAGCTGGGTAGTGCGCTCTTATTTTAATTCAATTTTCCTTCTGGCAAAAGAGCAAAACGTTTTCAATTGAATGTAGAGCAACGGATTTACATTATGTAATTCTGGCACACACACACACACACACGCTCGCAATTTCTATACAAAAAAAAGGAAACGTAAATAAATAAATAAAACAAGAAAATAACATTTTGCACAATTTTATTTATGTGCTTTGCATGTATGTAGTTTAGTAGTTTTGTCGCTCTCTTTGCTGCTCTGTTGTTGCTGTTTGTATTGTTTGTTGGACTAGTGAACTAGCGGTATATAGCTATATGGAATTTGTAGCTTCCGAATTTTCGCAGTCTATTCGCAATGCAATTTATATTCGGATAGGTCATGACAATTGCTGAAGTACACTCTGTATCGTTGGATTGGGTATGTTTCTCTTCAATGGAAACACTAGGAATTCGTTGAATCTATTCAACTTCGCTGTATTGTAGGTTGACATATTTTTTAATCAACATACCAGTCGGTACAAAAAAGAATTACAATAAATTTGACAAACCATATGACAGTCAAAAGAACGACAATCATACCTTTGAACAGCATTGTTGAACCTTATCAGATTAACTGTGCGAAACTGGCTGTGAGTTGCTTGATTGGATTTTGTTATGGCAGCAAAATGACAATCGCGAGGGAAAATGTGCGCACCGGAAATTTCCGGCAATGTTTGTTGCAAAATTATTGTTGACAATTGGTTGCAAAAGAATTTGTGCTCCTTTAGAATTGTTGGGAGATTTCGACAGATGTCATTTTTAAGACTACGATCGTCTATTGTTCTTGAAATTTTCGCAAGAATAGTTTTCCTTAATGTCATTAAGATGAAGAAAGACATGACATGACATTCTTTCGATCTGTTTTGAAATATCAAAAACTGTTTTTGCAAACTCGTGAGCAAATTCACAAATGCAAGACTTGGATGACATCGAACCTTCAGAGTTCAAAGTGAACCAACATTGCCCTCAATTTTTGGTAATCTTTATTCCTGTTGACAACTCCTTCATCTAAGTTACAAGCAGTTTGATGATATAAGTCTCTAATCGCCTTTCTGCACTTTGACCTTAAAAAAAAAGGAAAGACCCTTAGACGGCATTATACGTTCCAACGATGACAACAAAAGCTCTCAACAAAACCAACGCACATTTCTTTGAATTCCATTAATATCTCTTCCAGTTCAAGTCAATGACCCAACATTATTTGTTGACCCACTTCGAATCCAAAAAGGTTATTGACTCTCAGCAACACCCACCATCAAAAAATGTCACTCTGGCTAATCTCCCAGAACACGAGACCATTTAGAATAAAAAAGGACGCACGCTTCCTTACCTCCACAAAACAAAAATTCATTGACCTAGGAAGCTAATTAATGTCCCTGAAACCTCTTAGTTTCATATCAAATCGTTCTTACATCTACGTGACGTTTGTTACCCAAATCGTACCTCCTTAAAAACGCCTCGTCCCCACGGATGGGGATGGGGGTCCCTCAAGAAAGCATAAAACACAAGAATAAACGTTTCCTATCAATAAAAACGTTAGGTTTTATGTTCAGGCTTTTCTCAAAGCCTTCGTTATCTTGGCATCAAATATTTACAAAAATTCATCATCATCAACACTCACTCTACTCACTCGTCGTGAATCGTTGTCAGGGTGTATTGACCTCAATTTCATGAATCCCCAACATCTATACGTCACCCAAGAAAATTCAAAAAGCCTACACGGCTTAAGGGTGTTGTACTGTACGAGAGACAAAGTGACTCAGTAGGCGGGCGGGCGGCATGTGTGTGATTGTCAAAAATCTCACAAAATAGGCCCGAATTTGTTATTTTTCGGCAAAAAGGTTAATGGACTTTCCCTTTTGTGTGTTCTTAGTCAGTAGGCAAGGTGGCGGAATTTTCTCATTCACAAAATTTAGCATAACAGTTCGTTAACCTTAAACTAACGATATGGCTATGATATGAGGCTTGAAGGGTAGATGGGGGACATAATAGGGAAACAAAAATTGAACACATTTTAATGAAATCAAAAATCGTGAATAACGTTCTAGGCTATAACGAATGCGACCACTCGGTGTCGGTAGATGACGATGACGGATGCCAAGTGCCGTCGTAGGTGTGTTTCTAGAATCTGAATATTTTTATTTATTTATAATTTCGTCGAACGACGATCTTTGCGGGAAGTGAATGAACTCAATTCATGAGTCGATATGATGACTGATGACAAATTGTTTTGTGATGATTGAATTGCGATAATGAGCTTCAGTTTGGTGGATGTGGTATTTGTGATTTGACAGCGCAGCGGAAGATTTGGGGATATGACGAAATATGTGATATTTTGCTGTAACAACTTATGAGATTGATGAATGATGAGTAGACGTAATTCGATGATGGATTTCACGGAATTGATAAAGATGCTTAGCTTTGGTTTTGCTTTTGATAGGAGGCATATGGGGCTTGCATGATGAAGACTTTCTGGAATTTCAAATAGGCAAGAAATTATTCATCGGGTAAGGTTTCTGAAGAAAAAGAAAATATGGTGATTTTGTTCTCGGGGACTCAGGTAGGGTATGAGCAAGTTCAATGACTTACAACGTTTTGATAAAAGGTTGAAAGCATAGGTAAATTTATTTTTTGAAGAATTTACTGCTTATATTTTTCTTTAAGAACACGCCATGAACCCTCTTACCTCTTGGGATTAGGCTCTTTTGACTTGATTACTTTCGATAAAAACAGCCCGCAAAGAATACAGTTAAGGTTTCGCCTTTATTTTCCTTTCATTCATATAGAATTCATTCATATAGAACCTAAAATACCGCGTCTTACACGTCTTCAAAAACTGTCAAATGTGGTGAAGGCTTACAGTTTGTTTTTTTCAGTTAAGTGTTCCCAATTTTCTGAACATAATGTGACTGGTATAGTACTGGTATAGGTATAACTATTGACGAATGGCACAATCTTAATCAAATCATCCACTACTTTTTACAGTGCGGCCGGCAGCCAAGTCTTCTACTCAAACAGTTTCAATCTTCACTAGCAGTGCCATCTAGTTTGCCTGTAAGATAACACCTTTGGCAGTCATGCAGCCAGAGTCGTATTAGATGCGTGGTCGCTGTATTAAACCAAAAATTGATAATAGAGTTGTAATTCTTAATTAACAAAGGCTGGGTAATACTCTCCGGAATCCAAGGCCTGTCTGAGCAAAACACAGTACAACTCAAAAACATTGAACTCTGCCGCTGCCTCAGAGTCAGAAGTAAGAAAGATTTAACGTCAGCACCTAGCAATTATGCCTTATCTGACGGTGGACAATTTCCAACCGAAGTCAGCAATGTCACTATATTTTATTTAAGAGGACACTAAACCTCTCCCTCATGATCCACCAGCATACAAAAGCAAATCTCAACTTTCTAAAGAAAGAAGCGGGTACCCTGCATCTAGATTCACACAAGTACCAATTGAATTAGTGCCAGCCCTTATTCACGGAACCGCACTCAACTTTCAGTCACCGAAAGAAGAGCCGTTGTCCGGTCACGGAAACTGCACTCAACTTTCAGTCACCGAAAGAAGAACCGTAAACCGTGATTTGCGAATAGCAGCTGAGGCCAAACTCAGACAACCACAACCCCCGCGAAGGTCCATCCCACTAGTGAGGTGGCAAATCCTCACTACCCGCGGTACCCAATTGCCCCTGGGTGAGGGGTGGTGTCACATTTTGGTTTTGTATAACCATTCGTTATACAACATTGTTTTTTGTGATCTTTTGTTTGTTTTGCAGCTTTTATCCAACTGGCGGATGAGGGACACCGCTCACCCTCTGTCAAGTATATCCACATTGATCGAAGGGATGAACCAGCCAATCAAGGGACACACCCAACAGGGCGTCTAATTTCATTAACGTTTATCCACATTCGATACTCGTTGATCGTATTTCCTCATTTAATATATACTTAAATATATTATCTTTTAAGGATCGCATTAATCTTCATCATACGTCCTGCTTCAATCCGTCAATTCCATTAGACTAAAGCTGCCTACGTCCGCAGGTTCATGCCAATAAATTGACAAGAACCTCTCAGAGGCACCGCAAGAAGGTGTAGGTCAGCACGTTCACTTACTGGGGAATATGTACTCGGAAACATGTTTCCTTTCTAAATTTCCAGGTCCATGATTTTACCTCCGCCTCAGAGTCAGGAAGATTGTCGGAAGGAGACAAAATTTCCTATTGGGACAGGCTCATGGTGAGGGGGGATCACAGAAAGAGATAGAATAGCCACAGCCTCAAAGTGAAGGGGATTCTCTGAAAGAGGCAAAATATTCTATCGCCCAGCCTCAAGGTGGATGGGAATCTCGGAACTAAGAAAAAGCAAATAAATATTCGGTAAAAATTAGGAACAATCTAAATTGCCCTTAGCCCCATAAGTAGTTGATTAGTATCGATGGGAGAACTACTGCAATTGTAGGAATAAGTAACTTGATTTGTCTACTAAATTCAATTCCTACTTGGAAACTTTTCAGTAACTAGTTGCGAATTATAAGAAGACAGAATAACTGAAATTCTAAGAATATGTGTAATCTATGGTGTTGCCTTCGTTGACATCATCTGCATATATGTCGAGATGAATTAAGGTCTGCGCGGTACGGCTGCTCACTGTTTGGTAGTCAGGGTGCACGGAGTTGCATTTTTTCTTTCTTTAAGTAACTTACTTCAAGTATCAGTACTCGTTTTATTTTCAAAAGTGCTTGAAGTGCTTGAAAGTATTGTTATTGGCAGTAAATATTTTAACTCAATAGGTTGCTTAGTTCTTAGAGTACCAGTACTCATACTTTAATGTTGTACTTACAAACTTAAGTATTTGTACTTGGAAGCTCTGTTATTGTTACTTTTAAGTCAGGGTTCGACTTTATGACTTGTAAGTACACTTAAAAGTACTGTTTCTCACTGGTATACCTGTGAGACCTGTAGTACTTTAACTGTTAAGTACTCAAGCACTTAGGTACTTAAGTACTTGGAAGTCTTAATTCTACTATAATCAAATAAGTATAAAGCGATTGAGTATTTGCTTGGCAAGCGTTGTGCAACTAGTAAATGATGTCGAGCGGTTTATTTTTTCCTTTTTTAGAGTCGGCTCATCCTATTGACGCTCTCACTCATTAATCGATTTTCATTTCATTTCTCAATTATAAAAGCAGTGCCCAAGCAGCTACAGAAAGAAGTATGTTAATCGAATGAGATGAATGACAAAGTCCATAGAGAGCGAATTAATTGAATGTTTGCCTTGTTTAACCTCACAATCGAAAAGTGGACCACCCATCCATTCCTTCAATCGATGAAATGTCAAAATCCAAGCACACTGTGATCTGAGGAGGAAACTACCTCCAAATTGAAAAAGTACATATTTGCATTTGGGAAAATTGGAAAATTTGAAAACATCCTCTCTCATCGTCTCTGGGAGAAACAAATAAATTAATTTGACATTTAACTGACATTTTCTTTTTTTTTCTTCTATTTTCAGCCCAAATCGAAATAATTCCATGTAAGGTGTGTGGTGATAAATCATCTGGTGTACATTATGGTGTTATCACATGTGAAGGCTGCAAAGGTTTCTTTCGTCGATCTCAGAGTTCTGTTGTGAATTATCAATGTCCACGTAATAAACAATGTGTCGTCGATCGTGTTAATCGAAATCGATGTCAGTATTGCAGACTGCAAAAGTGCCTCAAATTAGGAATGAGTCGTGATGGTGAGTTTTTATTGATTACAATTTTTTTTTTCACATGTGCTTTCCCACAGATGTGAGAAATTATAAACGAAGTATGGTCACACCATTTGAAAATGAAGATTTCATAATTCACGAAACAAATGTTAGATGTCATGAGATTGCATTCAAAATGTTCACAGAAAGAGAAGACATTTTTATTTTATTTTTTCGTCGAATTTTATAAGCCAGAAGGTCTTTTTCTATGAGTTTATAGAATTGTTTGGTTCTCAGTGGCAGTTGTGATTTTTGTTCCCGTAGATGGTTAGATTTGTGATTGGCTAACGGGTGGGGAGTTATTTAGTCATTAGAGGAAAATTGTTGGTTTTTTATCAAGTTGATGTATCAGTGAAGCGAGAGGAACGGGTTGAACTGTATAAAGTCAATGCAGTGGGAACTGTAGAACCTTTTCGTTGAACGTTCAGGTATTTTAAGTTCTCATTTGTATGTGTCAATATCAAGAAAGAGCCTTTAAGAATTTGACTTAGGTTTGTCCACATATCCGTATGATATTTGCCTTCTCCAAAATTAGAAGAATAATTAATGTTTTGTGAACGTCTGAAGCCTTTCGTCAACAATCTGATTGGTCCTTATCAATGTGGCTTCAGGCCAGGAAAATCAACCATCGACCACGTTGCGGCAGGTCCTGGAAAAGACCTATGAATCGATACCCACCACCTTTTCATCGATTTTAAGGCCGCGTATGACAGCATCTACAGAGACGAACTGTATAAAGCTATGTCTAGTTTTGGCATCCCTGCCAAACTCGTTCGCTTGTGCAAAATGACGATGGAGAACTCACGCTGCTCCATCAAGGTTGGCAAAGAGCTTACGGAATCTTTCGACGTCAAAAAAGGATTCAGACAAGGCGATGCACCGTCATGCGATTTCTTTAACATCGTTCTTGAGAAGATAGTGCAGAACTCCAACGTCAACACCAGAGGCACTATCTTCCAAAAATCTGTTCAACTTCTGGCGTACGCTGATGATATTGATAGAATGGGAAGAACACAGCGTGATGTCAATGGCGCCTTTGTGAGAACTGAGACAGAAGCGGCAAAAATGGGTTTATCTGTAAATGAGGGAAAACCGAAGTATGTGCTGTCTTCGAGGAAGGACACCCGACACCGACGCGACGGCTCGGACAGAACGTCACAATAGACGCATACAACTTCGAGGTAGTAGAGGAGTTTGTCTCCTAGGCTCCGCTATAAACACGGGCAATAACACCAGCGCCGAGATCAGACGAAGAATAACTCTTGCCAATCGTTTTTTCTTTGGGCTCAATTGAGTGGAAAAGCCCTCTATCGAGCAACTAAGGTAAAATTGTACGACACCCTCATCATCCCAGTCCTGCTGTATGGTGCAGAAGCATGGACCTTGACAAAATCGGATGAATGTGCCTTAGGCTGTTTCGAGATTAAAGTTCTTCGGATAATCTCGGTCGTATGGACCTAGCCAGATAGGTCAAGATCCAGAGACTCAGATGGCTCGGTCATTTCGAGTGGATGGACACCAATGCTTCGGACCGGAAAGCCTTCGACACTATTCCCTAGGGACGTAGTAGGAGAGGAAGACCGCGACTCAGGTGGCGCACTCAAGTGGAAGAGGACCTCAATCAACTTGGAGTGCAAAACTGGAGACAACTTGCTAAGGACCGAGCTAGCTGGCGGAGATTGTTGATTGAGGCCCAAGTCCACAACGGACTGTAGCGCCA
The DNA here is from genome assembly GCA_920937365.1 of Sphaerophoria rueppellii. Lineage (NCBI taxonomy): Eukaryota > Metazoa > Arthropoda > Insecta > Diptera > Syrphidae > Sphaerophoria > Sphaerophoria rueppellii. The sequence continues at coordinate 2,816,656 of CAKKXW010000002.1, forward strand.
CCTTAAGTAAAGTAAGTAAGTAAATAATTTTCCTGAAAAAAGGAACTTCGTCAATTAATGACATGTAGCTCAGCATGTTATTAGTCTATTTAACACGCAGCCAATACCAAAAAAATCTCTTTTCTTCCAATTCAAGCTTACAATACACATATACCAAAGCAATGCAACATATGGAAGTGTTAATTCATTAAAATAGAAAAAACCCGACATCCATAATGAAATGACACTTTACAGAACACGCGTATTCATTAAGTGTCATAGTTCAAGCTTCAAGTCTTCTATGAACGTGTGTTTGTATGTTGAACGCATACGCAATATAAAAAATCATGCCCCATCCAACCCTTTAGAAGGCATGATGAAGGCACATCAGTCGGTGTATTGAGTTTCTTATGAATAAAAAAAAAAATAATAATTTTGAAAGAAAAAAAAACCTCCACAATGAGTGAAAAACTGTTTCAGCCCAGCTTCAACCGCAAAGGACCCTTCATTATGCCTAACTATTCAGCAACCGCAGAAGACGAAAAAGCGAAAGAAGGAAAAAAAACTATAGAACAAGAAACAAGGACTACGACTTGCATTTACTTTTTAATCATTACTGAGGTTGACAAGGACCTCCTTCCTGCCAAAGCATAGTAGTTAGGTCTAGCAGTTCACCCATTGAACCACCGAGAAAAAAAGGAAAGAAAAAAAGAGTTAAATAGAAAAAAAAACCGGAAACAGTGTGAAACTATGAAATATTTAATCAACTCGAAGGATTTCAACACACAAACGAAACCGGGAATTTTCTTTAATTTAATGAAACGGAAAACATTTCCTGTGTTGTGTTTTTTTTTCTTGTCTTCTTCTTCCTATTGAAAAGCATCTACCTTAAAATAGAAAGAAAGGAGTAAACATTTTAAAGGGTTAACAAGAATGTTTCAGCATCAGCACCGCAACCAACCAGTGGCGGCGTAAATATTCCCAATAGCACTTAACGACCGACGACGACGACAACACAGAGAGATACCAAAAGAGAAGAAAAGAGAAAACGTCGAAAATCTGAAAGATCTAAGAGGAAAACTATCCTTTAACTATCTCTGACTCCTTTTATCAGAAAAAAAAAACACAGAAATAAGTATAGTTCATTGAACCATGGACTCTGGAAAGGATGAGATGAAGAACAAAAAATAGAAAACAAAGATATAAAAAGAAATCCTTCTTCGGGGCAAGCCATATTATTTATTTTGTGTAGTTTCCCCTTTACCTATGAACATCGTTGTGCCTATGCAAGCCGGTAGACAGGATGAGGTCCTTTCTTGCTTGTTCCTTAGTTCTGAATGGACAGTTTGGAGTGTGGGAATAACAAACTATCTTTCGCCATCTGGCTATAAGCCATAAGTGATGGAAGTTTGATTGTGGAGCAGCAGGATGTTGATCACAAAAATTGTAAGATTTTGATGAAAGCAGCAATGGGACGTTTGCGTGAGAACATCAAGTTTCGGTTATAAGCCTTGCGAAGGTTGAAAATGTTATATTTATATGCGATCCCACTTCTGAAATTGTAATTTTAACCAAACACTTCCTGGTTTTTAATTCAATTTAAAAGAAAATCGAAGAAAACAACACCCAAACCATCCTCAAAACACTAAGGCGTTTCCCCCTAAGATCGATGAACAAATTACAAATTTGTTAACCGTCAATCGGAACCGCCTCCCATTCATAACTAACGAAATATTTCCCAAGCATTCGAGCCCATATCTCTGAGCTTGAAGGTTACTTTGAAATGTTCATCATCCATCGCACAAACAACGTTGTATTTGTTTCTTTGGTTTGGTCTGAAGATTGAGATGAATAATCGTTAATCAAAAGTTTTGAATGAATTAACAAGATGCAACATCTTTGTGGCTTGTAAGGTTATACTAGCATCTAACACCAGCTACGTTCCTTGGTCTGTCGGCTTGTTCAGAGCATGGTGAGGGTTTAATTTATTTGCATATTATTCGTTTGAATGGCAAATGCAATAAGAAAACATTTTTTGATGGACAATGATGCTATGGAGATGCACTTTGGGTAAATTGTTGATAAGTCTCATGACCTTAAAGTTGAAGGAATGATATTAATATAAGATTTCAATGAAAAGTGTTCGATGGCAAGGCGGTTTTGAAGTCAATTTTGATGCTTGTGTGAAGCAGCGCCGTAGGGTATGCAATGAATTGAACAAGTAGTAGAAAATTTATTGTGTATTCAGCTCGAAATTTTACAGTCCTCTAAACTCTCTTTCTAAACTGGAAAAAGCGCAGGTTTTCTCTTCCAATGTCACAATAACTGCTTTGCAAACTCTTCAAGTTCTTAACAAGAAAAAAGTATCGGTACCTAGATTCAGCCTTGATGCACTCCATCATTTTCACGTTATTTTTTAGTTAACGTAACAATTTTTTTTATTTTTCATTACAGCCGTAAAATTCGGTCGAATGTCGAAGAAACAACGTGAAAAAGTCGAAGACGAAGTGCGATTTCATCGAGCGCAAATGCGCGCCCAAAGCGACGCAGCCCCCGACAGTTCAGTGTTCGATACACAAACGCCGTCAAGCAGTGATCAATTACATCACAGTTACAATGGGTATACAACTTTTGATTACCACATATTGCATTTCATTAAACAAATTTACTCATCATGCCTTTTCACATGCATACTCTTAATTAATTATTTCTCTTTTTGTTCCTTTCAAAATGTATCATATACTATTTTTTTTGTATTCCATTCAAATTTGTGTGTCAAAACCAACATCAAAATCAAACCAAAACGAAAAAAAAAATCCAACACAAAATTCCTTTTTCTCTATTTTTCTATGCGATTTAATAACAAAAATTTGGCCAAAAATACCCCACCTTCCCACAACCGATAAAAAAAAAATTAAAAAAAAAAAAACAAAAACAAAAACCAAATACCAAAAAAAACCAAAATCGAAATAAAAAATTTCCTAGCTATGGATATTCAAGCAATGAAGTTGGATACGGTAGTCCGTATGGCTACTCAGCATCAGTGACGCCCCAACAGACGATGCCCTATGATATTTCAGCGGACTACGCCGTGGACAGTACAACATACGAGCCTGTGAGAAATATGATTGACTCAGATTTCATTGGTCACGGTATGTATTACTTCAACTTTTTTTCACTAATGTTTTCCTTGTTTTGTTCTGAATTCAAACCTTTCCAAATTTTGTACAAAAAATATTTCATAAAACCTTCCAAAAACTAGTTGATTTCAGAGCAATTATTAGAAATCTAGTACAATTTTCAATGAGCAAATGTTGACAATATTTCCGGACATACCCTTCTTGTCATTGTGAATTGGTCGTATTATTTCGATATGAAAGGAAAGGGAGAGAGAGAGCGAGAGATGAAGAGATGTGTGAAAGCAGCAACAGCATAGTGCAGACCTTAAGACCTGTTCACAATAACCGAGAGAGCGTGTTCACACTAGTGACTAGTTTGCAGTCTGAACAAATTCTTCTTTGAACAAATAAATCTAATTGCTCTGGAATCGAACCATCCAAATTCGTTTATAACTCATTGGCGAAATTCACATGTTCATAAAAAGAAAAATAACACAGGGCTTAACTATTTGAAACCTTTGTATGCAGTTGTTGATCCCTTGTTCCTGTAGCACCCCGAATTTTGTTTGCTTTTCTTTTTACATAAACGCATTGGAAACAATTATTTATTTTTCACTGTTTCTTGTTAAATAAAAACAAAAACTAATCACCCTATATGTAAAAATGCTCGTTAAATATTGTTAATCGTTCAGTTCTTAAGGGAGGGCTTTTGTGGACCGTTTTGTGTATGTTGATTTCTTCACAATGCTCAAGTCTTCTTGTAGAATCGTTTAAGTTTCCTTAAAGTTTCCATTTTCATTTACAAAATCCTTGCACAGGGTGTTCCTATTTTTTTTCTTTATGTTTAAGTTTGTGTAAGAAATAATTTTTCGTTGTGTGATGTCGAAAAGTTCAGCCGTTTTGAACTCCTCGGAGCCACCCTGTTGATTGAGCATCATCTCTATAGCTTTACTATGCACTCAAAATTTATCCTGACTTTAAGAACGGTCCACATAAGCTGTCGTAATAAAAACCCTTGATTGTTGTTGACTTGCACCCCACAACCCTTTCAGAAAAAAAGCTTGTGTCGTTTTCATTCACAAAATTCACTATCATTTCACATAAATACATAATTCAGAGACATTCCACTAGTTAAAAATCTTCAAATGGCAACACCTAGCTTTAAAACCATCTCGAATCACAACAGCGTTGCCGTTATTAAGAATAAAAACAGGAGCGTGCGTTTTTTTTTTTTCCTTTTTTTTTTAATTTCGTTTTGTCCATTTTGATTTTAAAATTCAACAACCCCTTGTGACAAACAAAAATAGGACAGCCCTGGTCAAAATTTGCTCCCAAAATTATTGTCCTTGTTTATTGATTTCTGACTCCCAAGCCAACCAAAAAAAGAAATGCAAAAACAACATAAAAGCAAAACCTTGAAACAATACACGTTTTGTAGGCAATAATTCATTAAGACGCGGCACCCCATCGGACTGCTGTCATACCGATTCGAATCCCAGTACCGGAGGTGGCAGCGCTGGCGTTGGTAGTGCGACCAGTAATAATAGTAATAATGGGGCTGCTGACGTATCAGCAAGTAGTGTTGTTGTTGTTGTTAGTGGCTCAAATTCTGGTTCACATTCAAATCATCCATCAGACCATCATAACAATCATCATCTCCATCATCAGCCCCCGCATCAAGTTCATCATTCTTCAGCATCGCATCCTGCCACGCCAAGCACTACAACATCGGTCAGCAATCAGCAGCAGCAACAACAACAAACACAGCAACAGCAACACCAACACCAACATCATCCACAGCAGCCCCTAGCACCAACACAAAATAACGCCCCCTTCGCAATTTCCGTAACGGCAGCGTCACAAATGACCCAAGTTAGTTTCATTGACGATGAAAGTTCCTGTGATTCGAGATGGGGTAAGGCGTTAGCAGAGAGACAGGGACGATTTGTATTCGCTCCCATCCAAATGAAAAAATTCAAACACAAGAATGGTTTTAGACCTAAATGATGGAAGAAGTCTTTTAAGTTTTTTTGTCATTCTATCTGTTTTCCAAAACAAAAAACACAACATTGGCCATTGAAAACTTGTTTTTTTTCTTAGAATCGAAAAAACTTATTTGACCAAAATACCGTTATTTGTATAGTTTCCTCTCTGAAATTCATTTGGTTTTTTGTTCGCATGTTCATTTACGTTCCCCTTTGTTTCACTTGCTTATTCTTTAAATTTGTTTTCGTTTTTAGAAAATGTTTCGACAAAAAGTTTGTAGTTTTTGTTTTTGGGCTTTTTGAATCCAATTTTTGATGAAACTTCGAAGCTTTTTTGTTTGTTGGAAAAAAAAACTTTGAAAATGTTTTGATTGATTTATTTTGCTTGCAGCCGATGGCGATATCAACGAAGTTCTGATAAAGACGTTAGCGGAAGCACATGCAAATACAAACACAAAATTAGAAATTGTGCATGAAATGTTCAGAAAGCCACAGGTAAGGCAGCAGTTATATTTGTTTGAAACTAAAGCATTTTCTAATTTGTTTCTGTTTTGAAGGATGTAACGCGAATACTTTATTACAAAAATCTCGGCCAAGAGGAACTTTGGCTAGACTGCGCTGAAAAGCTAACACAAATGATACAAAACATAATCGAATTTGCTAAACTGATACCTGGTTTTATGCGGTTAAGTCAGGACGATCAGGTAAATGCTTAAAAGTCAAACTTTTGTGTTTAAAAATCAATATTTTCTGCATAAATTACATGAACTCTTGAGTCACCGTATTTCTCTACGAATAACCCTCGATTCACTGTACATTTTTTTTTCATTCCTTCTTCCACTCCACACAATACCAATAACTCTACATTCTTTTTCAGATTCTTCTATTAAAAACTGGATCGTTTGAGTTAGCGATCGTACGAATGTCACGTCTGTTAGATCTCTCACAGAATGCCGTATTATACGGCGATGTAATGCTGCCGCAAGAAGCCTTCTACACTTCCGATTCGTATGAGATGCGATTAGTGTCGTGTATCTTTGAGACAGCAAAATCAATTGCCGAATTGAAACTGACTGAAACCGAATTGGCTTTATATCAAAGTTTAGTACTGTTGTGGCCAGGTATGCTTTCATCGCAAACACTAAACTATATGGAACACTACAACTATTTCCTGTTTATTTTTAGAACGAAATGGTGTTCGTGGAAATACAGAAATTCAGAGGCTATTCAATCTGAGTATGAATGCCATTAGACAAGAGCTCGAAGCCAATCATGCACCATTGAAGGGTGATGTCACAGTGCTGGATACGCTGTTAAACAAAATACCAACCTTCCGGTAAACATTTTTTTTTTTTTTTTAAGTTTGAAAATATGCAAATGGCTTTTTTTACTCATAGTGAACTGTCAATAATGCACATGGAGGCGCTGAGTAAATTCAAACAAGAACACACAAATCTGGTGTTCCCGGCATTGTACAAAGAACTATTCTCAATAGATTCGCCGCAGGATCTGACATAACAGCAAGCCGGCAACACTGCCGCACCATCAACAACAGTAGCTGCAACAGCAACAGCAACATCAGTTGCATCACCACAGGAGTAAACAAAAATTACAACAAAAACAAAAACACAATAAAACCATTGCAAATATATAATACAAAAAATTATAATAGTTTAAAAAATATATATAAAAATAATACGAAAAAAACACGTTTATACATTTTTTTAAAAGTAAAGAAAAAAAATATTGTTTAAGTATAAATAAAATATTAAAAATAAAAGCAGCGTTACCAACAAAAAACAAAAAAACGAAAAATAGTCTTAAAGATTCTCATTCAAAAAAAATTATTAACTCACGCATACACGCAGTTTTTAAGTTTTGTCAGATGAAAACAAAAACAGAATTCAAGAAAACGTAAACAAAAAAATTATCCATAGAACAATATAAACAGTTTTTAGCAATATTCTCTCTCTCAAATAAGAAATTTAACAAAAAAGGCAAACATACATACATTTATATAAACTCCCTCCCCAAAATATAAAATAAAATAACAAAACACCAGAGACTTAAACAAAAAAAAAAAAACAATGAAACTTACACACAAATTACATACGAAAGAAAAAAGCAAAAAATTAACTTTTTGAGACTTACCGTTAAATAAAAAAAAAATCGAAAAGTTTTTATTTTTCGTAAAAATAAATTTAAAGCTAAAACTAAAATGATCAATTAAAAAGAACAATTTTTGACAGTTTGGACAGTTAATTTATTGATTTACAGAAAAGAGACTTTAAGGCAATTTGAATGACTGTTTTTAGGATACATACATTTTTTTTTATTTTTCTTTTAGAAAATAGGCTTCATCAAAAAATAATTTTTTACTCAAATTTCACACGCATCAAAATTCTGTCATCCCGTTTTCTATTTTCGGTTTTCAAGTAACTGATCGGTATGCGCATTCTTATTAATGACAAGAAGACCGCTAGTTGGGATGCTGGGGTTCGTTTGAAGGACTGAATATTGTTTTTAAGTGGCAACACTTATTGCTTCCTTCTCCATACAAAATTTGTTTCAATATAAATAACTTGACTACGGTTTTTTTAAAAACAAAAATTAGTTCTGTGATATTTTTTTGTTGAACTTGTTCCAGACGTAATTCAGTACGTACTCATGAGAGCCAAGTACCAATACTTTTCAAGCCTTTTGGTACTTAAATATATCAAACGGCAAAGTCAGTACTTTCAGTAGCAGTATTTTCCAATTTCAAGTATCAGTACCATCACTTTCAAGTACCAGTTAAAGTATTTTCGAGTAGTAGTACTTGACTTTCGAGTACTTTAAATTTAGTGCTGCTTATCTAACTGGTGTGGACTCTAGGAGATGCTAAGGCATACCTGGAAATATTGGTACCAGTACTTTTAAGTACCAATAAAGTACTTGAGAGTTAAAATTAGGTACTTGCTTTTGATTTTTTTAAGAAATCAATTACAGGACACGAAAAAATCTTTACCAATAAAAGGATACTTAGCCAGAAGTATCAGTCCTTGAATGGACCTAAGTACTAAAGTGACTTGTTGCTCTTTTTGTTCCAACTGTTTTTTTTTCAACAATTTGGACTGAATTTGTAAGAAATTGGGCCAAAAACGAAAAAGTGAAAGTTCCCAAACCCATTTCATATTTTCTCTTGAAGCACTTATCATACCTCACAGTCGCAAGAAATTTCATTTTATTTTATCGCTTCCCACAAAAAGTCTAGTTCCACAAAAAGAAGGCGTTTGAAAGTTCACATTTTGAGACTGAAATTACAGCAACATCACTTAAAAATACTGAGTATTCCAAGACTTATTTTACTTTATTTTTCCAAAAAGAAAAAAATTCATCAGCAAGTCACAGCGCAAACATATGCAATGCAAGATAAGAGTTGTTGCCTCTAGACTTTTGTGGCATTAAATCAGGAAACGCTTTTTTCCAGTCAGTCTTCAATCGTTTCAAGTACCTTCAAAACACACTCATCTCGACTAGCTTTCCAACGAACAAGAATCTTTGACGGACACACATTATTTCTAACATGTATTAAAAATAAAAACAGTGGTTAGGGTTAGCATAATAATTTTAATGATAAAAACATTTAACAACGCAATTTTTGTCATTTCGAAAAAAAAACTAAAAACATAAAAATAATAACATTGAGGCATGGTTTAAAATCTTAAAACAAAAAAGTAAAAATATTATCTAGTTAAGAGAAAAAAAAATATATCTGCCTTAAATCTTAGATTTTATTATTGATTTTAATATTTTTAGTTGTTAAACTTAAGATTTTGTGTAAATTTAAAATTTTATAAACTTATCATTATTCATAAATAAATAATCAACATTTTCATTGTGTTCTATATATAAATATTTTATATAAATGTCGGTTGAAGAGATGATTTTTTTTTTAATTTTAATTCTTATTAAAATATAAAATATTTTTAAAAGCAATTATTAACATATATTTATGTTTGTACAATTAACGAGTTTATTATTTTTTTTTTCTATTTTTTAGTTGTTTCAAAAAACTTAGGTAAATTTTAATGTAGCTAAATTAAAAACATAAAAAAGCAAAAAAATATGCATTAAAAATGGAATGTCTGTATTATTTATAGTTAAATGGAAAAATATATTGTGTAAACATTTCTACAGTATGTAGTTATTTTATTTACAATTTTGTAAATTAAAACAACAAAATTGAAATTAGATTTAATGGAAATGTTTCATTTTTTTTTACTTGTTATAAAGTTATACCAGCCGAGGTTGAACAAAAACCTTCCCGATATACACATACCTACACACACTTTAAGGGTGGTCTTAAAAAGACCATTAAACAATGTCTCGTTCAGCAGAGGTACAAATGCAATATTACTACACAATACACTTTTTATATTTTTTTTCCCTTTTAATTTTTGTTTAACCGAAAAATTTGAGTCTTAAATTTATTTATTTCAATTTTTATTTTCTTAATTCTTTTTTTTTTTCTATTAACTTGTTAATTATTTTTAAAAGTTATAAATCCCATTTTGTTTATTTTTTGTCAAGCCTTATAACAATATAATATGCATGCATGCATTGTTTTATACTTTAAATCGAATAGTTAAAAATATCAGCATCATTTTGTTCATGAACATACAAGTATATATATATATATATATATATATGTTTGTATATAGTTACATATTGTTACATATTTTACCGTAATTATTTTATTTTATTTGTTTGTGTATAAAGAAAATTGAAAATTTAATTTTAATTTTTAATTAACACTCGTCTGAGACTTAAGCTTAAATAAAAAATTAAATAAAAATCAGTTAAAAAATCTTATATCGATCTAAAGGTTAATTTTATTATTTTATAAATTATATTTAAACAAAACAAAAAAAAAGTGAAACGGATAGTTTATAGGTAAATAGAAAACAATAATATAATACATAAAGATTTTTATTTTATAAAATTTTTTAAGTTTGTTTTATTTTTGTGGATTTATTTTGGCTTTTCTGGTTCGCTTTTTTTTCTCACTTTGAAATCTCCTGAGTGAGATTTGACTTGCTTGCAAACCCATGCAAGTAACATCGCTGGAGCTAAAAGTTATTTAAATGTTCCCTTGCACAGCTTTGGAACAGTCAAACTCATAGCTATAGCTATATTTAAAGAAAATTTGCAACTCCATGTGTTAACTTTGACTATCAGAGTTTCGCATCAGTAAAGAGTCCTAATTCCTTAAAAGAGCTTCTAGTTCTACAAACATGCTCTTAACAAATACGTCTCACTTCTTTATCCGAGCAATGTCCACTCTGTAAGTTTTTGCTTCACGAAAGTTCCTTAGAAGTAAAAAAAACCTGCTACGAGCTAACAACAGGAGCTGTTTGTTGTTATTCGCTTAGCATTAAAAAAAACATTTCAAAGACTCTCATAAAACGGAAAGAATTCACTTGAGTCAAAAGAGCATTTTACAATTTGGGAATTATAAAAGAAAACAAGAGGTATGTTCAGCGACACTGTTCTGCACACTTTGGAACAGAAAAGTAAAGCTTTTTGGTGTTCATTGACACATTTTCTGTTCCAAACTGTTCTGATTTGGTGATCATTGAGTCTGTCTAGAACACTTTGGAACAGTTTAGGGCAGGACTTCCTGTTCCATCTTTTAAAGTAGAACACATTTTGTGTTCTAAAACTGTTCTGACATTCCTCATGAAGCTATGCTGTACTGTGCTGTCTTTTTTCTCGCTGAACAAAGCTAAGGTAACAAATGGGTGTTGTTCAGAGCTCCGAACTCTGAGTCTTCAGAGCATGCTGAACAGGCTCTGAACAAAGTTAGCTCTGAACATTTTCTGAAAGTTCTGATTTATTTTTGAATGACAATTATTGAGCACTCAATACTAAGTAATTTTTTATTTATATATTTGTATTCATATATAATATTCTAGACTATTTTTATCACAAAATTGATATTATCTGCAATCTGCCATATTACTTGCTTCCTCCACCATTTTAATAATTTTAAACATTTCTTTTCATTTAACCACATCTTACATGCTTGATATTTGTTTGTTCAGGCATTTTGCTCACAATGCTCAGTCTCTTTATTCCGAGCGCGTCTGTCGAACTCTGAACTCAGAATCAGTGCTCTGAGCGAAAAAGTAACACAAACTTGATGCTCTGAACACACTGAACTAAAAAAGAAACACAATTTTGAGTATGGCAGTTCAGGCTCTGGTCAGATGTTAAAAAGTAAAACGCCTATTAAAGAGCCAAGTACTAATCTGACTTCTCAAATGACGGTTTTGACACTTTAATATTCTGTTTAAGGCTCATGTAGAGCTCCTTTCTTTAAAGAAGGTTTTAAATGGTTTCTTTATGAAACTCACAACATCTGGTCTGAAAATCGATTTATATGGATGGAAAAAGAATGTTATAAAGCTAATATACTGGGTTTGTTTCCACAAAATTAACGTCAAGTTTTAATATCGCCTTACGCTATTCCAAACATGAAAACGACTAAATTTGACCCCATTTCAAACCAAACGTCAAATTTAAACCAAACTTCAAGTTTTAAGCACTAATCACATGAGCACTACCAACAAACGACGAATGAATGATAAAAAGTTGTTATAGATACGTTTCAAGCCCTATTTACTCACAAATTCTCTAAGAAAGAGCATCGACTTAATTGTATCTACAGAGCTCAAAGGAAACATTAATACCTGATTTAAAGTAGAACTGTTGCTATCAGTTTAAATAATTCTGTTTTTTCGTAGCTTTGCATTTTGCCTTCAAGAGGGTGGAATTTTCTTATGTGCTCATTTTGATCAGAAGTTCCAGCAACGTTCTTTTAAATTGATTATATTAGTACAGTGATTTTGCTCTGTGAGAGAATTTAGTTCTTTTCAAAAATGATAGCAAATAAAGACAGCTGAGAGAACTTCAGGAGAAACCATTAAATTGTTAATTGGGATCTTATTGTTGACTACCTAAAACTCCGTAGGGTAGTAGCCGTTTTGATAGCATATTCATGAGATTCTAAAAAGATTGGGATGGGTTAGGAAGGATGTATATTTCGCACGTACAATCCTATACATACTGTAGTACTAATCTCCCTACACTACGGCCTATTGTCTCATAGTGCCATCTAGTTTAGGAGAGATAAGGGGGACGCTTAAGCAAATTTGTGTTATTAAGGTATGAGATCATGTCTTTGATCTTGAATTCTGATAGTTCCTCAATACCGTCGAAGAATTCTTAACCTAAGTGGAGTGCTCTTTTCCTAGCCCAGGCCGGGCAATATCAGAGAAAGTGTGGGACCGTTTCCTTTCATTCTGGTCCTCACAGCTACTGCAGAAGGAGTTATGTGGTATACCCAATTTTGCCGCATGCTCCCCTATGGGCCGATGCCCAGTGCAGGAAGCAACAATCCTGGCTATGTCATGCCTTGGTTTGGAAATTAAATTGATTGATTTGGGTTTGTTAAAGGCGGGACAGATTTTCCCAGATATAACGCAACTCGTTAAACCATTCCACCTATGATTAGCTTCTGATGTGTATTTGATCAGGATATAGCCCTTCACTCTCACTGCCAATGAGTTGTGAAGGGCTGATCCTTGCCTAGCTAGCTAATCTGCCTTTCCCTCAAAGCTCCTATGGCCTAAGACTCCCTACAGTTGTTCGAAAATAAAATGGAATCGCGTCGATAGCTGATTTGCTGAATCAAAAGCCATCTTTATCTAGAAGTGCGAACAAAAGAAAAATTGACCACATTTGTGATGGATTACCGTGAAAAAGTTTAACAACTGAAAAGAGTCTCTGTCTTAACGTTAGCATGACCTTCACTTCCGGTCATTACGCAGAGTGAAATTATATTCTCGAACAGCATCCGTTTTCTATTTTCTATTCTACTTTTATTTTGTTGTTTGTTTTTTTTTTCGAAGGTAAGTACAACTCAAAAACTAGACTGATTTTTAAAAATTATAAAAAATGGTGAATTTCACAAAAATACATTTTACTTTTTTATTTGATGTTTTTTTTATTTTTTTATTTCTTTTTTAATCAAAATCTCTAGTACACCCTTTTGTTCATAGAGAAAACAATACGCACACTTAACTGAGACCAATAGTTTTCCCAAAATTTATCTTTTTTCATAAACGTTTAAGCAACTCATTGGAAAATAATGTATTTGTTTAAAAATAAAAAAAAAATAAAGCCTGCCTCAATAAACTATGTTTTCACATTTTTCTTCTCGTTTAACAATTTTATATAAATGTATGGGTGCATTTCAAAAATTAACCTTATTCATAAAAATTTATAAAACAAAACAGTTAATCAAATAAAATTATTACAACAAAAACAAACGCATTTAAAGTCTTTAATTATATTACAGTTGAAGATGTCAACTTAAAAAACAAATTAAAATTAAATGATTACAAGATGCTATATATTATACATACTTATATATAAATATATATATATTTAAATATAAAAGAAAATATATATATGAATTAATTGCCTTACAGAATATTATTATATACATAATTCATAATGAACAAAAAAAAAATACATTTAAACACAAAACAAAAAACAAAAATATATATTTAACTATTTATTATAAGAAAATTGAATTTATAAAAACAAAAACCCAAAAATAAAACGATTGTCTGGTCGAGCGTCGTCGTATTATATACTCTCTCGTAGCAAAAGAAAAAAACACAACTTATACAATATAGGTTTATTGAAAATTAAAAAAGCAAAAAATATTAAATTGTAGCTAATTTGTTTGTTATTTTAGTTGAATTTTTTACTATATTAACAAAAAAAAAAACGTTTTATTATATTTTAAACTCTTTCTCTTTCTCTATCTATCTCTCTCTCTGAAGGCATAAGAATACAGCAACAACAAAATAGGAAAACAAATGCATACTAGAAAAATTTTGTTAAATGCATGAATTTATTAAATTAACAGAAAAAATATGTACATACATCGTGACTATATACACGCTTATAAATATAATTATAATAAAAATATATAAACAAACAAACAGACAAAATATCAAGCTGTTGAAAATAGGCGAATGAATGAAGATCATATATATACAACAATTATGTATGAACATTATACAATTAGTTAAATTAATTTGTTGATTAAATATATACTTATACAGATTTATATATACAGAAAATATTTAAGAAGTAAAAAAAAAACAACAACAACAACCAAAAGCAAAATAACAAATTAATTATCACATAAATCAAATATTTATTAGCAAATGAAGGTATACAAATAGATCTTATATAATATACAACACTCACTCACGTCTTATATTTCAATTTGTTTTTGTTTTTAATTTTATTAGAATTTTTTTGAATTTATTTAAATCTAAAATAATGACTGTAAATAAATTTTAACTTTCTTTTCATTTTCATCCACGATTTTTAGAATAGAAATTCTCAAAGAACCTTAGCTTGACCATGAACAAAAAACAAACAAACAAAAAATTAAGAAAAATCCCCAGCAAAAAAAAAAACACAAATTCCAATATTTTTCACCCAAGAATGAAAATACCTATGCATTTTTTATATAATTAGGGAATTTTTGTACTTTGTTTATTTTTTCAATATAAAAATGTTATTTCTTAAATAAATTAATTTTAAGTTTTGTTAAATCAATAAATAAGAAAAAACAAAACATGTTTGAAAATAAAAAAAATTAATACTAAATAAATTTTTATATAAAAACAAGTTAAAAATATTTAAGAAAAAAATCTCTTTCAAAAGGGTGATATAAAATAAATTAATTAAGAATGTCTTATACAAAATAATTCATCTGTAAATATAAAAAAAAAAACAATGTTTTAGTTAGTTTTGATTTTCTATGTTTCTATTTCTTTACCAACAAAATCCAGAAAAAACATTTTAAAAACTAATTTTAAAGAAAAAAAAAAACTTAAATAGTGTCTTTACCCACTTATTTCTTCACATTTTCTTTATTTTAAGAATGAAAGTAATTTGTTTTCAATTAAAATAAGTTTTCTGTTTTTCATTAACAAGGAGTATTAAAGCAAAGCATAAACAGAGTAATAAAAAATATTACTGAGTAAATAAAAATGCAAAAATAATATAGATGCATAAATAAATACAAAAAAAACGTATATATAATATATATATGCAAAGATAAATATATATGAATAATTTTTTTATTTCGGAAATAAAAAATAGTGAAATTCACTTTTTAATTAAAAATTTTCATTATTATATCTTAACTTTAAGCAACAACAACAACAAAAAATATATTTAAAGAAAGCAGAGAAAAACAAAAATAAAGCAAAAGCATACAAAACAGAATTTTGAAAAGAAATTAAGAGTCTTATAAATTCGAAAAAAAAGGATACAAAAATTTGAAAGATGGAAAATAGAAAGAATGAAATAAAAATAATAGTTAAAAAAATGCGTTGATGGTGTTTTATGTTTATCCAGCTCTCCGACATCTTATTAACTATTCTACATTATTTTTAAAATGTTGTAGGTGTTCTTTTGTATCACTTTCGTGTCAGACATTTTTGCTTCAGAAAAAAAGAGTAAGTATACGTCGTAGTGAACTAATGGACATTTGCTCTCTTGGTTTGACATCATAACTCGGCAACCAGACCTTACAAATACTTTTGGTTTTCAGGAGATGATAGAAGGCGCTTTGGTCTTTAATTTCAACTATCACTTGCTATAGGCTGCATGTGGGGCCTCCAGTCAAAAATGATTAAATGGACATACACAGCAGTTGTAAGCCCGATACTTGTTTAGGTTCCATTGTCTGGTGGCCTGCTCTCAGTAAAGCTTACATAGTAAACAAGCTTACAAAGGTGCAGAGAAATGCTTGCGTTTCTTCCGATTGATCTCTTTATTAAATATCAGGTGTCCTGCAGTATCTTTTGACTCAAAGAAATAGGCTGCTGGAAAACTAGATCCCACGGGCACTGCAACCTTACAAGCCTGATACCATCAGACATCCTATCTACAATCACCGATTACTGCATCCCTATCCTAAACACCTCAAAGAAGTTTAGAGTCTTGCTCCCGTCAAGAATCGACTTTGAGGAAAACGATGTGACGAAAGACTTCGACACAACCATCTTCACGGATGGTTCGAAGATGGAATGCGGTGTTGGTGCAGGGGTCTTCTGCTAATCTCTTAAGATTTCAAAATCCTATAGACTTCCCGATTTTACCAGTGTATTCCATGGCTCCATGCAGAATTGTTAGCGATAAGGGAAGCTTGTATAGCCCTTAAAGATATCCGACTGAACCAAAATGTAGCTATACTAACAGACAGTCAGGATTTATCATCCTCTAAACTGGTTCAGCAATGCAGAGAGGCCCTCAAGGAACTTGATATGAGCGTCACTCTTATCTGGATATCGGGACATAGGGGCTATGAGAGAAATGAGAAGGCAAATGAGCTAGCTAGTCAAGGATCAGCCCTTCACAACTCACTGTGAGAACCAGGACGAAAAAGAAACGATCCCACTTTTTCTATGCCATTGTCGGGCCTTTGCTAGGAAAAGAGCACTCAACTTAGGTAAAGATTTCTTCAACGGTATTGGGGAACTCTCAGAAGTCAAGATCAAAGATTTGATTCATACCTCAATAACACAAAGTGACTTTAGCACCATCTACGGAGACGAACTGTATAAAGCTATGTCTAGTTTTGGAATCCCTGCCAAGCTCGTTCGCTTGTGCAAAATGACGATGGAGAACTCACGCTGCTCCATGAAGGTTGGCAACGAGCTTAGGGAATCTTTCGACGTCAAAAAAGGATTCAGACAAGGCGATGCTCTGTCATGCGATTTCCTTAACATCGTTCTTGAGAAGATAGTGCAGAACTCCAACGTCAACACCAGAGGAACTATCTTCCAAAAATCTGTTCAACTTCTCGCGTACGATGTAATGAATAAGAACGCAGTGTGATGTCAATGGCGCCTTTGTGAGGATTGAGACAAAAGCGACAAAAATGGGTTAAGCGTTAAATGAGGCCAAAAGGAAGTATATGCTGTCTCCGAGCAAGGACACCCAACACCGACGGCTCGGACTGAACGTTACAATAGACACATACAACTTCGAGGTAGTAGAGGAGTTTGTCTACCTAGGCTCCGCTATAAACACGGGCAATAACACCAGCGCCGAGCTCAGACGAAGGATAACTCTTGCCAATCGTTGTTTCTTTGGACTCAATTGAGTGGAAAAGCCATCAATCGAGTAACTTAGGTAAAATTGTACAACACATCATGCCAGTCCTGCTGTATGGTGTAGGAGCATGGACCTTGACTAAATCGGATGAATGTGGCTTAGGCTGTTTCGAGAGGAAAGTTCTTCGGATCATCTCGGTCGTATGGACCTAGCCAGATAGGTCAAGGTCCAGAGACTCAGATGGGTCGGTCATTTAGAGCGGATGGACACCAATGCTCCGGCCCGGAAAGCCTTTGACACTATTCCCGAGGGACGTAGAAGTAGAGGAAGAACGCGAATCAGGTGGCGCTTTCAAGTGGAAGAGGACCTCAATCAACTTGGAGAGCAAAGCTGGAGACAGCTAGCTAGGGACAGAGCTGGCTGGCAGAGACTGTTGGTTGATGCCCAAGTCCACAACGGACTGTAGCCCCACTTTAAGTAAGTTAGTAAGATGATTTGAAATTGGGAGAAATTTTATGAAAACAGAAAGCTCAAGAGGAACATTTGGCTATATTTCGGCTACCAGGTCGTTAACAGAATTGCTACACATACTGACCAATAGAATTTAATAAGTCCCGAAATTCCGGCAATTTTCGATGAAAAACTTGAAGAAATGGATTTCACTTATTTGCTCGTATTTGAAAGAGAGGACCAATAAGAGTTAAAAAAAAAAAAACTGAAAACTATAGACTCAATGCTGAGCTCCGGTTGCCGACATGTCTGCAGTTTGGTGCAGGCCCAATTCACGACGCCAAGTTCGCGTCAAAATCGAACTGACGATCTTGGATTCCATTAAAAATTTTGAAGCCGTCTGGCGTAGAATCTTCTTAAGCATTTTCTTCTGAACTTTGTAGTCATCTACCTTTAGCAGAAAAATTGCAATTAATTTTCACGGCAACAACAATTATTTGTTAATAATTTTCCATGTTAGATATTGTTCCTTATAATTTTTAATTTTGGTTTGATAACGATGCTCTGGAGTGGAAATCAACAGCGAAAAAAATTGAAATTGATGTGAAAATAATCATTTAAACATTCCAAAGACAAGGTCAGAATTTCGCATTAATTAAAATCGTCTATCTTAATTTTCAACGCCTCTTCCTTAATTCAAAGCCTTGCTCTTCCGTCAACCTAACCAACCATAAAACAGCTTGAATCCCATTTAAGGTCAAACGGCAAACACTGAAAATTTGGCTAATTGCTTTTAAATTTAAAAGAACAACGTTTTGAGGTTAGTGTAATTTTGTTACAATTTTCATTCATTCTGAACAACAATGGGTCTTGTCTATTTGCCTCTATTGGTATTTCCAAATGAATAACAATCTTCTGAGAGTGTTCTTCTAGTGTGAAGGGAGTTCATTATCTTCGAAAAAACGGTTTTCTAGTTGTTGTTGTGTTTACAAATAACCACTTGTAAGAATTGTGAAGGTACACCAACTACAAGTGAATAGTAAATAATTGGTAAGTTAGTTTATTCCGTCATGCAAGAACATTAGGCATCTCATCGTCAAATTAAAATCACCAAAGCGCAAAATGTTTCTATCCGCGATGAAGACGACGACAGTGTTTAAGAATGAAAAAGATTTCTGGCGATGAAGGTTCTTAGTTTCTGAGAAAATTTTAAGACACATCTGAAGTTTATTTCTAAGAAAAATGTTAACATCAGTTTTAAAACAACTGCTTTTCTTTCAGTCTTACGAAAATGTTAAAACCTTCCGATTTAGTTCCTCTGTTGAAGAGAAAACGTTGGATACATTGGTTAAAGCATTTTTTCCATTTGATGGGGATAAGCCCAATACTTATTGAATGCCAATCAATAGAACTGCTTCGAAAACCCATATTAGTTATATAGGCCCATTGTTGAGGAGTGACTTAGATTTGCTCGTAGTTTAGATCTCGCATCTAAGTGCATCATTTACCATCCAACAACTCCTCACAAGTAAAGATCTGCCCAATTACAGGAAAACCAATTCCATCACCTGAAACCACCTTAATTCAGAAAATTCAAAGCTCCACCATAACATTAAAGGAAGTTCATTAGCTTTTGCTCTAAAGTAGATCATGATTGTTCTCAGACATGCGGTGCACTTGAGAGCGTGGTCGCGATAACGAGGAGACGACTCGGCGGTGACGTTCGCAAATTCACTCAACCCTATGACTCCATTAAGTTCTCACTTGTTATTTGGTGTTAAATGCTTGACAGCGCAGAGCACTGGTTAACATCTCTGGAACAAGAGGGTAACATAATAACCATCGCGGTCCCAACATATTCCAGTCAATTGAAGTTGCTTTAGGCCTTCCAGGTGAGAGTTTGAATGCTCTTTCCAATATGTCATTCATTTCAAGTAGGTTTTCAATTTTTAGAGAGCAAGAATGTCACTGTAGGTGATGAACTTTTAAGCACCATGTCATCGTGTTCTAAAATCTAGATTCTCCAAATGAGTGACACAAGTGCTCGCAAAAAAACAACCAAGCGGACAGCAATTGTTTTGGAAATGAAAATTAAGCGAAGGTGTCGGATGAAGTTGCTCAAAAGAAGTAGATTAATTTTCAGTTGAAATATTCGTTTCATTTATCAATTCTTAATAAAATCAGCTTATTGCTTCAAATCTCTCAAAAACTACCGATTTCCAGTTTTCAGTTTCCTGTTTCCTTCTTTCTTCAGGTTTTCGGTTTCTCATTGTTTGTTTTCATTTTCCTGTTTCCTGTTTTTTAGTTCCGACTTCGCGCAGTATAAGAAAAACACTTATTTACATTGTAAAATTGATGTTACTTCCGTCCGAACTAGAATTAGACTTTGTTGCTATACCTATTGTACTCTATAATCGAACCCCTGAGGTAGAAGTTTACTACAAAATTCTTCTTGCTCTTTTATCTACGAATGATACAAAAATAATAGTTAAGTAGTTCTTTTCATGACACCACTACATTCCACGCTCGACTTCATAGAGTCATAGCAAAATAAAAAAGGTGTTGCTCATCCAGACTCACATCGCATCCCAAACCAAATCAACAAAATCTAAACAACTAAATCAGAGTTTCAGACTTGTGTTGACTTTATTCAGTGTCGATTGCTAAGTGAGTTCGGACACGGGTGACACGGTACAGTGAAGACTTGAACAAAAATACAAAACGAAGTACTCATTCTGTTGTTTTATTTACGAATAATTCGATGAATAAATGCTAAATGCAACTTGAAATTGTGTTTTTTCTGCATGTCAGAAATTAAACAAAACATTAATTTGAATGAGATCAAAAAAGAAATTAAGAGTGACTAATATTTTTTTTTTGTTAACTTTTTGTGTAGTTAAATGTGTTAATGTCTCACTGCTTTGATTGACAAAATTGTGAGCGCTTTCAGTGCATTTGGAGTATCTTGTTCATCACAAAAACTCTAATTATAAATCGAATGTTTTAATTGTGACTAAAATTTGTGTTGAGAATGAACATTTGAAATATTGAAATGACATTATGTGAATTTTGTCATCTTATGCAATATCGCACTCTTAAGTGAATATTAAAGAATACATAACTTAAGTTTCACGTTTAAATTAATTCAAATTTACATTCCTGCTTTTTTGAAAAGAAATGATTTTTTGAAATTCGAAAGTGCAACAATTGAAGACCTCTCAACACTATTTAAACAACACGGTAGCGAAGTAATAGCTTTGCTTTGTTCGACCTAGAACAATAGTTTAATTTTTCGTTGTATTAAAAGAGTGAAATTTTGTTGGAGTACGGTGAATTTACTTCCAAAAAACGGTAGGAAAGTGTTTCTGAGACAAATATCCCTGCGCATCGGAAATAAGATTATTCAATTGTACTGGACGTACGTCAAGCCTCTTGAAGTCCATTTGGCGATGGAAACGCCTGGATCTTCTTTTCGCACTGAACATCTGCGTATGCCGTAGGCCCTGAGTGCTCGCATATCCTTGACCCAACTCCTAACCCACTGTGTTCTTAAATTCATATGTGAAGGGCCTTTAAAGGTCTTGGCGGTATATAGCTCTTGTAGAAAAATATTCTTGGACCATTGTGGCGAGCTTAGAGCGCAATATTTCTGTGTCCCGTAACTGAAGACAGTTGTGAGTTGAACTGCTTGTACATCTCCAAAAGGAATTTAAATTTTTTAAAAGCTTTCGGAAGCAATTTCACTGAGCGAAAATAAATCTTCTTTTTTTCGACAAAAAGAAAGATAAGCGTTTTGTCTGTTTCATTTACCTCCATAAGCTTCTCCATTAGCTTATGAAGCATTTTTGTTGCAGTAACTTGAAAGCTGACATTGTTGAATCTTGAAACAGGATATCATGTTCACTGGGGCGTATACGTAACCAAAATGAATAAAGTTGATTATTAACTGTGAAAGTTATTCTTTATCAAGGAAATTAACAAAAAAATAAAAGGGATGAATATAGACCCGTAAATGAACAGTGGTGCGTTTGCTTAAGTGTTTTGAACACCCGTTGTCCGTCCGGAATTCGAGATTGATTTTCGAGAAGTAAGTTCACCTACAATTGCATCCTTTTTCATTGAAATATAATATTACAGTTGAAAGAAATGAAGTTTTCAAATCTCGAATTAAAACGTGCGGCACAGGCTTAATAAAATATTTAGCGAATAAAATATATCTATCTATCTATGTGCTAAGTCTGTAGTGCAGCAATGCTGAACGTTAAGCTTTTCTCTAATCGACAAAACTGAATCAAAAGAATATGTCTTTTTTGTTTTGAGCATCAAACCTTAAAGCCTAAGAATACCCTTTTCAACAAGTAAGTTTAGTTTAACATTTTGTGGAGGCAACTCCAACTTTCGGTCCTGAGACTTGTATAAGAACGCTAACTCGTAGTAAGTGTTGTGCTGAAAGCCAAGATTTTTGACGCATGTTTCTTAAGTTTAAGGAAGATATAAGGACTATTTGGACTCAATATGTCTTCGCACTCGTGAAATAGCACTGACTCCCTTGGGTATAAGTAGATAGCTTAATTGGCATTGTAAAGGTTTCGAAAGTAAAGCTTTATGAAACGCACACAACGATACGTTTTCGATAAAAAATTTTATTTCTTTATAAAGTTTGGACTTTTCCATGAAGTGTGAAAAAAAATGTCATTCAAATGGCCACCTTGGGAGTTTTCGCAGCATGCGATTCTTTTGAGGTTATTTTTAACCACTTTTTCGCACATATCAGACGGTATCTTGGCCAAATGCGTCTAGAATTTGGGAGCTATTTGCGTAGATACGATCTTTTATGTAGCTTCACCAGAAAAAAATCTAACGGCGTCAAGTTGCATGATCTTGCTGAAAAGTGAAATAACGCAATAAAGCCATAATTGACGGTGTTATGTAGCTTGTTGTCCAGTTTTGTTGGAACGACATATCGTTCAAGTTATGATCTTCAATCACCAGCCGGCCAAAAAAAACCGTTTATCATTCGACTTTACATCGCTTAGAATTGACTGTAACCGAAATACGGACCAATATAAGCATTCGACCATAGAGCACACCAAACAATTTCTTTTGATGGATGCAATGGTACCTCTTCGATTCTTATGG
This sequence comes from Sphaerophoria rueppellii, assembly GCA_920937365.1. NCBI lineage: Eukaryota > Metazoa > Arthropoda > Insecta > Diptera > Syrphidae > Sphaerophoria > Sphaerophoria rueppellii. The sequence goes on from CAKKXW010000002.1 coordinate 2,839,526, forward strand.
GTTTTCTGAGCCCCGCATATACGGAAATTTTGTTTGTTTACATGTCAACCGAGTGTGAAATGCTAAGGAAAATGTTGTAAGAAAAATCGCTGTTTATTGTTGTTTTAACAATTTTAACTCGTTGTCGATTGTTAAGCGATCCAGTATTGTAAATGGCGAAATTCCACTTATATTATGACACTTCAGATGACAATTGAGTTTGACACAGCTCTTGAAGAGCCAAGGCCTAAGTGGCTTACTCTCATCAACAATTCTCTAGGTGCGTGTGAAGAATTGAGGGGAACTACAATTTTAACGCCGATTCCGAACGGCAAAGTTGAGAAGCTCTTTTTCATGACAGATGATACTCTTGGAAGTTTTGTCAGTTCTTCGCACGAGTAGCACTCGAACTCACGACGTTCTGCTTAGCCGCAGCTACGGACACACTAGCGCTACCAACTTGAAACGACGAAATGAATGACCCTATATCATATGAACCTACGGGCTTGCATTGACAGTGTTTTGCAACATTATGATTTTCTTCTAAAGTTGGATCTTTTCTAGGTGACAGCGTTGGTTTTATGTTAATAACCGATAAAAGTTAATAAAATTCCTAATCCTAGTTCATTAAAATTGTTAATGATTCAAAAATTCTCAAACCGTTATTCTTGTTTTCAATCAACAACGAGAAATTCAATCATAAACCGAAAGATCATTAACCAAGTAAATTAAAATCAAGTCAAAGCAACTAATTCGCAGATGACTAAGACTTAAACAAAAAATTAATATAAACAAAAGAACTTCAATACTATTTCCTTCAAGTGATGTCACTACTTTGCTTATAAATGACTAAGCTTAGCTCATTAGAACTTAACTAATTAAATACTTGACCGATTAAGACATGAATATGCAAAATTCATATCGAAGACTAATCTTTTAAGAATTTTAGTCTGTGAGCATTTATCATACAAAATGCGCGCTCAAGCAATTAGCCAAAAAAAGCTCTGCTTCAATTTCAAGCTTCTGTCAAATTAATCTTGTCTCAAAACGCCAAAAACTCGAATGAACAAAAGAAATTCAATTAATCACCACCACGGAATGGTTTACGCCTCTTTCTTTCGATCCAAACTTTTTGCGTCATTATCAAAAGTCAAAAGTAGGAGTTTCTGTAATTAAGTCTTAATTCCGTCATTTTGGATTAGGAGTGTGTGTCTATTTTGTGTTCTTCTTCGAGTAAAGAATAGGTCATTGGATTTTTGATTTGTTTTCTATTTTTGGCGGGATATAGGTTCTTGCGAATTCCTACTAGACTTCTTCTCAGCCAAAGCCCCGAAGAGGGCTAAGCATGTGCCAACGAATAAAAAAGTGTTACATTCAACTTTCATCCGACAGTGTTGATGCTTTGATAGTTTTATTTCCGCAAATTGTTAACTTCACAAGTATATTTTATTTTCATTCTTAAGTGGTGTTTTTGGACGTTGTTAATGGTCTTGATTAGATAAATAGGTCTTGAGAATCGGGCCTTTTGGCACAGGAAGTGTGTGAATCGTAAATTTAAGTGAAACTTTATAATTTTATCAATCAAAGTAATGAGATGCAATCAAAAACTTAGCTTGTGAATTGTCAAAAAAAAAGTGCTAAATCTTGAGTTTAATTGAGGTCAACACCGACAGAATTTTCACCTCGATTCTTATAGAAAAGAAAAATCATGAAAAGTGCCTTAGTTCTTGTGATGTATTTAATGCTGTCTAGTGTTGCAGCCCTGACTGTGGATAATCAATTGGTCAATGTCCGAAATGGTGAGTACACTACACATAACTCTTTCAATCAAGCTGTGGTGAATATAATTTTTTGAACTTGACACCTTTCTGTTTGTGCATGACTGAGGTCGTTATTTTATTTATTTTTGCTTTTTGGGGGAAGTTATGGAAATTTCGCTTTGCTTCTAACAAAAGACCGTGCAGATTTATTAGCAAAATTTTATTATTTTTTTTATTCAACAACATAAAACTTGATTTTAACATTCAAAACTCCGAATGAGATGACAGAGAAAGGAAACTCATGCATGCTTCAGACATTTGCCACAGTTGAGCGAGTTTTTAGAATAAATTTAATTATTAGTTGGAATTTTCGTTTGCTGAAGTCGAAGCTGCAAAAATTTGATCTTAATTGTTGAGAATTTAGTTGGAAACATTCAGTTTTTACGATGGTGTGGTTTCTCTTAAGAATCCCTTTAATGGAGTGAAAAAGAGATTTTGCGATAATTTGTAGAGTTTGTTGCCACCAATTTGTTTGAGTTTTTTTCGAAGCATAAAAATAGGCAAGCAAGCTATAGTAGGTAGAAGTGTATCGGTAGTCGGTAGTCTTTGTTTAAAGTTTATGGCTGTAATGTTGTCGTAGATCACGCATTTAGACAGAAGCGGGCTGAGAGTAGTTTGTGATCTCAGGCCCTTACTTTTTTTAAATTTTGAAGTTGATTAGTAACAAGTTCTTCATATCCCGAAACCAATTTTTCCAGAATCCTGGTCTACTTGCAGAGCAAATTGAGTTCATCTTCTTCCATGAATTGTGCCATAAAAGGCTTTCCAGGAATATATGTTTTCAAGAACACGAGCTTGGTGTGCCTTCTCAGCCTACCATGGTCTACCAAGCTTCGATAAGTTGCCCATGCATTCGATCTATTTCATTCCGACTTCGAAGCATACTTACTGACTTATGGTGGCGCTACAGCCCGTTGTGGACCTGGGGCTCAATCAACAGCCTCCGCCAGCCAGCTCGGTCCCTAGCTATCTGTCTCCAGTTTTTTACTCCAAGTTGTTTGAGGTCCTGTTGCACTTGTGTGCGCCACCTGAGTATTCTCCGTCAACGTCCCTTGGGAATACTGTCGAAGGCTTTCCAGGCTGGCACATTGGTGTCCATCCGCTCTAAATGACTATCTATCTATCTGGGTCTCTAAACCTTGACCCTTCTGGCTAGGTCCACGTCGTTGTATAACCCGGGAAGTTCGCTGTTTTATCTTCTTGTCCATTCCCCATCAATGCCCACGGGGCCAAAGATGACCCGAAGAACATTCCTCGAAACAGCCTAAGGCACATTCTTCCGATTTTGTCAAGGTCAAGGTAGGATGATGAGGGTGTTGTACAGTTTTACCTTAATTGCTCGAGAGTGGCAAACAGTAGTTAGCAAGAGTTATTCTTCGTCTGGTGTTATTGCTCGTGTTAGAGCGGAGCCTCACAAAGGCACCATTGACATCACGCTGTGTTCTTCCCATTATATCAATATCATAGGCATACGCGAGAAGTTGAACAGACTTTTGGAACATAGTCCCCCTGGTGTTGACGATAGAAATTTACACTATCTTCTCGGGAATGTCGCATGACAGTGCATCGACTTGTCTGAATCCTTTTTTGACATCGAAATATTCCATAAGCTTGTTGCCAACCTTGATGTCGCAGCGTGAGTTCTACATCGTCATTTCGCACAAGCGAACGAGCTTGGCAACATTGCCAAAACTAGATATATCATTATACAGTTCGTCTCTGTAGATGCTGTCATACGCGGCCTTAATATCGATGAAAAGGTGGTGGGTATCGATTTAGAGTTCATAGGTTTTTTTTCCAGGATCTGCCGCAACGTGAAAATTTAGTCGATGGTTGACTTTCCTGGTCTGAAGCCACATAGATAGAGACCAATCAGATTGTTGACGGAAGGCTTCAGACGTTCACTTATTACGGTAGAGAGGATCTTGTAGGCGATGTTAAGTAGGCTGATTCCTCTGCAGTTGGGGCAGTTTAGAGAATCTTCCTTCTTCAGGATCGGGCAAACAATGTTCAGCTTTCCTTCATCGGACATGCATTCTTTCGGAGCATACCATCAACTAAATAGTGATAACACTCGACGTTGGCACCTCAATTCGGGTCCAAAGATAAGCTATTATGTCAGATTTATGTGTGTGCAGCAGCTCTGCACCTCTGACGTTTAGCCTGAACTACATAGAAACACAAAGTGTAAAAAGTACAAAAAAGTATTCGTATTCGTACTGAGAACTTTGTGCACAGTGAAAGCTCGATCATGGTCAAGCTTTTGTTCACGCTCACTTTATAAAAATGAGAGGGAGATATTCAGATATGCATTTGTAGAAGCAGTACAGAACATAACTTCCACTGTTTTGTACTTTTTGGCACTTTATGTTCCGATGAAGCTCACTCTATTGGTTGACTTCGCTTGACGTTTACGAATTCAGGCAGAAGGAATTCAATGCACGCTAACACAATGAAGCTTCGAGCTCACTTTTCGTTCGTAACGTAACGTAATGTGACTTCAAATAGAAATTCTAGTTCAAATTTACTGAGCATTTGCTTTGTCTGACAGCTCAATAGCTGTAATAAAAACTCCACTAATAAAATTCATTTGCTTTAGGAGATTTAGATGATTATATCGGTGAAGTGTCCTTCAAAGTAAACTCGAAGCGGTCGCATCGTAACGCAGACGAAGATAAGCCTTAAGCGTGTTTGAGTATCATGAGAGCGATCTTACGATTGATTTGATTGAGTTTTCGTAGAACTGCGTAGGCCTTTAATTTTGTAAGGAAGTGTCGACTCAATCCGGCAATGTGCTTAGGAATTCAAAACAACCAACATTTGTTTTGCATGTGTGTAAATGACATTCTGGTTTGTAGCGCTTTTTATTCTTGTGCAAGGTTCCATAACGATACGCAATCGGTTGATTCCTCTGTCCGCATGTACTTTAGTGCTGAGCTTCTCACCCTTTTATAGATCAACTTCAAAAAATTGAATGGACATTGGTTTCAATGTCATTTTGTCAAACGAATAGAATTCAGTAGGTTTTGTCTGAAAAATGTCTCAAGGTCAGACTTACGTAGGCAAATTCAATAAAGGGCTGAGTTTAATCAATTCGGATGAAAAGGTTAGTTTGTTCATTTCACTAGGCAATCCCAAGTCCAAGCCTATCATGTTGCGTGATAAAAACAAAAAAGTCTCACGATTTTCTTTACATCGGCATGCATGCACCAATTACATAACATCGATTCACTTAAAACAAACAAAACTTCGACCATTGACTCTTTTAAAATACTCTTACTTAACATTTCAATTTTGATTTCAATTTCAGACTGTTTCGAGCGAATCGCATTGGAGGCAATGCTTCCATTCGAAAAGACCTTTCGCACCGAAGACACAAATTCACTGATGTCATGCAAAGAGATGTGCATCAGAGCCGGCGATAATTGTCAGGCGATTTCCTTTGGGTAAGTCGATTGCATCATTTGCTCAACTTTGTCTACCATACTCTTGTATTTAATTGCAGTGTCCATCGACGTGGAAACGGCACTTGTCAGTTATCATCAGAGAAAATCGATTCAACTGGATCACGCCCACCCGGAACCATTTTCGATCCCGACTTCGATCTTTACGCACGAAAACAAAACTGTTTCGATCTTCGTGATGAGAATACCATACCAATGCCGGATTCGTACAATCAGCAAGTGGATCATGGACCAAGTCGACCAACTTCTGTGGCAGGCTCTCCGATTTTGGTTGTCAATTCATCGCCAACAACACCTGGCGAGTCAATTCACATTGATACTGATCGGTATCCGGCGCCTCCGGCACCGACTGATATCTACACCTCTGGTTATCCAACTTCGCCATCGTTGGACACTTCGGGATATCAGTCGACAAAAGGTCCTTCGAGCACATATGGTGACGTTCAGAATCCGAATCAAAATGGTGACCGGTGGAGCACTAGCTCGGGAGGGAATGGTGACCGGATATACTTCTCGCATGACGTCTATCCTCTGTACCAGTACCCCATGCTGTACGAACAGAACTATCCGTCTCCGAATCAGGAGGTCTACTATCCAGGAGGCTATGCCCAGAATTCGCCCACCCTGGGAGATCGTTACAGGCCAAGCTATCCAAGCGCCGATGATCAACAGCATCACGAACATCCACGACCGATATTTGGTTTGGGCTATGGCAATGGATACAGCTACGGCAAGCCGGTCAAGTACGATACCGGTTCGCGACCAACAGCTCAAGGTGCTCCTGCCATTTCACAACCCTCACCAGTGTCACCGAGTGATTCGGGATACTCGAGACCAATTCAATCAAGTGACTCGACTTACTCACGACCATCATCGAGTGACTCAAGCTACACAAGACCAATGGAATTGGCTGGCAATAATGGCCAAAGACCAAACTATGACCAGACAACTGCTTCATATCTCCCACGACCAGGAAGTGGAGGCTCATCTTTAGGTGGTTCAGGTTCAAGTCAAGTCAAACCATCCAACAATGGAGTTGATTATACAAATCGACCAGATCCGGCTTATGGGAGTACTCAACAATCAGCACAGAGCAATGGCGGTTATGGACAGCCGAGTGGGCCTGTTCGACCACCCAAAAAAGATTCTACTCGACCAGGTTACGGATATGTTTCGCAGGGCGAACAGGGTCAAGCTAGTGGAACATCGATTCAGGGCCATTCCCCTGGACAGGGATACAACAATGATGACAAAATGATAGCTACGTTCTTTAATCCAGAGGACTATAATGGACAGGGGAATAGAAAAAGTAAGATTGCTATCTTTATTATATATTTTTATGGCGGCTAGTGCTGCTTAGAGTTGGGTTGATAGACTGAACACTGAAGTTTGACATAGATGTACATTTATGTAGGTTACTTTTAGTACATAAGAACGATGAATGAAATATTTATTTTTCCAACAGAGTCCAAGACAGATGTTTAGTTGCGGGCCATGAACCCTTGTTTGTCACGACAATGTTAAGCAGGATTCGATTGGATTTCCATGACAGAAATCGATCGTAATGTCAGTGGATAGCCTTTTGTAGCATTTCACTGTTCCTTAATTTTTCAAAAACTAACAAATGAATTTTCAGTCAGCGCATCAGCAGGACTCCGTTCGCCTTCATCGAGCGCTCTATAACCCATACTGTCTGCACTTAGAATAGACCACTATTTCTGATGCAATCCTCTAGCTGCTATTTTGTGTCGAATATGTTGACAAGGTGCTTCGGATTCTTAGGGAGAATTGTCCAAAAAACATTCCGAATGAGTTCAATTGGGCAAAAGAGACAGTTCTGATTCTGAAAAAAGAGAATGGACGCGTTCACTTGGACAGGTTTTCCGGATAGCTTTCGTATTTTTTTCCATGTAAAAAAGTTATAGATTCTCAAACCAAAACAACATCCAAAGCTATCCAAAGCTATCCAACTATTCTTGGGCTTCTTACAGAACAGCCATTGAAATCCAGAAAAAGCTGAAGAACCTTAGATCACCTTTCTAGAACTAAACTGAACGCGCCCATTCTCAGAATCAGAGTCAAATCATTCTCAGAATCAGAACTGTTATGTCATTTTTCGTTATACGTCGAGAAGCATTCGGATGATTCGAGAAGTCTTCTGAAACCATTCTATTGGACTGACTTCGACAGACGGAACGCTTCCCAGAAGAGAACTCTTCCGTTTTCAAAACAGAATGGTCCGAAGAATCAAACACCTGTTCCATTGTAGGTAGAAGAAGAAACGTCAAAAAAAAATACAATGGAAAACGATGTAACTTTTGTCTAATGCGTTCAATTCATTTCAGAATGTGTTTTTTAGCTTCCAGATGGCCAATTAAAACACCATCAGGAACTGAAAAGAATGCATCACCTGCCAGTTACCCGACGACGAAACTGACAGTTGAAATTTTGTCTGGAAATATCAAACTCGTTGATTGAGCCCTGAGGCCTGAAAACTGTTAAGTGAAATCATATGAAAATGTATGCTCATTGATTTGCTCAATTCGTTCCGTCATTTTATCCTGAGCAAACGATGAAGCTCTGACCTAGCTCCGATGTAGAATTTTGTGCTCTGATATATATTTTTTGACAGTTCGGAGATCTGTTCAGAGACACAAAACATAAACTCCAATATTTTGAATAAGAATAGGCGATCCGGATAGCTTTTGTTTTTGTTTTCTTTGAAAAAAACAAAATAGCAGAGGCTCAAGCCACAAAAAAAATCCAAAGCTATCCAACAATTTCTGTAATGGGCTGATATCTGACAGAGCAGCCAATAAAATTCATAATCAGCTGATTTTTGTACTATTGCTTTCACGAAGATCTAAATTTAACGTTCGTTCTTACTGACTTACTTAGGGTGGCGCTACAGTCCGTTGGACTTGGGCTCAATCAACAGTCTCCGCCAGCTGTCTCCAGTTTTGCACTCCAAGTTGATTGAGGTCCTCTTCCACTTGATTGCGCCACCTAAGTCGCGGTCTTCCTCTCCTCCTACGTCCCTCGGGAACAGTGTCAAAGGCTTTCGGGGCCGGAGCATTGGTGTCCATCCGCTCTAAATGACCGAGCCATCGGAGTCTCTGGACATTGACCCTTCTGGCTATGTCCCTGTCGTTGTAAGCCCGTGAAGTTCGCTGTTTTATCTTCTTCGATGTTACCCACTTCTTCAATGCACAATCGGCCAAAAATGGCCCGAAAAACTTTCCTCTCCTTTCAGCTTAAGGCACTTTCATCCGATCATCATCATGCTTCTGCACCATACAGTAGGACTGGAATCAACGATGAGGGTGTTGTACAAATTTACCTTGATTGCTCGAGAGAGGGCTTTTCCCGTGTTGTGCTGTGCCCTTGCTTATAGTGTAGTCACAAACTCCTCTACTTCTATTGTGACGTTCTGTCCGAGCCGTCGGCATTGGGTGTCCTTCCTAGAAGACAGCATATACTTCGTTTTTCCCTCATTTACCGCTAAACCCATTTTTGCCACTTCTGTCTCCATTCTCACAAAGGCGCCATTGACATCACACTGCGTGCTTCCCATTATATCAGTATCATCGCTAGGAATTTGAACAGAACGATGTTAAAGAAATTGCAATGCAGTGCATCGCCTTGTCTGAATCCTTTTTTGACATCGAAATATTCCGTAAGCTCGTTGCCAACCTTGATGGAGCAGCGTGAGTTCTCGATCGTCATATTGCACAAGCGAACGAGCTTGGCAGGGATGCCAAAACTAGACATAGATGTTTACAGTTCGTCTCTGTAGATGCTGTCATACGCGGCCCTAAAGATCGATGAAAAGGTGGTGGGATTCGGAGTTCATAGGCCTTTTCCAGGATCTGCCGCAGCGTGAAAATTTGGTCGATGGTTGACTTTCCTGGCATGAAGCCACATTGATAAGGACCAATCAGATTATTGACGAAACGCTTCAGACGATCACATATTTCAGCAGAGTGGATCTTGTAGGCGATGTTAAGCAGACTGAATCCTCTGTAGTTGAAGCAGTTTAGAGGATCTCCCCGTGTGAAGAATTGAGGGGACCTACAATTTAACGCCGATTCCGAACGGCAAATGAGAAGCACTTTTTCATGACAGATTAAAGTTCTTGGAAGTTTTGTCAGTTCTTCGCAAGAGGCAGCGCCCGTGAAAGATGAAATAAAAACTATAGGCACGAGTAGGACTCGAACCCACTACGTTCTGCTTAGCAGCCAACGCACCTAACCACTAAGCTACGGACACTACAGGGCAAACAATGCTTAGGTTCCATTTATCGGGCATGCATTTCTCTGACCATATCTTACAGATGATTTGGTTCATGCTCCTATCTAGCTCGTCGCCTGCTGCTTTGAAAAGCTAAGCAGCTAAACCATCTGCTTCAGCGGCTTTGTTGGATTTCCGAAGTGATATTGCGGTTTTCACTTCTTCTAGGTCGGTTTCACGGAATTGTTGGCTATCATCGTAAAGGCTCCTGTCTGTCGGTGGTGTTTTGTTTTTCGTAGCCTTTATACAGTATACAGATTTAAAATGAACGGGATAAAATGTTCGTTACTCGGTTATAGCAACAAACTCAATAAACGCAACCGAATAGGGCCAAACATTTAAAAACGCATGCACAAGCTTAAGTCTTTAACCGATATTTATTTTTATTTTCCAGTGGGTCAAGCTAGTCCATATCCCAGCAATCCGTCAAAAGGTGAGTTCTTTCTCGATAACAACTAAAAATAAATAAACAATAATTATATTCACGTTTAGATATGTTTATATTAAATATTCAAAAATATGAAGTGACTTTTTAAAGGATTGATGCTAAGGATCTTAATTCTTAAATAAGCAAATTGCCTGTACCCTTAAACTTGAAAATATACCATAAGACACTATTTTTAGAAACAAATTATGAACATGATTAATATTAATGCTTTTCTCCACGCTTTGCTTAATTGACAAAAAATTTATTTGCATACAGCCCGAGATCCAAGTAATTTTCGTCATAAAAATTATATATTTTGCAGAAAAATGACGCATTGCTTTCATGCTCCTCTGCACTCGGTGTACTTATATCGAAGAGTAATGATTCAAATATTCTAATGTCTGTCCGATGCGAAATCATTTTTTTCGCAACTCGCAAATCATACTGCATAAATTAATGACGAGGTCAACATCACAAAAAAAAATCGAAATCATCATCTAACCAAAAAGTTCAATAGCACGATTCAAACAAAATGCTAATAATTTCGTATCAATATTCATTGTTTTATTTCACTGACTTTTTCTCTTTACATTTGACTAAGTTTTAATCACTTAGACGCATAGACTGGCGACACACCTCTCTTCCAAGCCCAGACATGATCGAGCGTTACAAATTTACTGCACTTAGACGATATTAGCAGTCTGACCCAAATTTGATGCTCAATAGGTCATTTTAAACAATAAATAAATTGTTGTCAACATCAGTTTATTATTTTACAATTTAATGATCAGCGGAAGTTCCCGGCTAGAACTAAAAAAAAGAACAGCCGAATGAAAAAAAAATACAACGACCTATACCGTGTTCAAGAGTGATTAGATTACGCGATTGGTTCTCACATTGCTATGTGGGAGCTTTTGGTTGCAATCTAGCTGGTGGTCAGTTTTTGCTGTCCAAAATCAGAGTCATCATAGTCTGGCTAGTGAAGTTATATTTTGGCAGAAAATCAAAGTCTGCAACCTTAAAAAAATTAACAATGAAATTTGTGTGTAACGTTTCCATAAACAACAAGTTGTTGGCGTTTAATAAAATGCCGGATATGACGAAACGACAATGTGGTACTTGTCGAGTGTGTTTCTTGAATCATTAGGTGTGTTGTTGCCTTTGCTGGAAACTTACTTACTTACTTATGGTGTCGCTACAGTCCAGGTCGGACCAGGGCCTCACCCAACAAACTTCTCCAGCCAGCTCGGTCCCTAGCTAACTGTCTCCAGTTTCACTCGCCAAGTTGGTTCAGGTCCGCTCTCACCTGTGTGCTCCACCTGAGTAGCGGTCTTCCTCTTCTGTGCCGTCCTTCCGGGTTGGATTCAAAGACTCTACGAGCCGGAGTATTATTTTCCTTTCGCTCGACATGATCCAACCATCTAAGTCGTTGGACCTTAACTTTTCTGGCTAGGTCAGTGTCGCTGTACAGCTCGTACAGTTCTTGGTCGAATTTTCGTCTCCATTCTCCATTAATGCAGACAGGACCAAAAATCACTCGAAGAATTTTTCTCTCAAAGCACCCCAAAGCGTTTTTATCAAATGTTTATGTCTCTGAACCATACATGAGGACCGGGAAGATGAGGATTTTGTAGAGTGTCAGTTTAGTTGCTCGGGAGAGGACTTGACTACTCAATTGCCTTCTAAGTCCAAAGAAGCAGCGGTTGGCAAAAGTGATTCTTCGTTTGATTTCAGCGCTGGTGTTGTAGTCTGAGTTGATAGCGTATCCCAGGTAGATAAAGTCCTTAACTACCTCGAAGTTAAATCTGTCTATGTTGACGTTTGCTCCAAGACGTCGATCTTGGTAGTCCTTTCTTGTCGACAGAATTAGCTTGGTCTTACCCTCGTTAACCGCTAGACCCATCTTCCTGGCCTCCATCTCAAGACTCACAAACGCTTCACTGACCTCACGCTGTTCTTCCAATTATATCAATGTCGTCTGCGTATCCTAGTAGCTGGACGGAGTTTTGAAAGATTGTGCCTCTGGTGTTGGAGCTTTGCACAATCTTTTCAAGAATGATGTTAAAGAAATGGTTGACAACGGATGCTCTATAGACTCTGTCATACGCAGGCCTTGAAATCGATGAAAAGGTTGTAGGTATCGATTTGAAGTTCCTGGGTCCTCTCCAAGATCTGCCGTAGGGTGAATATTTGATCGATGGTAGACTTTCGGGGTTTGAAGCCACACTGATGAGGTTGTTGACGAAGGGTTTCAAACGTTCAAACAGCACGGCAGGCAATATCTTAAAGGCGATGTTAAGGAGACTTATAAGTCTGTAGTTGGTGCAGTTCAGGGAATCTCCTTTTTTGAAGATCGGGCATACGATGCTGAGGTTCCATTCATCCAACCAAAATTTGCAGATGAGCTGGTGCATGCTCCTAACCAAATCATCTCCACCTGCTTTGTAAAGTTCGGGGGCTAGCCCGTCTGCTCCAGCGGCTTTTTTCGACTTAAGATATCGCTATCTGCACTTCGTCCATGGCGGGTGGGTGGAATTGTTGGTCTACTGGACCCAAATTGAATGGTTCTGTATTACTGACGGATCTTTGCTCGTCATCGCATTATACAGCATCGAAAATTTGTCACTGACTGCGGTTCCACTACGATGTTCCCATAATGGTCTCTACAGGCTTTGCTGGAAACTATTAAAACTTAAAAAAAAATCTTTGGACTGAGTATTAATGCCATGGAAACAAGGATTCTTGGGCTCAAGTATACCATTTTCTAAAATTCACATTTAATCACTTCCGATAAAGAAAAGAAAACAAAATTCCAATATTTTCGATGCATTGTCTCAAGTCTCTGCCTTAACAGCGACGTCTGGCTTATGTAGTAAAACTTATAGCCATAAAGGAAATGGGATTTTACAAACCTACCTCACAGACTATAAAACATTGCCTGTAATTTTTAAGTGCATTGGAAGTGTCATCGGCTAATTAGAGCAGAGCCAATCTAATTGCGGGCACTGCAACTTATCACGAAATCTATTTACTGTGCAGGGAAGATTTGACAAATAATTAAAGTCTTCTCATTTTTGTCACAAAAGATGTTTATAAAATTTCAAAAAATAGGAATTTACATGATGACTCCGATTTTTCATTTGAAAAGTCATTAACGTGACACACAATAACAATAGACGCCAAGAAGTTCTCAAAGCATATAAACGTCAAGAATGACTTCAGCTCAAACAATCTTCTATTACTTTCAAATGTCAAGGGAAATAGCTTTTCCATCAATTTATCAGATAATCTTTTACTTTTTTACTTGTTTGTAAATAAGGAACTTAATTAAAATGATCAGTTAAATGAGGTCTGAGTGAAACAAACACAAAATTTGCAACTGTTGGAGTTGAATTTGTCGTGTCGTGTTTGGAGACAAGTTATGAGTTTGATGTTGGTGTTGTTATGAAGTTTCATTGCCACGGATGACAGTCATGTGTGACGGTAATGACATAACCCGAAGCAGAATACTACGCGAACAATTTTATTGTTTTGTTTCAAAAAAAAAAAATGTGTGTTATATTTGTCTCGAAGCTCAACACCATTTTGGTTGTCAGTTAGGATCTTCGTTATTTTATTTGTTTTCATGCGGAAGAGGTTGATTTTATTGCATAGAAAAACAATTCAAAATAAAAGAGACTCAAGGTTCTGATCTAGCAAATATGTCTGTCCTTAAAGATGTGAACAGAATTCGTAGCTTTTCTATGAGAGTGACAGCTGTATGGAAATGTCAAACTCGAATCCATACAAATTTCAGCTGTCATTTTTGTTGCAGGCGATGCACGGGCTCTTAAAGTTCAACGTTGTCGAGCGACGAGTTTGACGTTTCTATAGAAATTTCAGCTGTCACTTTCGTAGACGAGAGACGCATTCTGTCATTTCCGTCGTCGTGACGGGTTGGACGAATTTGAGGTTCAATACAAATATCAGCTATTATTGTTTTCATCGTCGGGTGACAGGCAATGCATTCTATTCAGATCTTTTTTGTGATGGGTGGGACGAACTTGACGTTCAATACAAATGTCAACTGTCATTTTCGTCGAGCGCCGAGCGACTAGCGTGCGTTTCATTCTGTTTAGTTCATAAAATAACTTTTTGTAACCCTGTTTATTTCTGTCTGTTATCTATCCCTTCTCTCGGAAATGATAATTCCACTTCAGATTCTTCATCTTTATAGCACTAGCAAAAGTTGTGAATCATATCCTAATGTAGCCATTATTTTTCTTAAACATAATTTCAACATTGTCTAAAGCATCCATATAATCATAGGGAACTAAAGAGAAAAAAATCAAATTTGCATCCAAACAAAAAATTAACAACAACAAAATTTCCATACAATACGAATTTCCGTCTTCTCCGGAGTTACCCAATGCACTTCATCCGTCAGATTTGTATTCCATTAAGTAATAGTGAAGTGTTCCTAAGCTAACGTTATTTCAAGATCTAAGAACCTTATGCAAATTTTCGGTGGGACTAGATAAGATTCTAATTGTTGTGCTGTTAGTAGAATGAAGTTCTTTTTTTTAATTGTTTTCGTTCTCCGACAAACTGCACTGAATTGTCTGGCGCAACTTTTTGGTGTTTGATTGACCTTTTGGGTCAGTCGTCAGTTAGATTGTGTTCTTTTCTGTCATGGTATATGGTTTTGGTATGGTTATAAATCAAAGTCTGTCTGGTGTTGTAACTGGTAACTTGATGATTTCGGAATACAATTTACTTGATTTCATATTTCATACGTTTGACAGAACCAAAAGAACAAATTAACAAACTTTTGACGTGAACTGTCACCTGAAAATCGATAAATATGGAACTTTGCGATAGAAGCGTATGAGAAGCTAAGAACTTAAATGTTTTCTTATGTCATCGAAACATGTTTGACAAAGACATTTGAATGCCCACTGATATTCATACCATTTAATTTTTTGTCGAAATTTGTTTGCCTCAGTAATAATTAATAACTTAAGACTACTGATACAAATCATGATGTACCTACAAGTCAAACAACACCCCACTGCATAGTCAAACTCTTGCCTCATTAATCTCTGACAGCTTCCTGTCTTTTCTATACTCGATATCTTCATCATCTCAAACTTCATCAGCTTCAACTTCAACATACAAAAAGACAAGAACACAGCTTAACCATCTGTAAACAACCATGAAAACAAGATGTACAAGAATCGAAAGAAACAAACTCCCCCAACTTAAGTTTATTCAAAACTTTTGCGGTAAACCTTCATCGTCTTCAATGATAAAACAAAAACTAATACTTTTTTGCATGATTGTTGGCTTTTGATTTTCCTACGCTTAACCCCCAAATGAAATAACAATACCTCAGCCCAGCATCATCTTTTCAAGCCAAAAGCCAACAGACGGCCTCAGCAATAAAGATATCAACAAATTTCCATCGTTCTTGAAGAGTCCCATGAGATTTCTTGAAGTTTCATTTAATAATTGCAACTGACAGCAATGAAATTTGGTATGGAATTTGTTTTAAAATCAATAAAAGAAGATGAAATAATGGTCTTTAATTATTCTGATCGTATTCATTTCACCTTAAACTTCAATAAAACCGAAATTTTTCTAAGAAAATTCCAAATAGCGATTTAATTTGACAGTCTGGGATTTATTTTGACATAAGAAAAAGATTGACTGAGAGAAAACAGTATTTTGAAGAAGACATCCAATCGAGAGTACCTACTAACTGTCAATAGTGGGGATGACATAGTGGTTTTGGTATCAGGCAGGTTCCTTACCATCATCGAAAATATTATGGAAAACGCATTAAAGGATCTTGGGCAACTAAGAACGGTCTTGGGGTCAACCCAACCAAGACAGAGCTAGTTTCTGTTCACGAAATAATGGAAACTGGTGGACTTCAACCCTCCTAAACTAAATTGTATTCCTCTAAAACTTTCAAGGGAAGTTAAATTACTAGGAGTAATCTTTGACTCCAATCTTACATGCAAGCGTAATACTTTGGGAAAGGACCTGCAGAAGGACCTTTGGTTGGGGTATGCCACCGCAAGTCATCCAATGGATTTACACAGCGATTGTCAGACCGTACTTACCTATGGCTCTGTTGTATGGTGGAAAGCAGTGGAAAAATCAAGCTATCTCAAGAACCTGAATAAGGTACAGAGACTAGCCTGTAAAGGAATAACAGGTGCTCAGAGATCCACACCACAAGCTGGGTTGGAAATGATCTTGGATCTCCCGGCTCTGGACGAGTTCATATAGTGCACGGCAGCCAAAACTGCAATTCGTTTAAAAGAACTGAGTTTTTGGAAGCACAGCACTTATTGACACGGGTCAATCTTACAAAGATACGACATGATTCCAGAACTGATGGAGACGACCGATTACATTCCCCCTCTACTAGATTTTGATAGGAAATTTTCTATTTGCATACCAGAAAGACAGGTTTGGGATCCTCATTCGCTTATAAGTAAACAGGGTATCCCTTTCTACACTAACCGGTTCAAAAATTGAATCAACATCATAGAGGCGTATAAACTCCCAGCTGACTGTCTTTCAGGCCGAGATCTATGCCATTGAAAAAGCAGCTGAAATGGCAAATCATGAAAAGCTAAGCTCCTCGGGGATTACTTTTTTCGTGGACTGCCAGGCTGCTATCAAAGCCTTAGCCGGTGAAATCATAAGATCAAAGGCAGTTTTAAACTATTGGAAAGAATTAAGTAGAATCTGCCACACTAACCAGGTTAACCTCTGCTGGGTTCCTGGAGACAGCAATACAGAAGGGAACGAAATAGTAGATGAACTATCCAGAAAAGGGTCAGAAACAGATACAAGTAGTAGCCACCATTCAGATAGGGGACCACTCGTCCCGATTGGGGTACTCAAGAGGAAGATAGACCTTAAATCAAAAGAGAAAATCACGTAATCTCTAGAAGTTTATGACTTAACACTAATGAAAAAGTAACTCGGTATATTCTATCGCTGAGTAAATGGAACATTAAAATCCTGATAGGTGTACAAACGCGTCATTGCACCATTGGCACAATGACTAACAAGATAGGGGCTTTTGCACTCGATTTCTGTATAGGAGCTGTCAGGATGAGGAGAAAATAGAAACCATTAAACACCTGCTCTGTGACTGTCCAAACCTCCAAACTAACCGACTCCGTCATTTCGGGAACAAGTTTGTTGAGGAACTGGATGATCTAGCACAGGTCTCAATGGCAAACATGAGAAAATTTATAGATAGCACAGGCTGGTTTGTCAACGAGCCAGTCTTCGTTAATCGGCAAGTTTGAAGAACATCGATGCTAGCTTCTATTTTTATAGGGGATCACAATGGACCAGTAGGCCCCCGTGTATGCAACTGTTCATTCTGTGCACATCACCTAAGCTAACCTAACGTAATTGTCAATAAGAAAATGAAATTTCAATGATTGCGTTCCAAAAGGTTTGTTTGATTCCTTGAAACCAATCAGCCAATCGATTTATTCTACATCCGATTAAAGAATTTTGATCTAGATTAAGACTAGAAAGCGCTCTTAATCTCAATAAAATAGATCTAGGGGTAGGTAAAACGGAAACGCAGGCTTCGATTGTCAACAATTCATAAATATTTGGTCATCCCACAGATATTAATTGTTCGATCAACAATCAAGAGCCCACACCCTAAGATAGGCCTTTCCCATCAAATCTTAACTAGAACTAATTTGTAAACCATTAACATGGTTTCGACGTGATTAACTGATGGCAGCATAACTCACTCAAATTCATCGAAATCGAGAGTGATTTGACATAAGCCAAACGAACTTACTGTCACTCATGGTTGGGTTAGATCTACAGAGTAATTGTAACTTCCAACCTATTTTAAGCTCAAATATGTGTAGTAGCAGGCATTTAGAGACAGGCCTCTGTTTTTAAGTGTCAGATCACGATTGGGTTGGATTATCAGAATCAAAAGTGATGAGCGAATGAATCTTCTTTTTTTTTTGTTCAACCCAATGCCTTTTCTAATAAAACCATAGAGATGGGAATTCATCCGAAATTGAGTAGATTTTCCCGCATGTATAAAATTTTCCCAAAACTTAGCCGAATCTAATATAAAACCACGACACCAAATTATAGCGTGTTCAGTTGGCTGGAGAATTTTTCGATCGTAACAAACAAGTAGCACCCACTACGAGTATATGGTCGAGGTGCCGTGTCGGAGTCGACGCGAGTTAACGTTAGCGATAAAGATTTATATCGAAGAGTGCTGCAAAACCAAAGCTTTTGATGCTAGTCGAATATTAAGTTTTGCACAAAATTTTGGTTAAGTCATTCGGGCTTAGTGATTCTGTGAAGTTAGTTTAGCAGCACGCATAAACGGAGTTTGTTATACTCAATGGATACGTGAACTTTGTTGAGAATTGACGCGGTCTTAGACGAAGGATTTTTTAGTGTTGAAGGATATAATTTGTAAATAATTGAAAAGTGCTTGAAACTGAGCTGTGTTCATTTATAAATTTGCAATTGAAAATAGATATAATGAAATTCAAAGTGGAATTAATAGTATTTGCTTATATTTGTCTGCATAAACATCTTGTTTCATCTTCATTTGGAAGCACGATAATTATTGTCGAGGATGCAAAAGGTACAAGGATGTTCTTGAGGTGTTAAGTTATGGACTCTGACCTTTTTCATTTGAAGTATTTGAAAAATCAGTGTGGTTCAAGGTTTGGGAGTTGAAATTTATTTTGAGCTCTCGAAAACCTGAGTTTAGTTAAAATAAGTCTTAACAACATTTTTTTTCTTATCAAATAACGGTAATAACTGCCTTTAGACATTTAATTATTTTTAAAGTCCAGTTGTAAAATCAAAGATTACATTGAACTGAGTTCATCACTTGAACAAATTTTGCCATTTGCAACAAGGAGTTTCACAAATAATCTACGGATGACTCTCCAATTACTCCTCCCTCTCCGAAAGCGAATCCTAAACCTAGAAGGAGACTCAGGTTCATGTTGTTTTGTCTTCGGTGCAACGATTGCAAAATGTTCATTTCATCTTTATGGCTGCTGTGGACCTACTAACCAATTCCATTGGATTATTCAAAAATCAAAGGAGTGAAACAATTTTGCCTGATACTAATTAGGTCAAATGTTGAACCCGGTTCAAAGTTTACCCTCTATTGCAAAACTTATCATACTGATTGAATGTTTATCTTAAGTCTTAGAAAGGATAATAGAAATGGATTCCAAGTTAAATGTGCTTCAATCTTAAAAACACTTGGAGCCAAATGTCAAAAATAGTCCTGCCAAAGAGTTAAACTTTGTGGACATAAGCTTCCATCCTGCTCTGCCATTGGGCGCGTTTACTTTGACTTGTATAGCCTACCCGGATAGCCTTCGCTTTTGTTTGCAAGTCCAAACTGAACCCGCCCATTGAATAAAAAAATGAGAAGGTTTTACAGACGTCAAAACAAAAACAAGAGAACTGTATTATGTATTACACAGGTTGTCAAATTTGGAAACGTCAGATGGAAAATATAAATACGAATCCTATTGCGCATCAAAATATGCTTTAATAAACAAAAATGTCCGGTTAATACAGAACAGATTTATAATTTTCATACGATATTGACAGATAAGCGTTCAGATAAGCATCGGATTTGCTAAATCCAGCTTTTTATATTTAGTTATTGATCATTCCGAACCAGAAATTATAATTTTTGATATTCTATGTTTTAATATGACGTCTGTCATAAAAAAGATCGGACATTTCCATTTGTTTTTTCTTGATGTTACTTCTTCTACCACGAATGGAACGGGTTAAATTTCATTATGACATTTTAGGACGGTTCTGTTTTGGAAAAGGAAGAGTTCTTCTTTTCTCAGAAGTATTCCGTCTGTCAAAGTAAGACACCAATGGAATGGTTCTCCGCCAGCCAACTCGGTCCCTAGCTAGCTGTCTCCAGTTTTGCACACCAAGTTGATTGAAGTCCTCTTCCACTTGAGTGTGCCACCTAAGTCGCGGTCTTCCTCTCCTCCTACGCCCCTCGGGAATAGTGTCGGAGGCTTTCCGGGCCGGAGCATTGGTGTCCATCCGCTCTAAATGACCGAGCCATCTGAGTCTCTGGACCTTGATTCTTTTTGCAAGGTCCATGTCGTTGTACAACCCATAAAACCATAAAGCAGAACTGGCATGATGAGAGCAATTTTACCTTAGTTGCTCGAGAGATGGCTTTTCCACTCAATTTCTTTCTTAGCCCAAAGAAACAGCGATTATAGCAAGAGCTATTCTTCGTCTGATCTGGTGTTATTGCCCGTTTTTAAAGCGGAGCCTAGGTAGACAAACTCCTCTACTACCTCGAAGTTGTATGCGTCTATTGTGACGTTCTGTCCGAGCCGTCGTCGGTGTTGTGTAAGTAAATGAAAGACGAGTTTTGAATTTGTCAATACCCATAAAAATATTGTAATAAATAGAAATCGTATTAATTTGCTTGGCAAGCAAAGTTAAGGTCATTAACTTGTATCCTTCCTCGAAGACAGCATATACTTCGTTTTTCCCTCATCTACCGCTAAACCCCTTTTTTCCGCTTTTGTCTCAATTCTCACAAAGGTGCCATTGACATCACGCTGTGTTCTTCCCATTACATCAATATCATCGGCGTATACGCGAGAAGTTGAACAGATTTTTGGAAGATAGTGCCTCTGGTGTGGATGGTGGATTTCTTCTCAAGATTTTAAAGAAATCGCACGACAGTGCATCGCTTTGTCTGAATCCTTTTTTGACGTCGAAAGATTCCGTAAGCTCGTTTCCAACCTTGATGGAGCAGCGTGAGTTCTCCATCGTCATTTTGCACAAGCGAATGAGCTTGGCAGGGATGCCAAACCTAGACTTAGCTTTATACAGTTCGTCTCTGTAGATTCTCTAATACGCGGCCTTAAAATCGATGAAAAGGTGGTGGATATCGATTTAGATTTCATAGGTTTTTTCCAGGATCTCAGCAAAGTGGAAATTTAGTCGATGGTTGACTTTCCTGGTCTGAAACCACATTGATAAAGACCAATCAGATTGTTGACGAAAGGCTTCAGACGTTCACATATTACGGCAGAGAGGATCTTATAGGCGATGTTAAATAGACTGATTCCTCTGTAGTTGGCGCAGTTTAGAGGATCTCCCTTTTTCAGGAAATAAGTGAAATAAGTCTATAAGAGGAAATAAAAATCTTCCCTTAGCAAATCAAAACTTTGCCTCTTCCCTTCAATAAAATAGTCTCCAAAAGCCCAGTTCAACTCCCTTACCATACCATTACAATGTTCGACCTTGATACGCACATAGAAATAAATTTGAAAAAAAAAACTCTTCCTTATGAACTTATCGCACAATAAATTTCCAACCAACTTAAACCGCCGAAACAATAACTTTTCCAAATGAAGACTTAAGAAGCTGTTCCGTGTTTCGTTTTACCATTAAATTGGTCAATTTGTTTCAAAGAGCTCAAGCTTCAAATTTGTCTGCATGAATTCTTTTGACCTCCATTAAAACCCGAGTCATAAATTTTAAACCAAAAGAGGTTGTCGCACTTTAGACTTCTTCTTCTTTAAGGTACTAGCTAGCTAGCAACATAAGCTTCTTCAACGTTTTAGTACCTATTCATGGGAAGTTATAAAACAAATGCGTTTTTAATAACTCGTGCAACCAAAACCATCACCATACCTTCTAAGTAACATTAAATAATGACACTTGGCTTGGCACAGATTTAAGCATATTTTTTTGTTTGCTTGTTCTTCCAGTTTTACATGAAATCTCGATACGGTCCATGTGATCCGCTTGTTAGAAGAATAACAAAATGATCTTATCTTCCTTAGCTTTCAGCATGAACGTACTCGCAGGTACTGTTCAAAGTGTATTTCACCTTTCAACCATGAAATTCACTATCAGTTTTCTTAACCGTCTTCAGATATTGATCTCTTCATTATTACTTCGTGTACGTCAAGAGGAGAAGATTGCACTTGCTCAACATGTTGATGCTTCCTGGCAGTATCATATAGAAAGATGATTCATTTAATTGGAAATATCAAATCAATCTAGGTTCATGTCATGAGTGACATTTTGCTGTTGTAATATGCTTTTGAGAAATAATGTTTTAGCTCACGCTATAGGATTGTTAAATTTGAATAAAATGACAGCGATTCAGGTGAATTTCTCAGTTACTGCTTCTGAAAAATGATCTGTTCAGGAATGCAACAAGTCAAATGTCAAATTTTTCTGCATGACACTTTAAAGTGTAAAATGACTGACGTTGTTCTGTCAGTTTGTCCGTAGGTTTTGTGACATCTGCTGCAAGCTTTTACCATTTTGAATGCACAGTTGAAACTTAACCACCACACTTTAGTTGCATTAAGTGAATTTCGGATATAAGTTTGTCAAAAAAAACTTCAACTTTGGTGAAATCCACCTGAAACACAATTAAGTCATCTTCATAAATCGGTCATGTGCCTTTGAAGATCATAGAAAAATGGAACCACTCAAGAAAACCATCAACATGAATAATTTGTATTTAGACGCACACTCTAAGCTCTGACCTTCAAGGTCTAGTGCAATGCACATATTTTTTGCTTGAAGCTTGTTGCGGGTGGTTCATGGTGTAAACAATTCATTTAACTTAAACACTTTTTTGGTGGGGTACGACCTTTGTTCCCCGCCTGTTACTCTATAATTGCAGCTTGTTTCCGACGTGTGCTAGCTGGAAAGCGTATTGCTCCGCATTGGGTGAGACGAACGATAGCTTGTGAACGAGTCGAAGAATGTATGCGAGAGTGTGGCCATGAAAAGCGTTTCATGTGTGAAGGCTTCAACTATCGTTTGGATCCTTCAGGTCACGGTCAGGGTGATTGTGAGCTTATTGAGGTGCCATTGGCACAAATGGATTTGTATTCCAGTCCGCATCAGAGGGATTCGAACTTGTTGCGACATCCGGATTATGATTACTATGAGAGGGATCGCAATGCACCGTCGAGTTGTCGCAAGAATCCCTGTCGGGATTGTTCGATTCCACCGTCAGCGTCGTCTTTGGGCGGCAGTGGTGGCGGTCATTCGACGTACTACAAACCAAGTGGATATGAAAAACCCTACTCCGAGGAGCACTACATTCCGCCTAGCAGTAGCGGAAGCAGTGGCTACGGAGGGGATCACTACAATCGACCAAGTGACACATCAATCGATAGGTACAGACCACATCAGCCACCACCATCGTTATCGGGACATTCTTACGAATCATCACATCACGATGATCACCACAGCTTTGAATTCTCCTCGCACGGTTACTACGATCAACCATCCCCACCAAGCAGTTATGGAGGTGATATAATCGATCGATATGACACCGTTCGACCAGATGACAGATACAGACCATATCGACCAAGTCGCCCAAGTCGTTGGGAAGCTATCCCATCTGGCCATGGCACTGGATCGGGTGGTTATGAAGATTATCCGCCTCAACCGGAACATCATCGGGGATCGGGATCTGACAGGTTTAGACCACCATATCGTCCTGGACCGGACTATTCACCCTATCGCCCTCATCACGATCAACCGCCACCATCCTCGCATGGTGGATATTTAGACCACGATGATCTCAGCTACAAGAAACCTTCGTCAAAGTTTATTCCATACCAGATTGGAGTTGAATCAGATTGGGGATCATACGGTGGTAGTTACGGTGGACATTCAACAAACACCAAACATTCAAACTATTGGGGAATCAAAGAAGATCATCGACAGAAGGATCATCATAGTGGGTTCAATTATTTTGAGCTGGGTGGAAGCAGGGAACCACCAAGAGAACCAAATTCTGCATGGAGTTACCCCGGTTCGAGATACGGTTATGGGGTCCGAGGTGATTCTGGGTCGGATCGACATGACTACAAGTACCAGTGGACACGAAGACCAGGACCAGATGAATGTTCAGCAAAAACAAGTGAAGGTTTCCGATTGCATAAGACAGCTATCAAACATGCAGTGACAGTTCCGACTATCACAGAGTGTGAGCGATTGTGTTCAAATCAAAATGGCTTCATCTGTCAGACTTACAGTTATCGGTATGTTCATTTTAGTTATTCTATGTTTTCTATGTTTATTCAATATCTGCTTCAATTTGTTTAGGTACACTCAAGCCGGGCGTGATAACTGTATGCTGTGCGATCGTCCAGTTAATCATTTGGACTATTACGTTGACATCGAACCTGATCGAGATTATGACATTTATTCGATGTCAGATGATCTTGACAGTTGCCGCCATCCACCATCCAGGAGTGATAGCACAGCATTGTCAGATCCAAGAAATGCACGTAAGTCAAAGATCACGATATTAATCTCAACAAAAACTCATTTTGTGCTTTTTTTCTAATGAAGAATGCTTCTTCCGTGCAATTGATGCAACCCGTTTCTTTAAGTCAATTGTTCGAGATTCACTCACAGTTCGATCGATTGGTGAATGCGAAATAGAGTGCATAAAATCTTCGAAATTCACTTGTCGAGCATTTGCATTCCGATATGGTCCGCGAGGTCACAGTGGTGTCATTGACAACTGTCAACTCAGTGATTGGCCGGTTCGTGACATGGATAAGCAACGTCATTTGATACTTGACACTAGTTTCGATGTTTTCGAACGTGCCAGTTATGGACATGGTTGCGAGATCCAGCCGATTGTCGATGAAAAACACAAAAAATGTAGGATTTTACAGTTACAATTTTGCATAGTCTAACAATTTTTTTCTAAGCAGTATGTTACCTTGGGTATGGTTCACCAGCGAAACTTCTATCGACAGCGATTAAGAAAATAATTTCAGTTGCGTCAGAAGTGGAATGCAAGAAAGAGTGTATTCGGTATCGAGAGAATACATCGTTTAAGTGTTATTCGTTTAGCTTTGGGTAAAAAAAATATTTAACTGTCATATTTTACAATTTTCTTATAAACAATTTTTGACAGCTCTCAAGCCACAACATTTAACTGTGAAATGTCAGATCTCGACCAAACTGAACTCAAACTTAACATCCACTACACTCATACACCTGATCGAGACTATTGGCTGTTTGCATGGAATCCCTTCGATTGGACGTGTCGGGACAAAGTAAATACAATTGGTGGAACTCGGGTCAATAACGATCGACGAATGGACATATTCCGAGAGCCGGGTAAAATTAAAGTTCTCAGATGTTGCACATAAGAAACACAAAAGCAAAAACAAAAATGTACAGTACCTAAAGTTTGAAATCAAGAACACGAATTTATTTTTAATGCATCCTTAGCATCATCCTTTAGTTGTAAAACAAATCAATATACTTTTAATTTTTTGTTGTATATGTATAGTTTAAGGTATTCTTATCTATTTTCTAAAAATCCCTTTTTTATACTCTTCTTACTTCTGGGTAGAATGATTGTCAGTTTTCGGTGCTACCAGATGACGTATTTCGTCTAGAAGTCGCTCAAATATTTTGTCGAATTTGACATAAAAGTGAAATTTAATAGACTCGAAAAAAGTGTCACCATATTAACACTCAGCTGTCACTTTTAATTTTGACACTAGGTGATTCAAATATTTGAATTGTTCATGACACACAGAAAGGTATCATTTAACCTCTTGTAAGATATCCTAAAACGAGAAAACGAGAAGTAAACTTGGCAGCACCGAAAACAGATTTATTATTGGAACTTAGTAATAAACAACATATCAACCGCTTTAATGCTGTATTGACTAGCAATTAAGATAGCAACGTATGTACAGAACAACAGTGTACATAAGCAATCACTGAATATACTCCAGTTCTTCTCTTCCTTCTGTATACAAAAAAATTTACCAATTATTAAAGCCCTACATATCAGAGCGCGACTTGGGCTCACTGTCACTATAGTACATGTTTGGTTCTTAAAGTTAACCTCAAACTTATTTTAAATTCATTTTTAATAATTTTAAATAAAAGGAGACGTTGCTTGGCGCCACTACACTGTTTCCGGTAAGCCATGTCGTGTAAGCAGTCCCTGTGAAAAGAACTTGGTCACTGGCTTCTATTCTTGTGAACTCGAAACCGGTGAAATTGGATCATGGGATTATTGCTGTAAGGCGGACCACCCCTGCGGATATTCACAGGGGTTCGACTACCCATGGTAGGAAGTTAAAATCATTCATATGAATTTAACGGTTTTATAAATGTACTCTTCGTTTACTTTCCTATTTCTAGGTGCTTTGTAGGAGACGAACCAGATCAATGGCGTAAGTGCAGTGATCGGTATTTCCCCGACAACAAGGCAAAACCACAGACCCATGCTGGCATCACAGTTGCTCCACATAAAGATAAAAAGAAATCCAGCACATCATTTCAACGGCCTCCACGTCCAGGAGGGTTGCAAAGTTTGAGCGATTTCACTGCTGCCCGATTATGGCCTGTTACCTATTTGTACAGTGAGGGACCACCAAATGCGACAGAGTTTAGCAATTTTGTTGACTGTAATAAGGAATCTTGTTAGGAGTTCGAATTGATAATTTTTCCATATAAAAATAGTGATATGAGATAATTAATAAATATAAGTTTAAGTTAAGAGTGTGTCAATTGTTAAGTCGACACATTTCCTTCTTTTAATTTAAACAATATTCAAAATTAAATCTACAGCGAAACCTGAAAAAGAGAAAATATTGTAGAATTAACTTTTGTAATAAATTTAAATTGATATGGAATATTTACGAACACTTCAATATTTCTAAATATTCAAATACTATAACTGCTCTATGTCTATTGGTTTCACTATTTATGTCTCCGCATAACACGCAATGCATACACGGCCTTAACTTGTGCTTACCGTGATTCCTTCCGAATAACTCCGAATGACAGTTGAGAAAAGCGTTACCAGTTGATAAAAAAGGAACCGAAGTAGATGAGGATTTTTTTCACTACTCAGTAGCAACCACAGTAATCAAGTGCGAATAAAATGCTCCAACTCACTTTATCTGTCAAATTCAATTTGTTTGGCAATTATCACATCAAACGTCGCAAAATGGACCTGTAGGTCACGCCTCGGATTAAATAAAATTAGCAAATACTTCAACCTTATATGCTGATTCCACTGACGGGCGCTTATCACGAGATTTAGCGAATTTTTGGGGGTACATATCCGTAGATCAAAACATAGAATAATAATAGTTCGTTTAGTATAATACTACGCTTTAACTACGCTTAATTCCAGAAAAGTCTAGATTTGATGTTAATCTACTTCACTAAATCTAGTGATTAGCGTCAATGGAGTCAGCATATTACATACATACGTATAAACAACGTGTAGGTAGAACTGACGCTAATCACGAGATTAAGTGTAGTAGATTAAGAAAAAATCTTGACTTTTCTGGGATTTAGGGTCCATGTTAGTAGATCAAAACGTAGATAAATAGCATATTTAGTCTTTTTTAAATCCCTGAAAAGTCGAGATTTTTCGTTAATCTACTTCGCTTAATCTCGTGATTAGCGTCAGTGGAAACAGCGTATAAGATGCTGTTTGAACCGACGCTAATCACGAGATTAAGTGTAGTAGATTAAGAAAAAATCTCGACTTTTCTGGGATTAAGTGTAGATTAAAATGTAGAATTCTACTAATCGTACTGTTATTCTACGGTCCGATCTACTTATAAGTACGGAAATCATAGAAAAGTCGTGACTTGTTCTTAATCTGTTTCACTTCATCTCATGATTAGCATCATTGGAAACAGCATTTACAAATTCATCGCTTTCAAAATAAGCAAATAAGCAAAAGCAAACAGAAATCTAACGGAATAATTAAAAAAAATTACAAATTTTTGGCCAAGTGATTCCAAAAATAATAGTTTTTTTGTGATAACTTAACGCAAAAGGACTATCACAAATGTGATAATCATTTTTGAATTTAGAAGATTTCCCCCTTGTTGAGATTAAACACGTCTAATTTGCTCTTTATCGATTTGAGCGCCACCTGCACGTCACATCCCTCCATATTATTCATTTTCCCATGGAAAACAACAGCTGTTTTCTTGTTGTTGCTTCTGTCAAACATCAACAAAAACAAATTTGCATCGCAAAACCATTCAACCAAAAACTTTCACTTGTAATAAAAGGAAATAAAACAAGATCCAAGAGCAAAAACTATCATTTGCTTTATTCGATTTCTTCCAAGGATATTTTTGCTAATAATTCTCTAAAGTGTTCTTTCTAAAACACAAAGTTTTGCATATTTCCGAAAGCGGAAACCTGCTGAGGAAGGGGAAGTTGAAGTCGAAATTCAAGGCTTTAAACACTTGAGTCTTCGTGTGTCGTGCTATGTTCTTACAAAACATCTATCGAACGAGCACTCGTCTAATATCGATCAATTCACGTTCACATAGCCAAGCTTCACTAATCACTCCAACATCAAAATTATATAATCTTTCCAGGTAAGTGGTGTAATTGAAAGGCTTCCCGAAACAAGCATCTGAAAACTGATAAATGCATTCGCTTAGATCACCTTCCCATTGTCTCCAAATTGGTCGTACAATGGCAGCTGGTCTTTCTGCACAGCACACAAATCGCTTAGCTCAAGAAAAATCGCCCTATCTCCTGCAACATGCCCACAATCCAGTCGATTGGTATCCGTGGTGCGATGAAGCAATTCAGAAGGCCCGCGATGAGAACAAATTAATCTTCCTTTCAGTTGGCTATTCGACTTGCCATTGGTGTCATGTGATGGAACATGAATCGTTTGAAAATCCCGAAGTGGCCGAAATCATGAACGAGAATTTCATTAACATCAAAGTCGATCGTGAGGAGCGGCCGGACATTGACAAGATCTACATGCATTTTCTTGTCATGATGAGTGGATCTGGCGGCTGGCCGATGTCGGTTTGGTTGACTCCGGAACTGGCTCCGATTACTGCTGGGACATATTTTCCGCCCGAATCGCGCTGGGGCAGGCCCGGCTTCAAAACTATCCTCCAAACAATTGCGTTAAAATGGAAAAAAGATCAAAATGATTTGGCAGCGACCGGGCGTAAAGTTATTGAAGGCATTCGCAGTACGTTGACCCAAAAACCAGACGACGCAAATGGTTTCCAGCCCGGCAGCGCCGAGTCCAAGCTCCACGAAGCCTTGCGAATCTTCAAATACAAGTTCGACGATCTATTTGGTGGTTTCGGTGAACAACCGAAGTTTCCCGAAGTCTCGCGGCTGAGCTTCCTCTTCCATGCGTTCATTGTTACCAAAGACGAAGATATTCTCGACATGGCAACAAAATCACTGATGAAGATCGGCTATGGAGGGATCCACGACCATGTGTTCGGTGGATTCGCAAGGTATTCTGTTGACCGGAAGTGGCATGTGCCGCATTTCGAGAAAATGCTCTACGATCAGGGACAATTGATGTCCGCCTATTCGAATGCCTTCAGATTGACGAGAGACCGGGCATATCTCGACTTTGCCGATGGAATCTTTCGTTATATTATGAAGGACCTGCGTCATCCAACGGGCGGATTTTTCTCCGGCGAGGATGCCGATTCTCTACCCACTGCTAGGGATTCCAAGAAGGTCGAAGGGGCGTTCTATGCTTGGACGTGGAAAGAAATCTGCCGAGCAATCTCCGGAAATGGCGACAAATTCTCAATGACGCAAGACGAAGTCTTCGAGATCTA
Organism: Sphaerophoria rueppellii; assembly: GCA_920937365.1. Classification (NCBI taxonomy): domain Eukaryota; kingdom Metazoa; phylum Arthropoda; class Insecta; order Diptera; family Syrphidae; genus Sphaerophoria; species Sphaerophoria rueppellii. The sequence goes on from CAKKXW010000002.1 coordinate 2,869,188, forward strand.
TTGCTACCATTACAACGTCCTGAAAAAGGGCAATGTAGAGCCAAGCAGTGATCCGCACGGCCATTTGCGGGGCAAAAACATTCTGATTATAAAGAATTCCCCAGCTGACACCTGTGAGAAGTTCAAAATATCGATGGAACAACTGCAAAAGTTGTTGAGTACGACGAATGAGATTCTTCACAAAATAAGAGACAAAAGACCACGTCCGCATTTGGACACAAAAATCATTACGTCATGGAATGGCCTGGTCCTATCGGGTCTGTCAAAGTTGGCCAATTGCGGAAGTGAAAAGCGAGAGGACTACATGAAGGCGGCTGGGGATTTATATGCGTTCGCTAGGAATTCTTTGTTCGACAAGGAGCGGAAGGTTCTTTTGAGATCGTGTTATGGATGTGGAAACGAGCTGGCCGAAATTTTGTAAGAATTCACCTTCTGGTTGACATTGTTCAAAAACCATTTTTGACATTCCAGATCACAGCGAATCGATGGCTTTTTAGATGACTACGCCTTTCTTATCAAAGGTCTGCTGGACTACTACAAAGCTTCACTAAACAGGGATGTCCTCAATTGGGCCAAAGAATTGCAAGACATTCAGGATAGACTTTTCTGGGACGACAAAGACGGAGGATATTTCTATTCGCATGCAAATTCGTCAAATGTTGTGGTTAGACTGAAGGAAGGTGAATTGATGCTCGCATTGCAAATATCACCGTTGCTCACTCTACTCGGTTTTTCTTTTTCAGATAGTGATGGAGCCGAACCGTGTGGCAACAGTGTCTCAGCATCGAATCTCATTTTTCTGTCGTATTACTTTGACGACCAAATCTACATGGATAAGGCGAAAAAACTCTTCAACTATTTCTCTGCAACCGATCCATTCGGCTATGTTCTTCCAAAAATGTTGTCCGCTCTGTTGCTCAACGAATTGGGTCTCGACTTGGTGGCTGTGGTTGGACCGGATTCGGAAATGACAAAACAATTTGTCGAGGTCGTGCAGAGATATTACATTCCCGGCATGATAATTGTGCATGTGGATCCGCAGAACTCAGCAGCGGGTAGTTTGCCGGCACAGGAAAAATTCAAAATGGTAAATGGCAAGCCAACCGTCTATATATGCCGTGATAAAGTGTGTCAAATGCCGTTGACTGATCCAAAGCAATTGGAAAAGAATCTGAACGAGAATTACTTGACGAAGAATCTTTAGAATCTTGATCATGAGATTTTTGTTTTATTTGAATTTTATCTTGTTACACATTTTTTGTTAGTTTGGAAATTAATAAAAAAGTGATCACCGTTATTCTGCCCTATCGAGGTATTTTTCGGAGCGGAATTTTGTCCGATTTCGTACGTTTCGGACAAGTTTTGCTTCGAGGTATTCTTCCGACTTACATTTCGGAATTTTTTCCGATATGAAGTAACGCAGTACGATGAGTAACAATGTGGTGCGATGACTAGCTTTATTTTCCTTCATTTTTAATAGTTTTATTTCCGATTTGTCCGCAGAAAATTGTTTGCGGAATTTTTTGTTTTTAATTGTGTTTAAAGCTGGTTGCCATATTTTTGTCCGATGACAATTAGCTCGAATACAAATTTAAGCTCCGACCATATTTGCGTTGCGGAAAATTCTCCGCTCCGAAAAATACCTCGATAGGGCTGATTATTCTGTTTCCCATGAAATTCCAACTTTTGAACCATTCGAAATCTCAAAGAATGTTGCTGATAGTCGATGTCTTGTAAGCGACGATGGCGAATGGAAGGGAAGGTTTAACCGCGAACTGTACGAGCTGAACCAAGGTGTGGATGTGGTCTAGATAGCCAGGAAAAGACGTTGGAACAACATTACAGCCAAGAAAGTCTTCTCTTGTCAGTCTCTTAGTTCGAGACGATCAGATTGCCAACTTAGAGAATGCAAGCACTTAGCAGCCAACGCACCTAACCACTAAGCTACGGACACTACATTGCTAAGTAGCCATCAGATATGCCGACTCTAAAACCCCTGGTTTGACGATGAGTGCCGGCGAGCACATGCAGCTAAACAAGAGGCATACAAAGCGGTGGTGCAAAGAAGGACACGAACAGCTCGTGAGCTCTACAAGCTGAAAAGGAGAAAAGAGCAAAAACTTCTCAGAAAGAAAAAAAGGAACTATGAGAAGCACGCAATCGAGGAGATAGAGGGATGTCAAAACAAGAACGAGGCTCGAAAGTTTTACAAAAAGGTAAACCAAACCAGCAGGGCTTATACACCCCAAACCGAAGCCTATAGAGACCATCATGGGAACATCGTAGTGGAACCACAGTCAGTGCTAAGGATATGGAAAGAGCACTTTTCGGAGCTGTATAATGGCGATGACAAGCAAAATTCCTTCAGAAATACAGAACCATCCAATTTGGGTGAAGCAGGCCAACAATTCCACCCACCCGATATTGACGAAGTGAATACAGCGATACCTAAACTTAAGTCGAACAAAGCCTCTGGGTAGGGTTAGGAGAATAGGAGCATGTACCAGATTATCTGCAAAATTTTGTCGGAGAAAAGCATGCCCGACGAATGAAACCTCAGCACCTTATGTCCAATCCTAAAGAAAGGAGATCCTCTGAACTGTGCCAACTACGGAGGAATCAGCCTACTTAACATCGCCTAAAAAAATCATCTGTGCCGTAATATGTGAACGTCTGAAGCCTTTCGTAAACAATCTGATTGGCCTTATCAATGTGGCTTCAGACCAGGAAAGTCAACCATCGACCAACTTTTCGCGTAGGAAAGAGACGAAGTCTAAAAAACTATGTCTAGTTTCAGCATCCCTGCTAAGCTTGTTCGTTTGTGCAAAATGGCGATGGGGAACTCACGCTGCGAGAGTGCCTTTGTGAGAATTGAGGTAGTAGCAAGTGGAAGACGACTTCAATCAATTTGGAGTGCAAAACTGAAGACAGCTAGCTAAAGACCAAGGTGGCTGGCGGAGACTGCTGATTGAGGCCAAAGTCCACAACGGACTTAAGTAAGTAAGTGAGAGCAAAAGAGGTAGGCTTGGTCTTCTCTTTCTCAAATTGTCAAATTCACTTAAGCAGTGAGCGAATGAAACCGCACTATTAAAATTTGAACGAAAAGTTAACGAACGTTGCTTAGGTACATTATGGTTTGCTCATACGGGTCGTGTTTATTTGCTGGTTCACATTAGCGTGCTTGCGTGAGCAAAACTGCATTATGACAAATCACTGTTGTGTGGAACAGCGAAGAAAAGTCATTAAGAATTAAGGTTGGTTCACAGTGGTGTTCACTTAACACAAATCCGCCAACAAGACAGAAGTTTATAAAAATGATGTTGAATGTGCAACGAAGAATCAACACGAAATAAATAATTTGGCACTCGAATTTCGAGAACTGGGTCCACTTCAATCTTGTATGTCAAACCTTCAGCTGAAATAGTTGCAAATGAAAGAATAACACACTTTTTTTAGTTCATTCATATTTTCGTATAATCTGTTTATAATATAAAAATATTAGATTATTTACATATATTTTCTTTTTTTTTTTTCATAACTTAAAATGCCCAAATTATTTAACATAAGTAATTTTCCAAGAATCTCATTGTAGCAGTCATAACATTAGTTGGACTTAAATATTTCAATGGTTTCATTTCATAAAATAAACATAAAAATATATTAAACTTCATTTAACAATTTGAAAAAAAATAAATAAATAGCAATAATTCGATTTGAAAAATATTTGCAAATACATTTCAATGATAGCTATAAATGACCCCTTGCAGAAAATGGTACAGTACAATGTATATTTATGCATTTTAAAGTTTAATAGCATTTTTTGGATCAACATACCTACTTTCAGTATCATCAAAGTACACATATTTTAGGCTATGATTTTCTGAGTGTTTACGCACCCTAAATCTTAATCTAAGGAAGAAATTGTTCACAAAAGCATCATTTGTAATTTTTTCTTACTGTCTAAAACATTAAAAAAATTATTAGTTTATTTAAAAATTTCATCCAAAGAGAATACCAGATCGAGGAACGTTTACCCTATACACATTTACTACCGACCCTGTTTACATAGGACGTAAACTTCGGAAGTACATATTGATAGGATGTAAGACGATTTCTTTTTAATTTATTTTCTGGCCAAAATCCCAAAAAATTATCAACTTCGAAGAAAATTGTGTTCCAACTTTTAAAAAATGTTTTCAGTCAAACAGATATTTGGAGGGCAAAGAGGCGTTTTTAATTGGCAATCTGCAATCTGAAAAAAAGCATTCTGGTTTTAAAATCAGAAGGGAATTCTCTTCTTTTCAGAATCAGAACTGTCACTTTTGGCCAATTGTACGCATTCAGAATGCTTTTTTTCCTTCCAGATTGCCAATTCAAAACGCCATAAATCAGTTTCCGATCTCCTTTTCTCTTGTCTGTGATCAGAACCTTATATATGGTAACTGTCAAAAGCAAAATATCAAAAAAAAAAAACTTTACATGCTTTACGTGAATCGACATTTGTTCATTTATCAGTCATCTGTCACTTTGGCAAGACAGTAGATTTGCTCTTTTCTTACTCACTAAATCTCCCAACTTTTCAAGTTAGTTAAGAGCTGAACAGAATGCAGTCGCCAGTCGCCCGGCGACTAATCTGACAGCTGTCAAAAATTCGCCTTCCAAATCGCTGAAGAAATTTGTGAACACAATGCAGTCGCGCGACGAGCTATCAAATATGCCCATGAAAACAAAACAAAACATTATTAAACATTTTTTTTCGTCATTTTTTTATTCATTCAATTCAAGCAGATATTTTGTGTTTGGTGCATGGGCATGCAATGAATTTGCGTATCAGATATATTCCATAATAATTCGTCACTTCTAATTAATTTCATGAAAACTCCTGTATTTTCTTATCCACACAAAAAATTAATATCAATAAAAATTCCTTGAGTTGAATCAACCAATAAATTGCTTTAAGAATACAAGGAAACAACAACACGATATAAAAAAAAAAACAAACGTCAAACTCGTCGCGCGACTAAGTTGAAAAAAGTTCAACTTTTGGGCGACTAGTTCGGCGACGAACGACGCATTGTGTTGCTAATGGGCGACTGCCATACAAATTTCTCATTTTTGACAGCTGTCAGATTAGTCGCCGGGCGACTGGCGATGCATTCTGTTCAGCTCTTAACTCATGGTTTTTTGTACGTTCTGTCAGTTTTGAAGAAGAAAAATATTTGCCCTATCTTACAATTTTACACCCAACAATTGCGGGAGATTTGTGAGTTCTGTCAAAACCGAAAAAATACATTGAATGTTATTGACGTTTAAAACATTGAGAGAATCACTACTTTTTAGGAAAATCACTAAATTTCAACACCACTCCTCGAAATGTAACAGTGTCCCAGTAAAAGCTTTTATGACAGCAATTTTTCAAACTGTCGCAATTGGCTAGTTCCACCTTACATCATCACAATTATTTGACGGAGGAAAAAATTCTCATTTATTTAGCTACGGTAACCTTACAAATTATTGTTGTTTATATGTCAATTACGTCGAATCAACTGAGTGAGAAACCGAATCTAAAATATTTTCATCTCAGAGACCTCTGTAAGATGTTGTTAACTGGAACTGGCCTAATCATAACCTTGTAATATGTGATCTCCTGACAACTGATGGCGTGTGTATGTAATGTCGTTTTCCATTGGTCTTTTTTTGACGTTTCTTCTTCTACCTCCAACGGAACGGGTTACGATGTATGTGCCATTCTTTGGACGATGCTGTTTTCAAAACGGAAGAGTTCTGCTCTTCTCAGAAGCATTCCGTCTGTCAAAGTCAGACCAATAGAATGGTTTCAGAAGACTTCTGGGCTTTTCCGAATGCTTCTGGACGTTCAATGGAAAACGACGTAAGTGTTTGCTGTTAAGGCCGTGTGCAAATTGTGTTAAAAAGTGGTTAAAACTTGACGTTTGGTTAAATTTTGACACTCCGCATTGAAAAAAAAAAATGTATTAAAAATTAGACTAGCTGCGGAGCAGGATAAAATATGACAGTAGTGATTAAAAATTCATCCATTTTTAACCACAATTCATCCAACTCGCACACGGCCTAAATGCTAAAAATTGTTTTTAATTGCAAAACAATACACGCAATTTAATAGAGTACACATTCTATTTTCTACTTCATTTCGAATTCAAAACTTAAAAATAATACTTTTTGTGAACTTCTTACAAAAAAATATAAAAATTAATTCAATATAAATAAGATACTCTTGTGAGCTTAGTTTTCACTATCACATCCATAAAATTATTTACAATTAAGAAAATTAATACATAATTGGTGAAAAATGTTGATAGATGTTCTTGTTTTGATTGATGTAATTTTGTTAGTTTTTTTTTTTGTATTTATTTTTAATTAGCCATTTTCGCTAACTTACATTTATTCTGCAAAACAAAGGAAATATTACATTTTTTTTTCTTGCAGTCTTCGGTACATACTAAAATTTGTTATTTCTTGTTTTAACAATTAAAAACGCTGATACCGAAATTAGGTATATGTTTAAGTTAATCTTTGTTTTTTTTTTCTTCTTCTTTTTTAATGAAACATTTGACATTCTTTGGGAAGTTTATTTTTTAGTTTCGAAGTAACTCTTTATTGAAACTATGAAATTGTGAACGCACTCTAAAATATTTAGTTCAAGTTTTAACCTCATGATAGTGCTCATGATAATATACGAGCATTGAGACTGTAATGTATAAACACATTTGTTCAAATGTGCAACTGTCAAATACTGACAGCTGACTTTGACGGGCAATGTAAACGGTCAGGCATTCAATCGTTTACCACTATCGAGCAAAGACCTCAAGCGACTTCCATAGTAGATAAACGAGTCTAACATTTTGGTAACCCCGACGTGACCATTGTTTAACTTTTGTGGGCCATACACAAATAAACAAGTTACGGACGGATATACATTGAGGTTCCGAACAAACAAAAAAACGAAAAAACAATTTTGACCCAATAAACGGTCAACGCAACGATGAGGTAAAAGTGAAGCGTCACCAGAAATTTCACACATGCAGGATTGGCCTTATCCTGTGGGGGCACCCTATTGACGAAACGGATTAGACAAACGAACAACACAAGCGAACGAAAACACAAAGAAAGTAGGCGTCCCATTCGGCCTTTGCACTAATTTTATCCCTTTTTTCCTTCTTATTGTAAGCAAACAAAAAAGAAGAGAACCAAACTCTTCTTTTTAAATAAAAAAATGTAATATGTATATACACATGTATCAATGTGGGCAGTGGGCTGCCAGTTAGAGTTCAGTTGATTTTGAGCGTCGGTACGAGAAGGTTTTATTATAAGAAAATTTCGAGTTTGGTGTTTTTATTTTATTTAAAAAAAAAAAGAAGTGTCTTAAATTATCAATTAACATTTTGAGTTTCATAGCAGTTGAATCATGTGGAGAAGTGTAATTTTAGGTCATAGGCAAAAATAATTCAAATTCGAAGAGTAAGAATAACACATGTATGAATTATGAAATTTTTGTTAAACTAGTTTTAAGTATAAAAAATAGGAAAGATTTTGAAAATAAAAATCAGTCTAGTTTTCCACATAGAACGAGACTCATCTTATTTTATTATCGGCTGGAGAGCTCAGATTATACTCGCCCCAAAAATCGTGCATTTTAATGCTCGGATATATAAGCGGCTCTCGAAGCTAAGAAGGTATTTGTCTTAATCTCTGAAACCTAACGTCTCTTGATCTCCGAAATCATATGTTTCTTGATAACCGTAACATTACAAAATGTTGGCAGACAGAAATGGGACACTTGAAAAAAATTGGGTCCTTGGATCGTTGGAAACTTGTGCAAAAATTAAATTGAGACTTTTGGCAAAAATGGAAGGATGAATACTTGGTGTCTCTTCAAAAACGTACCAAGTGGAAATCTGAAAAGAAAAACCTAGAGGAAGGTGCAATAGTAATTATAAAAAACGAAAATACCCAACCGTCGAGGTGGCCCATGGGACGCATTGTTGAAGTCCACAAAGGGTCAGACGGCAATGTGCGAGTAGTAACACTCAAACAAAGGGCGGACTCTACAAAAACCATACATAAACTGTGTCCCCTCGAGATATCTGAAGAAGAATCGGAGAGTAGAATTTCACAGCAAACATGCCAGCTAACCCGTTTAAATAGACAAAATGATTCAACAAACACACAAATGAATGGAATCAAATGGTGGATGTTGATGTTATTGATCTTAATTGCATTTGGTCAAGCAAACAGTTCAACAACCAATAGGAGCACAACACCGGAGATTTCAATCAAAAACTTGGACGAAAATGTGGGAATCTACCTAGACCCAATCGGAAAAATGGATGTCGTGGCATCAAGATGGAGAATTGTAGTTTACTACGACTTAAGTTCGTATATTGAAGAAACAAACAATATTTCAAGCTACATAACGAAACTACAAGACAAGTGTTCCAAAATGTTCTACTTCAGCGAGCAGTGCAATTTAATAACAGCAAACTTAAAAAGAAGATATGAAGTACTGGCGGAAAATAACAAATTATTAATAATAAACAACAGGGTAAAAAGAGCTCCACTTGAATTTGTTGGTTCACTGTACCACATATTATTCGGCATCATGGACAGCGATGATAGAGAATCCTTAGAAGACAACATGAAAAATCTTTTGGACAACCAACACGAACTGAACGGCTTAAACAAGAGACAAACATCACTGGTTAATGCTACAGTAAATGTCTTAAGAAAAACGACAGACGAAGTAAACGAACAGTTTATAAAAATAAATGGTCAAATCAATGAAATCCGCAATATGACACTTCAAGCTCATAATGCATACAAAGCTGGAATGATATTTCAGTTAACAGCAATGCAACTTGATTCAATGTTAAGAGAATGTAATGATGTGCAAATGGCAGTTATAAGCATCCTTATTGATGTTAATAATCACCATATGAATCCGTTGTTATTAAAACCGTCCCAACTACATAACGAGATACAAAAGATTAGGAATGAAATCTCAGGGAAGTTTCGTTTACCTGGCGATGGTACAAAAAATCAATTGAAAGAAATATTTCGCCAAATGAAAGCGAGAGGATTCATACTTGACCGGCGTTTAGTAATAGACGCGGAAATACCACTACTTCATTCAGAAGCATCGGACGTTTTTCGGATAATTGGCTTGCCAATACGTCAAGGAGAGATTATTGTGACTCCAAAAATATACTCCGAAATACTAGTTTTCAACTTCCAATTAGACGCATACAATCTAATGAGTCAGGCACAACTAAATCTCTGTCTAAGAAACGAGGATACCCACTATATTTGCCATGGTAACTGGCCATGGAAAACTGCAGCTGATGGATCATGTGAGATATCGCCGATAAAGAAATGAAAAACAACTAGCTGTCATTTTGAACAAGTAAGTCAGCAAGATTGTTGTGGTAAAACCCAAACCAATAAACATTAATGAGCTCAATGCATATCAACCTACATATGTTGAGAATGGTCAGACGTCACCAAGCGATACCATCGGGTGTTGACCTGATCATGTTACACATTTCATAAGTGGGTCGCTATGCACCAAGTGCATTACGTTGTTTATATTGATTTTTGTTTATGACTGCACTTACGTACTCCAATTTGAGGAAATGCGACGAAGGTTTATTTTTTCAAATAGGCATTTAATTCTTACGTCATGTGAAGAAGTGTATTTGTAGGTCATAGGTAAAAGTCAGCTCAAATTCCAAGAGTGTGAATAGCACATGCATGAATGATTTATGAAATTTGTTAGCACATGCATGAATGATTTATGAAATTTTGTTAAACTAGTTTTAAGTATAAATAGGAAAGATTTTGGAAAATAAATTCAGTCTAGTTTTCCACATAGAACAAGACTCATCTTCTTTTTATTACGGCTGGAGAGCTTAGATTATACTCATTCCAAATCGTGCATTTTAACGCTCGGACATATAAGCGGTTCTTGTAGCTAAGAATGGTGCTTTTCACTTGATCTCTAAAACCTTACATGGCGATCCTGCAACTCGAACCTAAAAACTGACTATACAAGCAACTACCACGAAATTGTAAATTTCATTATACAAATGACAACCATAGAAGAGATTAACAAACTCTTCAAGAAGTGGGAAGAACTCACAGTATACCAGCCATCGACGTCTGCGCCACAAGAAGCAGTGCCTGTGTATACACCAACACCGAAGGAAGCTAGACCGAAGCCGTTGACAATAGAAAAATATAAACAAAGACAGTTAAAAAAAAAAAAAAAACAGAGAAACCAAAAGTCAAGAAACGAGGAGGAAGAAAGAGAGCGTTCCAGCGTAAGTGTGCTGATTTACAAAGAGTTGACAACATTGCACAAGGTGCACAAAAGAAAGAGTTACTAGAATAACTCAAAACTCTAAGAGAACAAGGGTGTTGTGGTAAAACCCAAACCAATAATAAACATTAATGAGCTCAATGCATATCAACCTACATATGTTGAGAATGGTCAGACGTCACCAAGCGATACCATCGGGTGTTTACTGATCAGTGATCATGTTACACATTTCGTAAGTTTTAAGTATAAATAGGAAAGATTTTGGAAATAAATTCAGTCTAGTTTTCCACATAGAACAAGACTCATCTTCTTTTTATTATCGGCTGGAGAGCTTAGATTATACTCGTTCCAAATCGTGCATTTTAATGCTCGGACATATAAGCGGCTCTTGTAGCTAAGAATGGTACTTTTCACTTGATCTCTAAAACCTTACAAGATAAATGGATTCAGTTGAATAAACCAAATACTTGGTTGTTTAAGCAATTTACAAAAACTGATATTCATGTCAGCTGTGGACCATCTGAACATAAACTGGTTAAGCTTCCAGCACAAGGGCTTCTAACATTAAGGCCACAATGCACTGTTAGATACAACGGAGGTTTCCTTATATCATCGCAACAAGTCAAATCCGAAACGATCAACCATTTCGAGGAACAGATGATATGGACGAAGGCATTGGACGAAGTTGCAGAGGAAAGAATTAAACCTATACAAGCAACTATAATAAACAACAAGAATGAACTACTTAAAATTCAACGAGATTTAGAGAAGTTCAAAGAAGAAAACATTCACCTTAAGGGCTTGGACTTTCACCACATAAGCGGCCATAGCGGCTTAATGTTAAGTTGCATATTGGTTATTTTTTTAGTAATTTACATAATACGGGGCATTATATTCAGAAGAAGAATTTTAACACTTTCTGTTGGCCCGCAGAATGTTCAAACATGAACATACACGTATCTATAAATAACCCAATGTGTATGTGAAATAAAGATAAGGAAATTCAACCTCAGCATACACTGACGGTTATATATAGATAAGCAAAGGTAACAACACAAGATGTACAAATAGAGATAAGATAATTAAGAACAAAGATAGATTAGACATGCAAATTGTATTTAAGGAAGATAAATTGTAAAATAAACTTAGTATTCAACCAACTTACAGACGGGAGTTTTACTCAACAATGGGCAAGTTACTAAAAATTCAGTCTTCAATTGTCTCTTGTAGGGACACCCTGTCGACTGAAATAACAAACGAACGACCGGGCCTTTGTATATATAAAATCTAGTAGCGGAAAGGGGTACTAAAACACAAGCGCCGTCTAAAGTGTACCTCAAGAACTAATTTGACAGGGATTTGGAGATTTTTGGGGGGTAAAGGAAAGAGTAAATGATGTTGTTGTGTTGAGATGAGAATAGGAAGAAAATAAACATAAAGCAAAAAAATAAAAAAGAGAACACAATATATGAAAGTTGTGGTTGTTAGAAAGAGTATTTCTTTGTGAATTCCTTAATAAATTGTGCTGGAGAAAAAGTGGCAATGAGAGAAAACCGACAAGGTCTAATAACGGTTTTCGTTGATTGTATTGTGTATTTGGGTAGTTCATATTCAAATTCAAATTTGCTCTTTATTATAAAATCGGCAGCGCGAGTTAACAATCATAATGATCTTTCTAAAAATAAACAGTATCAATGGAGTCCTGCACAAGCAAAGTAACTCATACGGCCATGAGCACAACACATGCAAAACATATGAAATATTATTATGATAAGTTATTTTAGGATATCTTCAAGAATGTGTACGTGACTTGAAGCACGAACATTATATATCTTATACATAAGCCGAAATTAGTATAAAAAGAGCTCTGCGAGCAAGACTCAGGGTTCTTACATCTATCGACATCAATAAAGTAACATCTATTTAAATAACTTGACTTCGCTTGAGTTATTCTCTTAAAAACTGTGTTTCATTTAGTAATTTGAAGACTTACAGTAACAAGAAGACACATATAGCATACCAAGCTATATGTAGGTTGATATTTTTTTTGAATCATTACGATAACAAGTAATTAACTCGCGCTTTAAAATTATTCGATTGAAAATTTTTGCTTTGCGCGATTTCAAATATTTGAGATTTTAAATTGAAAATTTTTGGTTTGTGCGAGTTTAAATTGCAATTTTCATTACAAACAACTAATACGGAGTGAACAATTGATTTCAGTGTTTTGTTCGATATTCCATTTTAATTTTTTTAGCAGTGCTGAACTAAAAGAAAAAAAAGAACAAAAAACAAGAATTTTGTGTTGTGCATTCGGTTTCCCGTCGCGTAAAGCACAGAAAATTTGTGTTCGCGATTAGTTTAAGTAAAACTGTTGATTCCAACATCGTACTTTTATTAAAAAGTGGCAAAGTGACCAATTTCGCGGTTTTTTATCGGCGCGCCAAAAATTTGTTTTCGCGCTTGAAAAAGCGTTTGTGTTGCTTTTTGTGTTGTGGATTCAGTTTAAAATGTTGTATTAAAAAAAAACAACATTGAAAGTGTGGATTGAGTTTAAAATTTTTATTAAAAAAAAAAAAAACAGCATTCAGAGGGTAGTGCTTCAAGAGTTAAAAACATTTTTTTAAAGGAAAGGAGAGAGAAGTGAGGAGAGGAGTGAGCAATAAAAACTAAAAAAAAAGAAAGAAGGATAACTGATAGTGTATCCTTTTTCCAATTGCCAAATGACCACAGGAGAGACATTTGGATAAAACATGGAAATGCTTCTTACGTGAAGGAAATATCATATGGGACTTCCTTTATGTGTTAGAACCATTTCCATGAGAGGTATATTGTAATTAGAGCTTTCCGGAAAGTTCTAAGAAAGTTTGCCCTTCCTATGTCCTCTCATAGGCGCCACAAACTTCCAGGAGCACCTATGGTTTCATCGAAGCGTGATATTACGCCTGATGAACCACTGCCGGTTCCACCACAATCGGTGTCAACAACACCACCATCCTGTAGTCCAGCCATATCTTTGGTAAATCTGGCTGCAAGTTGCTCGAAGACATATGAAAGAGATTATTCTCTTCCATATGTTAATTCATCGGCTCCTATCTTTCCGAGTCAATTTCCATCTCCCGGCTGTTATTCTTACAAAATGAACCCCATAATGCAACAGCCATCAAGAATACCTAGGGCGATATTCAATACGCCGCGGAAACTTCAGAACTATCCAAAATACAATTTACAGAAGCTGTTGGACACATACATGGAGGAATTGAATCCCGAAGTAAGGATATTCATTTATGTGCACCTTTTGCATAAGAAAAAAGCTCCTTGGGCAAAGAAAGAAATCTGTTCAAAAAGATCTACCACAAATCGCCAACATGCTACAGGCATCGTTTAAGCACTATTCACATGAGCACGAACGGCTGTGTGTGTGTGCCTGTGTAAGAAGGCGAAAGACAAATTACCAGCGAACTCAAGAAACAAAAAATCAACCACCAAAGCGCAAGCAAAAGTGTATCGCGCAGAATTTGTATAGCAACGAAGTCAATCTTGCTATACCCACAAGAGAGAAAAAAGAAGGGGCACAGTGTTAAATTGTGATAGTAGAAGTCAATGTCTACTATACATAAACACAAGTGCGAAAGGGCATCGACGGAAAGCAAACCTGCATAGACTGCATAGAAAAGAAACACGAAAATGACGCAATTAATGGAAGGAGCGGTACGAGAAAGATATCTTACTGTCGGGCAGCGGTGTATGGCTGTGTAGAATCCTCAGTGCTGGATTAACTGATTGATATATTTGTAAGGGTGAGTGAAATATTGCGTTGCTTGTTGAAATAATAATTTGTAAAACATAGTCCGGCGGATAAGGTTTCGTCCGATTGTATTAAATAAGTAGTTCGTCGTGCAAAGCTGTTTTTATTTTTAACCTTATGGATAGGGACGCGAAGTGGTTCTTACTGGCTAGATGCCTTATCCACTTTAAATCCATGTGTTTTCAATTATAAGTAACAGTTTTAAAGTCTAACTCCTGAGCATTCGAAACACGAAGTATTAGAAAATGATTTCGTGACAACTGAGGAATTTGAAAGTTCCACATTGTAAGCGGCAACACTGATTGTTGAAAAGAAGAATAAATAAAGAAAAGAACAAAAGAGAGGACTGCCAGTGAGTAGTAACCAATATACTCAGTATAGTGTGAATCGCGGAAGAGTTAAGACTGTTAATACGTGAAGCATAGGATTAAGTTGAATTTTGTGAGTGCAATCGATCGGACGTGCTTTAGTTTGTATCGCATTTTGTTTTTAATAAAGAAAATTGAAAGTTGAGTTGATGTATTTTTATTGATTGTTTCGGAAATTCTGTAATCCTAAAACATGGACAAATCCTTTTCAGAACAACCTAGTGACAATACAGAATACGGTGGCCCTAGACTACGGCTACGGCTAGTTTCAATTATTTTGTTGG